>OX940894.1:26496091-27096091 GCA_954871355.1 Cabera pusaria
AAACCTATCCCGTTGACCTAGAATCATGAAATTTGGCAAGAAGCAAGGTCTTACAGCACAAATAAAAGTAAAATTCCAAAAAATAAAATTATAATTAAAGGGTGTCCCCATACATACATAGTATGCGCCAATTAAGGTAGACCTCTGAGTTATATCAGCGCTGATACAATTCAGAGGTCTTGATTAATTGGTTAGAACGGAAGCCTCGGTGGGCGAGTTCAACTCGACTTAGCCGGTTTAATTTTGTAGTGGTAGGACTTCTGCTAGTCTGCCTGGGGGGTACCACCACTTTGCCAATTATTTTTTTGCCGTAAAATAGGAATGTCTTTTGGTTGAAATGACAAGGTGTCCAGTGAAATTACAGGGCATGTGAGACTCAACATCTTTATGTCTCAAGGTAACAGGCACAGTGCAGTGACAGATGCCGCTGTATCTGTAATAGGTAGACGTCATCGCTTACTATCAGACGAGCGTCGTGCTTGTCCTTTTACCTTTTACCATTTAAATTAAAAAAAAAATTAAAAAAAACAGTCGAACTAAGAACCTCCTTCTTTTTCGTAAAGTTGCTTATAAACTCAACATGACGCTTCCGCATTTGAATGTATCCGATTGAAATAAAAAAACGCTATGATGGGTGGTGGATTTTATTCTAAATACCTATAATAACTTTATCCTTACGATTTTGTATTTGAAACATTTCAGATATTACAACAACAACACTCAACAACCAGGCAGCCAAGGATACAACAGTGTTCAGAACGGACCTCCGCTCTCTCAAGTCGGAGTTTGCTTCATTGAAGTACCGTAAGTACTCTTACATTTACACAATTAGTTTGAAATATGGAATTGTTGAGAAGTTTGAGAAGTATGAAATAACTCTAATGGTTAAGAGAATAGAGAATGGAGAATAGCCTGATAAGGAAATGTTGTGGTGTGGTGGAAAATGTAGTGACAAAGATTGAGGAAGGGATGATTAGATGGTTTGGTTATATAGAGAGAATAGATGAAGGATGATTGACAAAACAGATCCATGAGACGAGTGTGAATGGGCCAGCCGGTAGAGGCTGAACTAGGCGAACGTATCATGACCAGATCGTAGAAGTTTTAAAGAAATACTTAGTCAAAAGTACCAATGACCGGCGAGCATGTATGAAGTAGCTCATGAAAGTGGAAGAAGCGAAAGAGGTATGTAAGGATCATAGCATGTGGAAGGAAGTAGTCTCTGCCTACCCCAACGGGAAAAGGGTAGATTTTATGTATATTTATAGAATGTTTGCGCTACTGGGGAAACTGAATAGTCAAGCGTTTCGGTTAAATATCATCTTTATTATATACTCAATATAGAGTATCTATAGAAGTTGTCCTATGACTACTTCTTGGGAACAAATTGAATCTTATTTATTTTAATTAGGGCGATGACATATTTAACTCTTGCGTGACCCGAGCATGAGATCCTACCAGCGACTTGTATCTCTTGTAAGTCGCTAGTAGTAATGTAGTATTTGGATGTAAAATTTTAAAATATTTTTAGTAATTCCTTATTAGATTTTTTGCAGGTATTGTAATGCACACAGCATTTTTATAACTAGCGCCTATCAATTCAAAGGTTGTCTGGTAGAGATCGCTTTAACCGATAAGACGGCTGATAGGCTAGTGTTTGACAATGACTTTGTCGTCTAGTAGTAAGCGATGATGTGTTAAAGGGTGGTAAACATGATGACCCCATGGCTTAGTAACTATTATATAATCTGTGCCCATGGACCAAAGTTTTTATTGTATTGTGTAAGGTAGTGTAGATATAAACAATAATTTCATATTAAACTAATTTGTTGGTACTAATAGTAGGTACCTAAGATAGATAGGTCAAGATCTGAGTGTATTATTAACATTGCTTGACTTATGCTCTGACCGTGCGGAGATAAGGATAATTTAACCAAAACAAATGTCCTACCGTGAAATAATAATATAGTTGGATATAAAGAAGCTGTATATATTTTACACTAAATTTATTTACTGGACTTGAATTATTCGCAAAATTCGCTAAATATTTCATATCGATTTATTTTCTGTTCATACTTTAAAGGTTCATACCTAGTTAAGATTTTTTTTAATTTCCTTATGACACATATTATATAATACTTACTACGTAACTTATGGCTCTACTCCACACCATTATAGTGTATTTAGCCAGTGTCTAAGTATTACAATAATTAAAATGTTTGTAAATTAGAATAAAATTGAACCAAATCAAAAAAGTTCACCTGCATCTTTTTGATCAGTCTTGGTTGAAAGACTTGACCTTTTAGGTCAATCTGTAGTCATCAAATGATGTTTTAGGATTTCAAACACTTGCCTAAATTTATTTTTTATATAGTTCAAATGCTCGATTCGCACTTGACAAACTTTCAATTTTTGTTCTCGTTTTTGACTTCTCCAATGACTTTTTGAATTTTTATTTTTTTATGTTTTTACAGAACAGCTTCCTTGGTAAGAGATCCTGCACATGTACCTACAGGCAATGGGGTAAGAGATATATATATATATATATATATATATATATATATATTTCCTTAAGAACTTAAACAATTTGATAAATAAATAATAGTCCTTAATAAAACACATAAGCGCTACACACGTATTCAATTGCAATCGAAACTGTAAAGGCGTTTAGTTTACACATAATTATCATCAGTCTGTAAAATGCTACGAATTCTACTAATATTTATAAAGGCGAATGTTTGTGTGTAACATACACACAAACATACACAGAAACATACACACAAACATACACACAAACATTCGCGTCTATAATTTTTTTTTTTAATCTACTTCTTCACGCTAAAAATACTGAGCCGATTCAGCTGAAATTTGGTATGAAAATAGCCTAGACACTGGAATAATACATAAGATTTTTTACCTCGATATTCCCACAAGAACGATGTCTACTCGGGGAAAACCACGGGGCACAGCTAGTAATAGATAATATATTCATAGGTTGTGTCAATTTTTTTTATAAATTGTTAAACACAAATAACTTACGTAATAAGTAGTCATAGATGGCGCTACCAATGCATAATTGGGTTAACAAATGCAATCCACTAATTTCGTCGTACCGATGGATCGAACCGTGGCTTAATTGGCAGAGCACCTGGACGTGTAATCCGGGGGGTGCGGGTTCGAGTCCCGTCGGTACGATGAAATTTTGGATTCTGTATAACAATTTACAAAAATACAATGTGTGTGACACTTCAAAGAAACATAATATTTGAATTTTTTTTATGTTACTTTCTCTACGCATCGTTAGAATCTTTAAAGGTGGTATTTACAGGTAACATATTTGACGAAGAATATAGTCAAGAGTTTTCGTTTAGTTTAGTAGCTTAAGGACGATATCAAGTCGATATCAAAAGAACATTATAAACTTATTTCTTTGAACTTACACTTCAAATTATTACTTATTTTCCCTTCAACTGTCACTTCCAGTCTCGTCCCGATCTCAGCCGCATCCAGACGTGTTGCAGCGGCTACATCCGCAACATCCACAACCCTCAAATCTGCGACCCTGTCTGCAGCAATGAATGCATCAACGCACTTTGCACCGCTCCAGAGACCTGCACCTGCTTCCCTGACCACGTGAAGAATGCTGCTGGATTCTGTATTGCCACTTGTCCTATTGGATGCCAGAACGGCAACTGTGCAGGAGGGGAGTGTATCTGTAAAGATGGATATGTCTTGGACTCGGAGGGGAGGTACTGCATGCCGAAGTGTAGAGATAACTGCGGAGGGTTAGGTGAGTTTTAAATGAACCTGAGGTGTCCATTACACGATAGGTTTTGCTGTCAGTTTGCTCAAGTCACGACTGTGACCGATGGATAACCGATCGTGTAATTTACATATATATTAAATATAGATATTTACATACTTCGATTTGCTGCATGAGCAACCGTCAGTCATGACTGTTGGTTTTGAATGACGGATTACCTACCGTTTAATGGACGCCTTAGAGACTTGCGCCATTATTTATAAAAACTTTAACATACGCATAGCGGTAGATTTGACGCAAGTAATGTCAATAATGTACAGATTTGTTTGTGAGTACGGTTGTTAGTTACTTTTTACAACACGCCTTTACTGTCTCATTAAAAACACATTTTAAATTAGCAGCTCGGGTTCGGTATTTTAGTATAATAACGAGTCCTTAAATTATTATCATCATGTTAACAATTTCTGAGCAACACTTTACAGAAACTAAATCCACGTTCGCTGAGACTTTGAAGGCTTGAAATTTATTGGCATTTATAACGTTTAAATAATTAAAGTGAGTGAAAATGCGAAAGATTAGAAATGATGCGAAAGAGCCGAAGATCGGGCTCAGTGGCGTATCTTGGAAGAGGCCTACGTCCAGCAGTGGACTGACACCAGCTGATGATGATCATGATATTGATGCAAAAGATTAAGTATTCCAGCAGTAGCAGGTAATTAATTAAAATAAGTTTGTTTAGAAGTTTGGAATGACGGCTTGGGATATTTGCCCTATGTGGATTGGACCCAGTCAACTCAGGCCTGTTGGGCCCGGTATTAAAAAATATTTAACAGTTCCTGGAATAACTGATTTAAATGGATCTTCCCAGGTAACTGCACAGCACCTAACGAGTGCACCTGCAGAGCTGGTTACCAGCCTACTGCCGACGGGTCGTGCTCCGCTTCCTGTGACAAACCATGCGACAACGGTGACTGTGTCGCACGCAACGAGTGCCGCTGCAAGCAAGGATACTCCAAAGACCACCAGGGAAAATGTGTGCCGCGATGTGTTCCGTGAGATTATTTTTATTTTCTTCATTATCATTTTCACTCAATTAACATCAGGTAAGATAGTGGTCAAAGGCTTGCTCATCTACTATTAAAAAAACATATGATTACATTCGAACCCACATGGAATGTCGAAATATTATTTTCTCGTAGCGTAGTTCTTTATAAAAAAAGTAGTATCTGCCTACCCTAACCGGATAAACGCGTGATTATGTTATGTATTTTATAAAGAAGTACTTTTCTATACTACGTAGGCCATTTACGTGAAGTTTAAGTAATTCCTTTGGCCAAATCGATTACCTGTCTGGTCCTAAAATATACACATTATGTAGGTTCGTTGATTGAGGTTTCATCTGATCTTCTATGATGTCATAATTGCTCGATATTTGAATTTCACATTAAAACAACTTTTCCGATTTCAGAGACTGCGGTTCAAATGGGCGGTGCATTTCACCAAACGTGTGCAGCAACCCAGCTCCTAATGTGCCGAGCTATGGCAGCAGCAACTCTCCTTCCTACAACCAACATTATCCTACATATCCTCAGACTTCTAACTTCAACTATTCCTCGCAAGACCCTCACAGCCCCGATAACTTAAGACCTCAGAATACACATACCAACCAACCTCACTACCCTGGTGGCTCACCTTATTACCCTACTGACATACATTATCAACCTGCAAATAATATCTCTTCTGGTTCTCTAGTTAGACCAACAAACCCAAATAACCAATCTCCTTACGGACCTGGCTCAAACTATCCTACGAATCCTGTAAATCAAACATGCTCCGAGCATAATGGACAAACTCATTGTAGTTATCCACAATATAATCCCTCGGCGCCCAATCAATCTACCAACCCTCCAGGACAAAATAGTTCCAACCCAAATCAACACCCTATTAATCGTCCTTATTATCCATACTATCCTGATTCTAACACACCCCAAGAACCTCTTAATAACCCCAATCAACAAGGCTACTATCCTGGTCAGCAAAACCAGCCCAGTCCTTACCGAGATCAAGGAAACCAACAAGGTTATCCTCAATCTGGATCGCACTACAATCCAAATATTCCTAGCCAACCTGGAAACCATCCAAACATAACAGGTTCTCAGCCTAATCAACCTGGCTATCATCCAGGCAGTCAACCAAATCAGCATGGTGCATATCCAGGTCAAGGAAATCAACAAGTTTATCCTCAATATCCACAGTCTGGGTCAAGCTATAACCAAAATATGCCAAGTCAGCCAGGAAACCAATCAAATCAAACAGATTCCCACCCTAATCAACCTGGCTACTATCCAGGTGGTCAGCCAAACCAGCAATATCAGCCTGGTACCTATCCATATCAACCATATCAACCCGGGAACCAGCAAAACCAACCCGGTTACTACCCATATCAACCCTACCAGCCTGGTTATCATCCAAACCAGCCCTATCAGCCTTACCAACCGAACCAGCCCGGTCAACCGAACCAGCCCGGTCATCCCAACTCAACCAATCCTTACCAACCATTATATCCTTCACTGCAGCCCAATAACCCTTACCCCTACGACCAGAGCCAAGGTCAGATCCCGCAATGCTTAGAGCCTTGTATCAACGGAGTCTGTATCGGAAACAACCAATGCAACTGTAACTCTGGATATGTCAAGGATAGTGCCGATGTTTCGGGCACAAGGTCAGACATTTTATGTTGTTATATTACGGTGTTTGTGACTAATTTCCGAAGTCCAATTTGATGTTTTTACAAAACTATTGTGTTCACTGAATAATAATGGCTGCAGATCACTATGGATGTTTCACCTCAATTAATTCTACCAAATGCTATGGCTGGCCAATTGTGAGTGGTTTATACCAACTGAAAGTGTTCAACAAGGTTTCTATCTAAGGAATTTTTCACAAAGCGCCTTATATATTTATAGGGCTATATATTATATAGGTGGTAGGACACTTCCTACAAACACGCCGGGGGTTTATTATCGATATTTTTCGTTTACCGGAGGGCCACTTTAAAATGCGCACATAAATTTCTCCCACTGCCCCATGGGGCCCTCAAAATATTTCTAAAAAGACCTTGTATTTTCCCAGGTGCATCCCTCACTGCGCGGGTGGCTGCAACAACGGTGTCTGCTCTGCTCCCAACTTCTGCATCTGCAACATGGGGTACCGCAAGGAGATGGGAGTCAAGGGAAGATCTGGATGCGTCAAACGACTCCGTAGGGAAATCCAACCTTGAATCTGATTTTTATGGACTGATACAATTGAAATAAATATGTTTTTATTATAAACTGACGTGTAATTTTCCAACTAAAAGATCATTATGTTCTTATAACTAAGAAGTTCAGCAGACAATCCACCTCTACGTGAACGCAGCCTAATGTTTGATTTATACGATCCTAGTGCTGGCTTGTCAACTAGACTGGCGCGAGTGACTGGCACTGTGTAATGGCTCTTCGTGCTAGTCCTACGCCGACCACCAAATATAAATAGCATACCGGGGGGAACATCTCTATAAGAACATTATATTATAATCAATTTGATTGCGCCTAGTTAACCAACCAAATGATTTCATTTTATGCTAAGAGTAATCGATAACTACTTAGGCTAAGCGCGCATATCGTTGCGGTGCGTTTACTCTACCGCACGGTAGAATAAAATTGTATAGAAAAAATATTACGTTTATATCACCGCGAATGCGCGCACTTCTATTACACTCCATACTTCACAGAATATGCGTGCGGTAGAATAAACGCACTGCAACCGCAGTGCGTGCGTGCACTAAGAGACTAAGAGACCGGGTGCGCATTAGCGGCCGGTCTTAGCTAATCTAGCTAGCAACTCTAGTTGGCAACCCTACATTAATCAGGGGAAATAAACATTTGTTGTAAGTGTGACGTTCGACGTCTAAGTAAATGAAAGCTGAATGGCTCAATACTTTTGTTTTTTTTTTGCAAATTCAAAGCATGTTCAAACCATTTCAAGCATTTAAGTTATGTTTCTGATATATTTAAAGTAATTATTATTGAATAATGATCTATTTAGTGTTATTTAACGTGTGTAAGTGCACATTTTTAATTGAATAAATGCTTTGACTTTTGACTTTAGCCTTTTGCCTAGCGTATGTAGGTACTCTAGGAGAAATAAATGGTTCATCAGTTTTCAAATTGATGTCTTTATTTTCTTTAACATTTCACTTTTGTACTTATTATCTTTACAAACTATGTGTAAATACCCTAATAAACACTCCTCTTTTTACATCAAGGGTTAGAACGACCATAAACAATATGCGTTCAGTTATAATTTATTTTTTCTGTAAACAAGTAATTTTAAAAACCTTCTCTTGCAGGTTTAAATCAAAATAAAACATACAAATATACACAAACAATGCTAATTGCCAATATAACTGATTAACTTGGAAAGGAGATTTGCAGAAGTCACGAAATGGCCATTATTTCATTAACATGGGTATTGATAGCACCTGAAATCTTACTATTAAGCACGTAGAAGCTTACTAACAGTACTTATGCTTATTCACATTGATTTCATAGAAATCCCACATAGTACATTTCAGCCCTTGAAACAAGTCAATTACACGTAATTTTGTTCTTTTTTATTTAAACATTCTGTCTTCAGTGAAAAATTATGTCTGTCAATTCGGTCAGAATAGTGTTAGTACTTTCCACAGTGTTTCTGAATGTCGCTTGCCAAGTTTGCAATGAGACAAGAAGGTATCTGGTTGTTTAATTAGTAACTTTTAAGTCTGACAAATTGTCCTATACTCTTTAGATTCGTAATGATGCTAAGGTCTTTACCGTAGACAGACGGTCTATACTTACCCATACCATTTTGACAGGTTGTCCAGCTCACTTACCAATATAATAACTGGTGGTATATTTATGAAGTTAATCAGTCAGATAAACGCGTTAGGAATGATTTCGGAAAAACTGTTACACATGCGTCTCATTAGTCTGTGTACCAATTTGTGTGTAAAATCGGGACAATCGACTCAGAGAATAACAAGTTTCACAAATAATTTAACCTTCCAAGCCCTATTTTGTTCCTAACTTTGCTTTCTAGCATCTATCGTGAGGTACCAGAGACATTCCGCTTTACTTACATCGAGACCTACCAAGAAACAGACTGCGTCATATTCTGTTCTATTAAGACTCGTACAGCTGTGAATAGTACTTCCAGAATCGTGCAGGTAACTAGCAATACTCTCTTGTCATCCACATCACTATGAACTTGTTAGACATCCTTTGAATAGTTTCTTGGAGTCCCTGGTAACCAGAATCCATTATTGGAAAGTATATATAATAGGCTTTGGTCGTGGCTCGTACCACTCATAGTCATAAGTATAAGACAAACCGCTGACGGAATTGCTAAATCCTGGCATAACGTTTAGTATAAGATCTTCCACACAGATCTATATATACAATCTTCCATCTAAAATAATGCATCAAGTTTGTTTGAATAAGTATAAAATGTCCACCACCTCCGCAATAAACATATATTTATTCCAGTTTCCCTTTCCATTTTATACCGTCACCACTCTCTATCGGGTAAGACTGATTACCTATTTGTAATAGAAAACTTTCATATTTTCAAAAACATAACATTAGTTTTAATTATGCGAAGTACATAAACATAAATAGCTTAATAATTTAAATATTATTTTATTTTAGCTGTATGAAAATGTAACCATAAATGTTTGCTGCGAGGGTTACGTCACAGAAGACGGTCATGAAGGAAATGGGTATGAATTAAAAAAATAGCTAAGATCCAGCTTTACCGATTCCTGATAAAGTTTCCAATAGTTATCTAACAGTTATCTAACGCCATATAGAAGTTGTATTTTTATGATATGAGATAACAAGACAAGCACGACGCTCGTCTGATGGTAAGTGATGACATCTTCCTGTTACAGATACAACGGCATGCAAAGTTCTGCATAGCCAGAATTTTGCACGTCACTGCTGCACTGCGCCTGTTGAGACGTAAAGATGTTAAGCCCCACGTGTACTGTAAATTCACTGAACTCTTTGCCATTCAAACCGAAACACATTCTAATTTACGGCTAAATTAATTGGCAAAGTGATGGTGGATCAGCAGAAGTTCTACCACTACAAACATCTGTCAGTTAAGTTCCTGATAAAGGCTAATAGGAACCGGTGAAACTTGCAACACTTGAAAAAGCCTATTAAGAGCATTTGCTTATTTCAGATTGTATTGTCAACCAATATGCAATCCCCCATGTCAAAATGGCTTCTGTAAAAGACCCAATGAGTGCGCTTGTAACGTTGGTCACGCCCGTGATCCCCTGAACTCCCATATCTGCAAACCGCTCTGTCTTCAAGACTGTCACATCCCTGACTGCATTTCCATGAAAATGTCACAATGTTACTCATACGATACTGAATCAGCGATCCCGATGTGTACACAACCTTGTGTGAATGCGACTTGTACTGCATCGGGAGTCTGCGAATGCTTTCCTGGCTTTGTCAAAACGTCGAGTAATGTATGTGAGCCAAGCGTACAATGTGGACAAGGAACTTATGATCTCGGAAGGTGCAATTGCGATTCAGGATATCAACGGAAATGTGGATCTTGTGAACCGATCTGTTATGATTGTGAACACGGTACCTGCGTGTATCCCCACGAGTGTGAATGCAATTCCGGATACTCCAAATCCGAGCAGGGCAAATGCAAGCCTCACTGTTCAAATGGATGCCACAACGGTGAATGTGTCGCTCCAGACACTTGCAGATGTGACCCTGGATGGTACATGCTAGTTGATGGTCAGTGTATGCCACATTGCGATGTAAGCTGCCGCAACGGTGAATGTATTCCACCGAATGTTTGCGTTTGCCTTCCCGGTTACCATCTCGCAGATGGTGGAGATCCAGAATGTGTTAAAAGTAAAAACTGTGAAGATTCTTCAGAAGGCTGCGAAGCTGCAGAGTTACCCGTAGAGGTAATAAATGATCCATTACAATATTCTGACGTAAATGTAGATCTTAGTCGTGAAATCAACACACAGTCAGATCCAACTCCAGATGAAGAATACGTTTATGGAACAAGGTACGTTCTATGTTAAACTTATCTATATTTGAATACCTTTTGTCAACTTATTTTTTTTTGTACTTTTATTTGCTTATTATAATTTCAGAGGCCATTGGATCTGCGGAGTGGTTACAGTAGCAGCTCTTATAATTCTTGTCATCATAGCATTTTTGGTTAAAAGGAAATGCTATAAAGGACGGTCAACAAATTCAACAGGTAGTTAGTTATATAGCTTGAAAACGATAGTAAGTGTCGTCACCATAGCGAATCAGCAGCGCCGGCAATACGCCGCAGCTACCGGCTAGGTGTAGCCGCGCTTACGGTAAGGCATCGCCGTACTTACGACAAGCCGTGACCTGGGCAAATGGCAGCATATATTCAACCTTAACTTATATTATCACTTTATTATGAATTAATTATTATTCATAACTTATATTTCAATGTAGTAAGAATGATGTTCAATGAACAGCAAGCAAAACATTTTTTACAGTTTAGCTCTCCTGTTTTAATGTAACCTCCTGGCTTGGTGCCACTGGGAAGCAACGTAACTGCGTGGACGACTAGTCGCGAGCGCGTCTACGGCCAATTGACCGCGCTAGCTTTGAGTTTGTCCCGAGACGAGGCGATTATAACTCGCGTCACGTAAAAGAACAATGGAAGAGAGTGGAGGGGGTTTGTTGGCGTATCCACACTCGGGTACGAATGGGAACACTGCGCGGGTAAGCAAACAACAAGCAAAGATCTACTGAAAAACCAATAGCGCACTGGCAAGTATAGTACCAAATAGGCCGATAAATCGCCTGCCTAATTAATGCGCAGCTTGACCGCCAGCGTTCTTTTTACGTGACGCGAGTTATACGATACGGTTTAATGTGCGCCAAGCCGGGTGCCATTGCACGATGTCACTAGGATGATCTACAACTATTACAGTGCCACAAGTATAACTTGGCGGTGGTGGTTTTTGGAACTAATTCTTTTAATTGAAACTGTGAGTTTGACGTTTGAGAGATTACCGCGACATTATTGTTGATAAATTTGCTACATTAAAATAGTTCAATAATGCCAAAAGTAATTAAAAGTGGTTTAAGTGGTTTAAGTGGCTTTTACACACAGTTCAACAGTTTTTTTTACTTTGTAGTAAAAGCACAGTGGCGCACAGCCGCGCCTAGTTATACTTGCCGGACTGTACTAGACTGATAAAAGTTTTAATCTCTCTTTGAATCTTGTTCTACTGGTACTACCAAAATGTTTACTTTGTAAAAGTGGTTTTTTTATGTTATGAGGTAACAGGACAAGATGTGCTGATGGTAAGCGATAACGTCTGCCTATAACAGAAACTTTGTTACGTGAAACTTTAGCTTGACGAAATTTTGCGCTTCACTACACTGCTTTACCTTGAGACAATTAGATGTGTAATCTCACATGCTCTGTAACTGTGCTGAACAAAAACTGATGACCTTATTAGTATTTGTTTATGTTGTGCCCTATAACTAACTTAATATTCTTATTTACAGTTACAAACGAGGATGTGATTGTAAATTACATCAACAAATTGTCATGAAACCACAAATAGATCAAAACATCAAAAGAATATCAGTATTCAAACAGATAAACAGCTTTATGCTAGCTATATGTAGGTAACAATTTTGGATGGTTCACACAAACACAAATGTTAAAATAAAAAACAAAATTGCATTGTACTTACATGTTTCAAAAATGGCAAGCAAGGCACTTTGAACATCTGCCAAAAATCACAATGTTCAGGCGTGAGTGCTATTTTTAACCGACTTCCAAAAAGAAGGAGGTTCTCAATTCGTCTGTATGTTTTTTTTATGTCTATGTTACGCGATGAATCCGTCAATTCTGAACCGATTCGAATGATTATTTTTGCAATCGGTAGGATAAGTTTTCGAGGTGGTTCCATTGTAATTTCATTGAGATCTGATAAGTACCTCCAGAGATATGACGATAGACGTCTCAAATTTGCGACTGAAATTGACTCGCGGGGCATTGAAGTCGGTTGTTTTAGTTTTTAAACTATCTTAATTATTGTAAATAGCTCCTACTTATACTGTTTTTTTTAGGGTTCCGAACCCAAAGGGTACCAACGGAACCCTATTACTGAGACTCCGCTGTCCGTCTGTCTGTCTGTCTGTCTGTCCGTCTGTCCGTCTGTCTGTCTGTTTGTCTGTCTGTCTGTCTGTCTGTCTGTCTGTCTGTCCGTCTGTCACCAAGGCTGTATCTCATGAACCGTGATAGTTAGACAGTTGAAATTTACACAGATGATGTTTTTCTATTGCCGCTATAACAACAAATACTAAAAACAGAATAAAGTTAAAAATTAAAGGCCCCATACAAAAAAAACGTGTTTTTACTATAGCGCCATCTATGAACGATTGTTTAACTTATTAATAAATAGTATTAATTACTTACTTAGTTGGTGTTAGAAGTTCGTTAGATATTCTTTAGATGGCGTTGTAGTTAATAAGCATGTTTGGTGTTGACACGGTAATATAATATAATATTATACTTATATATTATTATACTGCGGTTCGGAACCCTCCGTGTGCGAGACAAAAGTCTGACTCGCACTTGGCCAGTTTTATTCAAACCTGAGGAGTACCTATAATCAGGGGAAGTGTGTCTATGAATAAGGATAGGTTTTGACAAAATAGTCTTCAATTTTGGAGTTCAATATGATCGCATTTAGAGATATACAATTTCCAAAAATTTTACGTAATTCCTTGTTAACGTTGTTTATAATTCGCCCGCCTTAATAAGTATCCTATGGAACGGAATAAATAAAAGTATGGCCTAATCCATAATCCGGGCTTTAACTGTGCAAAATTTCAGCTAAATCGGTCAAGCCGTTTGTTGTACTATGGTAGTAGGAGTTGGCCAGACCACTGTGTGGTCTCTCTGTCGGCAAACAATCGTGAATGTAGGTATATTAGAAGATGTATTTTTATCGGAACTTCAAACCTGTATGCTAATGATCTCATAGTCGGACTCAGTAGCATACGCGTCGGATGCCGCGTGGGCGGTGTTAACATTAATAACATTAGTTACGCGGATGACATGGTGCTGCTGGCTGACTGCGAGAGCTATCGGAAAAATGTTGAGTGTGTGTGAGACTTATGCTGCGACGCATGGTCTAGCATATAATGTAAAGAAAAGCGATTACATGGTCTTTAAGGCCACCGGTGTGTGTCCCTAGTATATTCCTCCAATAGAACTGAACGGTGAGAAACTTCAGCGCGTAGTGAAGTTCAAATATCATGGGCATGTCCTAACCGACGACCTTAAGGACGATGTCGATATAGAGAGGGAGCGTAGGGCTTTGGCGGTTCGCGGTAACATGCTGGCCCGAATATGTGCTCGCTGTACAGACCAAGTTAAAATTACGCTCTTCAAAGCGTACTGTCAGCGTCTGTACACGGGCGGTCTCTGGTTCAGGTGTGCCAAAAAATCGTTAAACACCCTACGTGTCCAATACAATAACATTTTCAGGATGATGTTGAGACTTCCCCGCTTTTGCAGTGCCTCTGAAATGTTTGCAAAAAGCCAAACTGACGGCTTTCATGCCGTCATTCGGAAAAAAGTCACATCACTTATTAGGAGGGTGCGGGGAAGTAACAACAGCATCCTGCAAATAGTGGCAGAGGATCCGCATGCGCCTGTGCTGAGGCACTTCGTGCGAACGATGACCGAAACATCAGACGATAACTCCGCTGGTAGTCGTCCGCACGGAGTGCCTCGCAGGTACATGATTTATTAATAAGTATTATAATGACAACCCGTATTAGTTTTAGTTTAGTTTATAAGATACTAACCATAATATAATAACTAGTGATTACTAACGTTCCATGGATTATTGTTGACCGAAATAAAAATATTTGTATTTGTATTGTTGTTTGACCGTGAAGAAGTCCCAAACAAACAAATATACAATAATGTCAGATATAAATAATTCCCAAAAAAAAAAAAAAAAACACATACTTTTTACCTACCATGGCACACTAATTAAAGTGCCCATTTTAAACTGAATTCCAACAAAGAGGAGGTTCTCAATTCGACTGTACGTTGTTTTTTTTTGTACGTATTACGCGTCAATTGTGAACTGATCCGGATGATTATTTTTTTTATCGGTAGGATACATTCCCAAAATGGTCTCATTTTAATTTTATCGAGATCTGATAAGTATCTCCAGAGATGTGACGATAAACATACTGAATCTGACTCGCGAGGCAAGGAAGTAGACTGTTTTAGTTTATAAACTTGCAACTGAATCTGACTCGCGGGGCAAGGAAGTAGATTGTTTTAGTTTTTAAACTTGCTACTGAATCTGACTCGCGGGGCAAGGAAGTAGATTGTTTTAGTTTATAAACTTGCTACTGAATCTGACTCGCGGGGCAAGGAAGTAGATTGTTTTAGTTTATAAACTTGCTACTGAATCTGACTCGCGGGGCAAGGAAGTAGATTGTTTTAGTTTATAAACTTGCTACTGAATCTGACTCGCGGGGCAAGGAAGTAGATTGTTTTAGTTTATAAACTTGCTACTGAATCTGACTCGCGAGGCAAGGAAGTAGATTGTTTTAGTTTATAAACTTGCTACTGAATCTGACTCGCGGGGCAAGGAAGTAGATTGTTTTAGTTTATAAACTTGCTACTGAATCTGACTCGCGGGGCAAGGAAGTAGATTGTTTTAGTTTATAAACTTGCTACTGAATCTGACTCGCGGGGCAAGGAAGTAGATTGTTTTAGTTTATAAACTTGCTACTGAATCTGACTCGCGGGGCAAGGAAGTAGATTGTTTTAGTTTATAAACTTGCTACTGAATCTGACTCGCGGGGCAAGGAAGTAGATTGTTTTAGTTTATAAACTTGCTACTGAATCTGACTCGCGGGGCAAGGAAGTAGATTGTTTTAGTTTATAAACTTGCTACTGAATCTGACTCGCGAGGCAAGGAAGTAGATTGTTTTAGTTTATAAACTTGCTACTTAATCTGACTCGCGGGGCAAGGAAGTAGATTGTTTTAGTTTATAAACTTGCTACTGAATCTGACTCGCGGGGCAAGGAAGTAGATTGTTTTAGTTTATAAACTTGCTACTGAATCTGACTCGCGGGGCAAGGAAGTAGATTGTTTTAGTTTATAAACTTGCTACTGAATCTGACTCGCGAGGCAAGGAAGTAGATTGTTTTAGTTTATAAACTTGCTACTTAATCTGACTCGCGGGGCAAGGAAGTAGATTGTTTTAGTTTATAAACTTGCTACTGAATCTGACTCGCGGGGCAAGGAAGTAGATTGTTTTAGTTTATAAACTTGCTACTGAATCTGACTCGCGGGGCAAGGAAGTAGATTGTTTTAGTTTATAAACTTGCTACTGAATCTGACTCGCGAGGCAAGGAAGTAGATTGTTTTAGTTTATAAACTTGCTACTGAATCTGACTCGCGGGGCAAAGAAGTTGATTGTTTTAGTTTTTAAACTATCCTCATTATTTATATACAACACATATTGTAATTTTACTTTAAAAATATGTCGTGTGATCCTGTGGTGTTAGTATTACTTGGTAACGTATTAAATAAAACCAAAATCCGAATTTAATTCATGTTTTATTCAATTAAACGCTATCTTACTACGATAATAAAGCTAGAACTACATTAGGCCGATGCTGATGTTTGATATCTTATCTTATGTATATTTTGTCGTGTGCTGTGCACTGTAAATCGCCGTATTTAACGTAAACGATCACGTCAGCTTAACGTAGTTCTAGCTTAATATTGAACATCACAGTGCAGCGGCATTAAGGACTTTTAAGTAATTTCTTATGTTATTTAAGTTAATAATTTAGAATTTGGACATAATACAATACAAATCAGTTTATATTTTATTCACAAACTATATCTATTAAGTTATGAGTTATTAAGTATTCTACATATATAATATACATAAATAATAAATATATTAATACGTTATTTATCAGGTTAAGGTACGGACACACCGCAGCGTCCTGCGTGCGCGATCTAGGCGGCGATCAGATAGCGCAGTAATATTTGTACCGTGTTAATTGTTAAGTCAATTTTATTCTATATACTTAATTAACTCTTATATATATATTGTAAAGGCTAAGAGTATATTATTTTATATAATAAATTATTAAATATATAGATTATATTATTATAAGTACAAACTTTAGCAGTCAAACTTAAAACTAACGAGTAAAATTGTTAACTTAAAAATAACCAACTTAACATGCTACGAGATTGATTTTTCTGAAGTTACGTTACATATCTCTAGAAATTGTTAAAAAATCTTGATTTATTAAATTTTATTATAAAAACTTACGTTCATGTTAAACTTGTAAATTTTAGGAACTGGAATTTTACGTGACTCACACAGTCGATATAGCGATATATGGGAGAACTCTACGATAAACTTGAAAAAAATAACTTGAAAATCTGTCACCAAACATGTAATGTGTTCGGCAGCTGTCCTTGAGTGCCAATTCTCATTCTAAGC
This sequence comes from Cabera pusaria, assembly GCA_954871355.1. Taxonomy (NCBI): domain Eukaryota; kingdom Metazoa; phylum Arthropoda; class Insecta; order Lepidoptera; family Geometridae; genus Cabera; species Cabera pusaria. The sequence continues at coordinate 26,513,483 of OX940894.1, forward strand.
CTAGCGTCCATCCTCGGCAGCGTCATCACATACCAAACAGGGTATTGGCCAAATACTAGCATATAAAAATACCAAACGATAGGCTACTTACAAAACGACCAAATAAATAACATCAGAATACTCGGTAGTTCTTTAAGTTTCTTAATCAACTTTAGTTTCTCATATATAATCAAGTGCAGTCGTTAAAAAAGTCAACGAGTTGTGGCACTAAATAAGCATGACTTTTAATAATTTCTACAAGTATACAGAATAAAGTCTCTAAAGGAAGTAGGGTTAACCAGCAATTTAGATAGTCACAGCCGAAAACAATAATTTAACTTTTAACTTTTTTATATATTTAAAATCAAATTACCAGTTACACATAAGTCAGTTTAGGACTAAGACTTTCTGATGGAGGAATTGAATTTTGCGTACTCCATACAATACATTATTATTTATCGTAATATGTATAATAATAATTTTATTTTCTCCAATATACAATGTTGCCAATACAAATGATTCTTAACTAAAGTGAGACTGATGCCTAGGCTGTGGTATGTTTTACAGATAAACCTTTATTACAGGACACCAGGACTCCCCGCTTATAATAGTTATAGTGTTTGGCATTATTTAAATAATACGAATTAAAAAAAAAGATAAAAGTAATGATAATAATGAACAATATAAACAGTATTTTACATTTGTGTACAAAATTGTGATAAACATTAAAATAAATGATTTTTTTTTATGTAATAGAAGTAACTCATTTAAGCTGACTTAAATGGAGTTCTATCATAATATTAATCGTAATAACTTATTATTAATTATTTATAATAAAAATTCCAATTAAGCGTTGTGCATACCCATCGCGCATACATGTGTTATGTGTGTGTGTGTGTGTGTGTCGTGTATTTGTGTGTTTGAATGAGAGATTGCAGGTGTACATGAGTTTGTCTGAAAGCGAGAAAAAGAGAGATATTAAAGAGAGTTTTGAGCCAGTATCAGTTTACAGTTTCAATACAGACAAAAGGTTTTCTGTGCGTTCCTAGTTGTAAGACAACAACAGTTTCGTTAGGCTTTTTTTGACGTTATGAGTATTTAAATCTCTAAGGTTTAAATCCTTACTAAGATTGTTGTAGATGTAACCACTCAGAAAACATGAAGACCTTTTAATAAAAGAAGTGTTGCATTTAGGAATTTTGAAGACTTTATCTTTTCGACGTTTGTTCTTATAAAAGTCATGTGCATGCACAGAAGCGACAGCATGCACAGTAGCGACATCTAATAAGTGGAACTACGAACTACTAGGTATCGACGACGCTGCGACGATAATAAGTAATTACGTATGTGTATAGATGGAGTGAATATCTTTACCGTTACTTATATCTTGTCCATGGTCGACCATTATGTAAGCTTTTATGACCAAACCTTGATTTAGTAAAGTAAAAAAAACAATTATTTCGTATATTTCAACGGACTTCCAAAAAGGATGAGATTCTCAAATCGTCTGTATGTTTTTTTTTGTATGTATGTTACGCGATTACTCCGTTAATTGTGAACCGATACGAATGATTTTTTATTTAATCGGTAGGGTACATTTTCGAGGTAGTCCCATTGTAATTTCATCGAGATCTGATAGATATCTCCAGAGATATGACGATAAACGTTTCAAACTTGCTACTGAAACTGACTCTCGTGGCATGGAAGTCGGTGTTTTAGTTTTTAAATTATCTTAATTATTTATAGAACAAATCAATATTAAAGGGATTGCTGGTCATAAAAACATACAAATAATGATAATATACAAATGACTAACATAAAATAAAAACTATAATACCAAAGCTATGAGTATTTTAATATTATCTATCGCATATCAGATCTAATAGACGTTTATATTTTGTACTATATATACAAAACACCGATTTTATTATGAGTAATATCGAATTGGGATGATATTTGACAAAATAATCAAACAGATTTTTACCCAATTGTAATAGAAATCTGTTAATTTGATAAGTACACGATTAGTTAGGTACATTTCTAGTGATATTGTATGCAAAGTATTTTTATTTATAAAAATAGAATATTATTTTAGGCTAGCGTTTGACTTCTATTGGTGGTAAGCGATGATGTGGTCCAAGATAGTGAACACGCTAGGCCTAGAATACACCATACCACCAGGTCATGGCGGCAATTTTTTTCCTTTATGGTGGTAAGCTACTTTTTAGTAGCAAGTCAGGCGGAACAGCGATATAATATGCTCCTGCCACCATTTATAAATGAACAAGCTGTGTCCCGCGGCTTTGCCTGCTTTATAAGTTATTTGAAAAAAGAAGCCCGTGTGTTAATCCAAGATATTATATCTGTATGTTAATTTTCATTTAAATCCGTTTGGCCGTTTTCGTGTGATTGAGCAACAAATATACAAACTTTCACATAATTTATTAGTACGATTGAGTACGATACATATATATCGATCTACCATTGAGTTCATAGAAACATTACAGTTAAACTGAATTAAAAACACACTCAACCAAATGTTTAAAAATACAATATTTGACAATAATCATCCCAACTTGATAGCTAGTCACTTATGTCACTTATGTCAAGTTAAACATAATGTCACGGCAAGTGACGTGCTGTCACTTTGTTACTGACAGCAAATGTCATGATGGGTCCATTAGAGCTTATGGAAATTTCAGCATTATACTTTAAAGTCACATTCTGTCACTTTTATTCGCCGTAAACCAGAAAGCGACAGCAAGAGTTCTAATGAGTTTCGAACACGTGTTTTAACCTAATGTCACTTTATGCCACTGTTCATCACCGTAAACCATTATGTTACCAGAGTCCTAATGACATAAAATATGATGTATCAAACCCTTCCTTCATTTTAAAATCCCTATTCAACAATACCACACACGATGGGGTGGGGTGAAAATGTTTTTTAGTCCTCGACTTTGTGCCCCTTAGAGGGCGCCACATTGAATTTGTTGTGACGTCACATAGCCTATAACTAGCAGACAAATAAGACGCGTCTAACGACACCTCATTTATTAAATTATGACAAGTAGTTTAGAAGTTATGAGGGAACAGATGAACATATATACATACATGCCCACATACCGGTCAAAAACATAACCCTCCTTTGCTCCTCCTCCTGCTCCTTGCTTCGCCGTAGTCGGGTAAAAATAGTACACGTGTTTGTACCTAATGTCACATTGTGTCAGTGTTCACCGTAAACCAGAAACTGACAGCCACTATAGACGTTCATCCTCGATGTCCAAGGAGGTTGCAAGTAGAGCATTTCTTGTTTCGTTCTCCTTGGGGATCTCTTCGTATAATTCATCAGGAAGGTCTCCATCTTCTCCCTCTTCAGGAGATCTTGTGATGAGGGAGTCAGGAATTACGGTGTGGTACACCACGCTTCCGTGGGATGTTCCTGTAAAACAGATATAAAGAGTTACATTTGCTATTCGCATATGATTTAATTATTTCATTTATTATTATTAAGCAACGTCGGAGTTCTGAGTTAACAAACATAAATGAAACTGGCCAAGTGCAAGTTGGACTCGCACTCGTAGGGTTCCGTACCACACTACAGTATTTTATAAGAACAAGCAAAAAATACCACTAATAGAGTTGTGAACCGCGTCCTTATTTCTTATAACGCCATCTAACGTCTAATTCTAAAAGCTATCTAAGTGAAAGTTAACACAAAGGTGTTAGGAATCGGCATTTCAGTATAACGTCATCTATGGACGTTTACCTAAGCGTTCATAGATGGCGTTATATTGGAATGCCGAAAAAAACACGTTTCTTGAATGGGGACCCCTATAATTTTAAACTTTATTCTGTTTTTAGTATTTGTTGTATATATAGCGGCAACAGATCATCATCTGTGAAAATTTTAACTGTCTAACTATCACGGTTCATGAGATGCAGCCTGGTGACAGACGGACAGACAGCAGACAGACAGACAGACGGACAGCGGATTCTTAGTAATAGGGTCCCGTTTTACCCTTTGGGTACGGAACCCTAAAAAGGAAGTGCGTAGAAAACTACGCGTTAGAAGTGAATCTTCCTTCACATTCAAATATTGGCAATTTAGATTTACGCGTACTGTTATACCCCTTGTCTGTAGGCTTTGGGGCTGAATTGCACTTATATACAGCAATACAACTCAAAGGCTATGGATATAGGGTTGAACACGGTAGTCTGTCTCAATCCTTAACCGCGAGCGGTCGTCTCTAAGACATTTATTTTATTGTAATATTTTATTTCTCGTGTTCGGAATATAATTTCCTTTTTTAAAACCTAAAGTTTGGTTTCATTTGTAACAATTGGTGGCAGCGGTGGGATCCGGAAATTCCCAGTGCCCGAAAAACCGTTCCGCAGACTCGCTCCGGATCCGTATCCTAAAAAAAACCAAATAATTAACATACAGTTATTATAAAAATCAGTGTAAGTGATATAATATAACTTACCACTATCCTCGAAGTGTCGTCACGAAATCCTGCTTAATCCCGGAAGGGATCCACTCGTCCTACGAAAAGGAAACCACTGTATCCTGTACCTAAAAGAGAAGATACCCAGAGGTACTCACCCGTGTCGTCCCGGTGCGTGCTCCACATCCGGGATAATCCCGGAATCTATTTACCTCGACGCGGCCCGGACGGCCAACCTGTGTGAAGACTTCACCTGCTCCTGGAAAGGAGACCATCTCATCATTCATCGAGTTAGAGGAGGTCGCATCCTGAACCGCGATCACCTCCCCTCAGCTGCAAGTGTCAGCTATCTCCTGCTACGGCCCCATTCATCGAAGACAGTACCTACGATTACTGTCTCAATTCGTCATCATAACACATCATCATCGTGATCATCCGGGATTTCGGTGCCGAAATCCATCCCATCACTATTCGACGCAGCTACGCCTTATCAGCAAAAATGCTCCTGGTCTCGATCGCCGTGCTTATCTGTGTCGCCCACGCATTGCAACAGTAAGTCTTTGGTCATTGTTTAGACTACGGTTGAGAAACCATAGTTTGTCAACCTTTTCTTAATTTATATTTATGCAGTGTTTCTTAATATTTCTATAGAGTTTTATAATTGTTCGTGTACCAGTAAATAATTACTTATTGTGTTTTAAAATTGTTACGTTATGGTTAATGAGGAGAAATCTAAACTCACGCTAAATATACCTCCTACGACCGATTTACCGTCTACTTCAGGGAGTCATTCTGCGCCTGTTGCGCCTCAGACTAAGAGTCCTAAAACCGCTACTAACGTAAAATTAGAGATGGACTTAAACACTTTATTAAAATTTATAAAGCCGTATGATGGTGAGAGAGAGAAGCTAAACTCTTTTATAGTCAACTGCAACAATGCATACGAACTGGCCACCGATACGCAAAGGCCAGTGTTATTCAAATATATCCTTTGCCAACTACAAGGTAAAGCAGAAATCGCGTGTTCAATAAAAAATTTCACTACATGGGATCTACTAAAAGAATTTTTAAAAACTCAATTCAGTGAAAGAAAACATTATTCCTACTTACTTACAGACCTGCAAGAAATTAAGCAAGGAATTCAAGAAACTGTAAGCGAATTCGCACTAAAAGTAGAAACAGCACTGTCAAAACTCCTAATGGAGATTTCTTTATCTGATACTAAAGTCAAAGAGGTAGCCGGCCGGGTCGCCTCAATGGAGGACCTCGCCCTCCATCACTTTCTTATGGGACTACTTCCTAGATTATCTAATATCGTGAGGTGCAGATCACCCAAAAATCTTAACGAAGCTATTAACTTAGCAATTTCTGAGGAAAGAATCCAACAAACCATGTACAGAAAAAATAACAACCTAAATGGCTCAAAACCGAGACCAATAATTCAAAATCCAAATTATAACAACAATTACAGCAATAACGCTAGGCAGAATCAATTTATGGCTAACAGAGGCCCCCAAAGACCAATGGCAAACTCTAATAACTTCCAAAGACCAATGTCAACCTCTAATAATTTCCAACCTGGTCCATCAGGCTCTGGTTCAGCCCCGATTTGTCGGTACTGTAAAACTCCCGGGCATGATATTTCAGTGTGCCGAAAAAGGGAGTACAATAATAACCGCTTCAGGGCCCCTCAAAATTTGGGACCACCACCCCGCGTTAACTTTGTAACAGAGTTGGGAGAAGATGTCACCGATAATCATGAGGCGGAACTCTCTCCCGATATTCCTAGTGATGATTTAAACGAGTAAAAGTCTCGTCACTGTGTCGCCCGAGACAATACCTAAAAGTCGACACTACCTTAAAATATAGCGATGTAACCAAGGGTCACACGGGTAACCAGCCCCAAGTAAGCACCCTGCCTTCAATACCCCAGGGTCACACGGGTAACCAGCCCCAAGCGAGCACCCTGTCTTCAAAGCCCAAGGGTCACACGGGTAACCAGCCCCAAGCAAGCACCCTGTCTTCAAAGCCTAAGGGTCACACGGGTAACCAGCCCCAAGCAAGAACCCTGTCTTCAAAGCCCAAGGGTCACACGGGTAACCAGCCCCAAATAAGCGCCCTGCCTTCAATACCCAAAAGCCACAGGGTTAATCAGTCCCGAATAAGTGCTCATCCTAAGATCTTGGAGAACAACACCCCAAGGCAAGAAGTCTTCGAAATTAATATCGATACAACCAAACGGTTACTACCGCATGTGTTACTTAATACTCAGATATCCGATACACCCCTCACTCTGTTGGTAGATTCAGGGTCAGCTATATGCCTCATAAAACAATCATGTGTGCAACGCAACCCAACGTTAATCAAGGAAACGATAAATCTTAAGGGAATAGACCCTGGTAACGAACCGACACCCACACTAGGTCACTTCCAATTAAGGCTACAATTGACTAAAGATAAAAATGTTAGCCACAAATTCCATATGGTTCAAGACATAGACCTGCCTTACGATGGTATTATTGGCACCGACTTCCTTACATCGTTTGGCTGTAATATTGATTATAATGAAGACACACTCAGAGCGGGTAACGTTAAAATAAAAATATATTTCTTTGACCCATGCTACATCATTCCACCACGTACCGAAACCGTAATTGAATGTACCATTCAGAATTCCAGCTTACAAGAAGGTATGGTCCTGGACCAACATTTGTCAGAATCTCTATTAGTCGCAAACTGCATAGTTAAAGTAAAAAATAATAGAAGGGTTAACATCACTATTGCCAACACGTCTGAAAATCCTGCTCGTATTAGTTCAAACCTAAACCTTAAACTAGAGCCTTTAAGCCCTTGCGCTTCACAAACAACAAGCCGGCTAGACAGCTCAACACGGACGGCAGAAGTAATTAAATCACTACGAACATCTCATTTGAATAGCGAAGAATCTGACGCGCTCGTCGATCTTTGCTCTAAATATTCTGACATATTCTATCTACCAAATGACCAACTTTCCTTTACAACCGCTTTAAAGCATCAAATAAAAACAAGCTCCGATGTACCTATCCACACCAAATCCTATCGCTTCCCAGAATGCCATAAAAGTGAGGTTAAAACTCAAATAAATAAAATGCTAGACCAAAATATAATTGAAGAGTCCTCATCACCCTGGAGCTCACCGATTTGGATAGTTCCAAAGAAACTAGATGCACAAGGCCAACGTAAATGGCGAATAGTCATAGACTATAGAAAATTGAACGATTTGACTATTGGAGAGACTTACCCAATTCCACAAATTACTGAAATACTCGATCAACTAGGAAATTCCAAATATTTCACAACTTTAGATCTCACTTCCGGTTTTCACCAAATATTGATTTCTGCCGAGGATAAACCAAAAACTGCATTCTCAGTACCCCAAGGTCACTACCAATTCAATAGGATGCCTTTTGGGCTGAAAAACGCACCTTCAACCTTCCAAAAGCTTATGAATTCATGCCTATCTGGACTGCAAGGCACACGTTGTTTTGTGTACCTTGATGATATTGTTATATATTCCTTCGATTTAACCACACACATCGAAAACCTAAAAGCCGTATTTGATAGACTCCGTAACTTTAATCTAAAATTACAACCAGAAAAATGCGAATTCCTCCGGAAAGAAGTTGCCTACTTAGGTCACCTCATTGGGGAGCATGGCGTAAAGCCTAACCCCGACAAAACTAAAGCCGTATCGGAATATCCTATTCCTCAATCGCCGAAAGACATAAAATCATTCCTCGGCCTAGTCTCATACTATCGACGCTTTATCCCAAACTTTGCAAAACTAGCAAAACCACTAACTTCATTGTTAAAGAAAGATATACCATTCAACTGGATGAACGAACAACAGCTAGCATTTGAATCCCTCAAAAACAAACTCGTTACCGCACCGATATTAGCATATCCAGACTTCAATCAACCTTTTATCTTAACCTGTGACGCATCGAACTACGCAATATCCGCTATACTATCCCAAGGGCCTATAGGACAAGATCGCCCTATAGCTTTTGCTTCCCGCACTCTCAACAAGGCTGAATGCAATTATAGTGTTACGGAAAAGGAATGCCTAGCCATCATTTTCGGCACTAAAACCTTTAGGCCGTACCTGTACGGTCACCACTTCAAAATTGTCACTGACCACAAACCTTTGCAGTGGCTCTTCAGCTGCAAGGACCCCGGATCTAGACTCGTACGGTGGCGTCTCAAACTAGAGGAGTTTGAGTATGAAATCCATTATAAAAAAGGAAAAATCAATACCAACGCTGACGCTTTGTCTCGTTTCCCTGTTAATCCAATCCAGGCTACAACCTCAACTGAAGCCGATTCACTGGTGGCGAATCCGGATCGAACCTTAGATAGAGATCTCATGGATCTATTGATTTCTCCACCATCATTTCACCCTGACGAGGTATTATCACCTGAAACTCTCGATGCCGCAATAGAAGCCGTCCCAGTCACCGATGTTGATCTTCCCCCTGGAACATCAAATACTTCCAAAGAAAGAATCGAATTAGACCCCACTATCTTTCCACAACAAATAGAGATCCCTAATATGCTGATTGATGATCCTCTACCCTCCACCAGTACATCGCCTAATACACCCGTCGATGACTACTCGACTTTCTTAAAAACTATGTCAAACAAGGACATATCTTTCAATACGGCAATTGAAGAACACAACGAGAGCTTAATGAAATGTTCTTCTAAAATCATTTTAGTCCCTACGTCGCTAGATTTGGATGAATCCAATCCCTACATCCAGGAGATCTTAGGAGATCCTGAAAAATATACAAAAGTCCATGAAGCTGAAAAAGAACTATTTTCATTCCAAAGAATTGAAATAAATAAAGCCAAAATAGTCTACCTTATATTCACCAAAGTTCACCATTTCGACGAATCATCTTATCCTGAAATATTTCAGACATTAAAGACAATCCGAAATGAATTGCTTGTTTTCGAGAATGTTGACGAACTTGGTATTTCAGACATGAAAAATCCATTTGAGAAACATTCCTTTATAAAAATATACAATATGCTATCTTACCTTTTCCATAACTCTAATATTAAAATCAAAATATACCACAATAATATTATTTACCCAACTCCAACTGAAATAAAGAAAATTCTCAATGACAACCACGACATACCAATTGCAGGCCATTTAGGGTCTGTTAGAATGTACAATAGAATAAAGGAAACTTATTATTGGAAAGGCATGCGAAGTGACATCGAGCTATATGTCAAACAGTGCAAATCCTGCCAAGAAAATAAAGCTCTCAGACAGATTAATCGTGCCCCAATGCAGATAACAAGTACATCCACAACTCCAGGCCAAAGAATATCTCTCGATATCGTTGGTCCTCTTCCCGAAGCCGGCCCAGCAAAACTAAGATTTATACTAACCATCCAGGATGACCTTACTAAATTTTCATCCGCATATCCTATCCGTAGCACCACAGCCGAAGAAACTAGCGAATGCTTAATCCACTACATTTCAATATTCGGTATTCCTAAAACGATACTTACTGATCAGGGCACAAATTTCACTTCCGACCTCTTCAAAAAGACTTGCGAGTTCCTAAAAATTAAAAATCTATGGTCATCCCCATATCATCCGCAAACGCAAGGCGCCTTAGAACGGAGCCACTCTACCCTTAAAGAGTATTTAAAGTCTTACATAAACGAGGAACAGTCAAATTGGCCACGATATGTATACACAGCTATGCTCGTGTACAACACATCCGTTCATTCCACGACGCATTTCACTCCTCACGAACTGATGTTCGGCTGTAAGCCATTCATCCCTAACTCCATCTATGATGACCACCCTGGGGCATCCTACCCTGACTATGTGCGTATGCTACAGAGCCGACTAAAATATTCTAGAGATAAAGCTCTAGATTTCATAAGGAAATCCAAAGAGAACTCGAAAACTTATTACGATAGCCACACTCGCCCAGTCAAATACAAAGTGGGTGATTATGTATACCTTAAAAATCATCTACGCCTACGGAAAGCGCTTTCTCCTATCTGGAAAGGCCCTTATAAAGTAGTTAAAATAAATGGAAATAATACACTTACCTTGCTCATCAACCGACGTCATGTAACACATCACTTCGATCAGTTGAAACCAGCCGACGTGAGCAACCTGTAAAATTAAAATATAATTATAAGAGTAACTTAGGAGAATAAGGAATAGTTTATAAACATAGATACATAAATAGAATTTACACTTACCCATAGAATAATTTAAAATTTGAATCAATATAAATAAAATTAAATAAAAAATAAAAAAAAAATAATAAAAAAAAATACATAAATTAATTAAATAAAAAAAAAAAAATATATATATATATAGGCTAAATATAAAGGTCGGGAAGTGCTATAAGTTAGCCTTATAGGGGTTAACTTAGTTAGCCTAATTGAATATTGCAGCAAAAGTAAAAGGGAGTAGGTATTAAGATACGTTAGACTAAAGTAAGGAGTATGAATAAGAAATAACCTAGATATAAATAAATAATACTTTAAGGTTTAATACTTACCACTACGTCAACACGGAACCCTGAGACATTAAATGCCTACTTGCCTTGTTTATATTTGCAGAGCTCCGACCCCAGGTCAATCACCTCAGGATTACATCCAGCCGATCACTGCAAGCCCAGGCTTATTTTTTGATAATTTAGGCACATTAAAAATTAATAACGCCCAGCTTAAGGTTCTGATACCAATAGATATATCACACTTCAGTTTACATATTGAAAACATTGGAACTGCTTTAACAACTACTAAATATTTGTGTAACCAGACACGAATAGTTGAGGTCGACGCAGAGTGCCGTAATATGCTAAAACCTCTGACAGTTCGTTATAGAGACATTGTAAAAGAGTTTGAGTCTATCTCTTACCTGATAGATAATCGCAGTAAACGTAGCGCTTGGATAGCAGGTGTTGGCACCGTGCTGAAACAAATCTTTGGCACCTTAGACGAGAATGACGCCCTGAGATACGATGAGGCAATAGAATCGCTACAAAAGAATGAAAAACAGATACTCTCATTTATGAAAGAAAACATCCTGGTCACCAAATCTATACTGACTACTTACAATAAAACCATAACACAAATTAAAGACAATGAAGTTATACTGATTGGAGCCATCGACAAACTCTCAATAAATATAAAAAATATTTCAGAAATAACTAACGGACTACAGATACTAGCTAACGTTAACGAAATATTTGATAGCATCGAAACCGCGATACTTGCACTGTCCTTCCAATTAGAAGATGTAATTAATGCCCTTTTGTTTAGCAGTCAAAATGTGTTGCATCCATCAATTATGACACCTAAACAGTTATATCGAGAATTTGTCGATCATTATAGATACCTACCTAGTAACTTAGAACTGCCTGTTAACTTAGATATAAATAGTGTACATGTCATTCTAAGCATTTCTACACTGGTATGTTATTATTTGAACAACAGAATTGTATTTGTGTTACAAGTACCTTTAGTTAGTATTACTGAATACATGTTTTATCAAGTTATAGCTCTACCTACACCATACGACAGTAATACGCCGAATAAATTTAGCTTTATAATCCCCGAAAATAAATATATAGCAATGACCAAAGACAAATCTAACTACTGCAACCTTGACACCTTAGACAAGTGCAAAACAATAACTCCCGGAAGTTACATATGTGACATTACAAACATTTACGCAACTGAAGCAAAACAGTGTTGTGAAAGTGAATTACTGTCGAAAGTGATTGCTGAAAAGCCAAAGGAGTGCAAAACGAAGTTCTTCTTAGGCGGAATGGACTTGTGGAAACCATTGATAAACAATAGATGGTTATATGTTCAATCACAACCAAGTAAAATTACTATAACTTGTGTCAACTCTGTAGACATAGAAATAGACATTTTAGGCACAGGAATACTTACCATTCCTAATGAATGTACCGGTTTCTGTAAAAGTACGACATTTATACCTAAACACAACATGTATAACGTCTCTTCACCGACGAAGCATTTATCGGATTTTAATCTTATTAATGATACCTGTTGTAACATCAATCAATTTCACAATTTTGCTGATAATGTATCCCCTATTACGTTACAAAACATAGATCTGGATGAATTCCATATGAAAAATCACATTAAAGTAGACTCACTACTAAACAAAATAAATAAAATAGAAAATCAACCCCATTTTATTAAATACGGGACACATTATTCGTCGGTCACTATAATTCTATGTATTTTCGTAGTGGTATATATTAGTTTTAAAATATATTTTAAGTTTTGTAAGTCAAGTGACAACCGCAAATCCTTTGAAATAGTAGAGTTAAAATCAGCTCGTAAATTAAATAACCCACAGACAGACGAACAGACATCATCCGACATAGAATCTGCAAATTTTGCTCCACTCAGAACTGAAATCTAAATCCTCGTCTTTTCTTAGAGACTTTCATTCCAAATCGAAAGTCTCTTCTTAAAGGGGGAGGTGTTATACCCCTTGTCTGTAGGCTTTGGGGCTGAATTGCACTTATATACAGCAATACAACTCAAAGGCTATGGATATAGGGTTGAACACGGTAGTCTGTCTCAATCCTTAACCGCGAGCGGTCGTCTCTAAGACATTTATTTTATTGTAATATTTTATTTCTCGTGTTCGGAATATAATTTCCTTTTTTAAAACCTAAAGTTTGGTTTCATTTGTAACAGTACGTCACTTCCGTTGCATTCGGACCGTGACGCTGCGTCACGTCCGTTAAATTTAACCCCAATGCGCTTCTTCTCAACCTCCTTCTTTTCTGTGAAATTTGTTTCATATATTTACAAATATTTCTAATTATTTTTAAAATATGTCTGAAGTATAATAATAAATATTAATATATAAATTATTTATTTTCCCAAAATCTTTTACAATCTTTTATTGCAAATTTACTCATAAACTAAGTAAAACTTGTATTTTAGTATTTGGGTAAGTATATTATATGGTTTGCATTCTACACACATCAACACTGTCTAGGGATATTCTGATTTTCTCAATTTTTTCCAAACGTGTTATAACTAACATACAACATGTATATATTTTTATAGAGCCCATTTATCAGACTATGCTTTAGAATAAAACAAAGTTATTTGTTTTGCGTAAATATTTTTTTTTTATGAAATAAACACTAAAAGTGAAATAATGGTAAACCTAAAGATGAAGAAAAGAAAAGAAAAAAGTGAAAGTAAAACGAAATTATTAGGTTCTTTGCAGTTACCCGAAAAATTAGTAGTCAGTAAAACCACCCATGACGTTAATCACGGTCCTGCAACGGTTTTTCATGCTTCGAATCAAGTTATCAAAGTCTGCTGCGGGATATTGTCCCAGGTCCTGCTAAGATGCAAAAAAAGTTGCTTTTCAGTCGCAACGTTTGGAGGAAAATTCCTCTAAGCCCTTCTTTGGAGCATGTCCCACGCGTGCTCTATGGGGTTTAGGTCTGGTGATTGCGCGGGCCAGTCTAAGACCGACACGTCGTGCTCCTGTAGCCAGCTGGTGACCACGTGCGCAGTGTGCGGACGAGTGTTGTCGTGCATGAGCGTGAAAGTTTGGCCCATTTGCATTCGATGAGGATAGATTATTGGTGCTAGCTCCTGATTTCGGTATTTTTCTGCAGTCATGGTGTTTCTGATCCAAACGAGGTCTTTTCTTCCACCAACACGAATACCCGCCCAAACCATAATTGTTCCGCCGTGGTATAGATGGACTTCCTGAGGGTGTTGCAGACGCTTCTAACGTCCAGGAGCTCGCGATACACGTACTCTTCGTAAATCAGGATAAAAACCGAATCGGGACTCATCGGTAAACAGCACTACAGACCATTGGTTATCTTCCTAGAGCAAATGTTCTGGAGCCCTCTCTAATCTTCGTCCGCGATTTCCTCTGCGTAGTGCTAGAGTACGAAGCGGCCTGCGAGCATGAAGGTTAGCCTCATGCAGTCTTCTCCTCACAATTTGGTCACTGACAAGCAACTGGTACTCTGACTAGAGCCTTTGAACCAACTGCATGGCCGTCACATTAAGTTGTCTTCTCGCGGCCACTTGCAAAAATCGATCCTGTGTTTGGGTGGTTATGCCCTTCCCGCCTAGGTGCCTTTCAGCCACTTCACCAGTGGTACGATAATGAGACCAAAACCTTGATATCACGTTTTGTCATGTTCCAATCTTCTCGGCTATACTTCGTTCAGTAGCCCCAGCTTGAAGCATGTTTACTGCCCCTAACATCTCGTCTCTCGTTAAATGGCGCCGCTGCATGATGCATACAGATACATAAATTCGAAATTAACCGATGGTTTTAATTAAAACTTTAATTTGAAACAAAAAAATACCAAAAACTAGGTTAGGTAAATAAAAACATTCGAACTTCGCTACAGTTATGCCGCGCAAATCTTTTGTTATTAATTTATTTTTCAAATTCAAATTTTGTATCATTCATTAAGACCTACACAATAAGCTTACATTAAAATATTTTTAAACCAACCAGTATTTTATGAGTTTAAGAAATTTTTACAAATTATCCCTAGACAGTGTTGATGTGTGTATTATATTCTGCGATACCAAGTTAGCGGGTTGACCAAACTCGACTTGGTATTGCAGAAATACCAAAGTAATACATTAAAATAATGTTAAATCACTGATAAATTGTAAAACACTGCGTGGCCAAATTTAATTATAGATTTTCTGTCTTTGATAGCGACACTAAAGTTGCCGCTATTTACAGTGTTACTTATATACGTGTCTCATATTTTGAGTAATAGATAAACTATTGACCAAGTTAGAGCGCTCTTTTCAACAGACTTCCAAAAAAGAAGGTTCTCAAATCGTCTGTATGTTTTTTTTGTATGTTACGCGATTACTCCGTCAATTGATTTGAATTATTCTTTTTTTAATCGGTAGGGTTCATTTCCGAGGTGGTCCTATTGTAGTTTCATCGAGATCTGATGAGTATCTCCAGAGATATAACGATAAACGTCTCAAACTTGCTACTGAAACTGACTCGCGCGGCATGGAAGTCAGTTGTTTTAGTTTTTAAACTATCTAATAATATCTTATAATTATTGAAAATCCTTATGTATGTATTTTTTACATATTGACCTACAGATAATACGAAATATGATAGTGAGTGACCATTACCGTTGTTATCGGGCGTCTTGTTGATGTTCCTCTTTCTGGTGGTCCACATCCGTTGTATGACCACCAGCATCAGCACCAGCAGCAGTACCCCCACAGCACCCCCCAGCATCCAGCTCCACTGCAGACCGGCCAGACTGAGGACAAAACGCAATTTGTAATCTCATAGAATAGAAAAGAAAACTCTATATAGTCACACCCTGGACACTCAACTAAATTCCCATACAAAGCTGCGTTTTAACGACCTATTCACACAGCAATCACACACACATCGAATATCACAGATCCTACGTAAATTTGAACCTCCAGTGTCTACTGGTCTTAACATAAATGTATGAAGTTGATGTTCTTCTCCCCGAGAGTAGTACCTATTGTTCTGTAGCCGTACGCGTGTAGCGTCCTTGCTCAGACTAGCGCCTCGACAGATCAGAATCGGTGGCGAGGTGAGAAATCCCCAATTGGTGGGGGGAACAGAGTGTCCGTTCTATACGTAGTATTATTATCTTTTCTATGATATATTCCAGTCTACATATACGCAAAATCATTATCAAAATCATAACCTTTTTCCCGTTAGAGTAGGCAAAGACTTATTATTTCCACATGCTACGATCTTGACATACCTACCTCTTTCGCTTCTTCCACTCTCATGAGCGCTTTCATACGTGCTCGCTTTCTTTAAAACGTCTCTGATCTGTAGGGCTATTCTGTAAGCTAGTTTACGCATCTCTAAAGCGGAATCTGCGGTGAATCCGCGCGAAATTCAAATCGTATTACGATTGTAATACGGTTGAATTTCGTAATACGAAATTCAAATCTCACCGCTTGCGAGATGCTGAAACTAGCTTACAGAATAGCCCTACAAGTCGATATATATAATAGATAAGTACAATGTACTAAGGCGGACCCTTAGTACATTGTATCAATATCTGATGACACGGAGATATAGCCCCGAACATTAAAAAGGACAAAAAGATTTATAGATAGCAATTACATAATTTGGTTTTACAGTAAAAAGTCTTCATGAAGCAATCTCTTTCAGACAATCAAGCTATTGCTAGGCTATATGATGGTCTCATTTATCAGACATGAATAACGGTATTGTTTCTCTATTTTATTTGTAGCACTATTTATTGACTTCTCCTTATACTTCTCACACCAATTTATTACTGATGCTGTGGCTTGACTGCGCAATGTTTGTACGGTACTTGCGAGGTAAGAAAATCAAAGAATCGAGAATCAAAGCATTTATTCAGTATGTAGGCAGTATTAATATACGCACATATACAAGTCAAAATCATAAATCATAACCAATTATCAAGTAAACATAGCAAAAGCAGAATTTTAACGCTTTAAATAAGAAAATAAACAGGCCAAGTGCGAGTTGGACTCGCACACGTAGGGTTCCGATTGAACAAAATTTGCCGGAAAAATTAAGTATCTACATAGTTTTAACATCGATATATATAAATACAGTGTCAATACTAAACATGCTTATTTACTTACTACAACGCCATCTAACGATTGTCGAACGAACTTCTAACACCCACCATGTGAACGTTAACACAAAGGTCAGTGACCTTTTTGTTTGTTACCATCGTTCATAGATGGCGCTATAGTAAAAACACGTTTTTTGTATGGGGACCCCCTTTTAATTTTTAACTTTGTACTGTTTTTAGTATTTGTAGTTATAGCGCCAACAGAAATACATTATCTGTGAAAATTTCAACCGTCTAACTATCACGGTTCATGAGATACAGCCTGGTGACAGACGGACGGACAGACAGACAGACAGACAGACAGACGGACAGCGGAGTCTCAGTAATAGGGTGCCGTTGGTACCCTTTGGGTTCGGAACCCTAAAAAAACAAAAGTAATGAACCATTCAGCTGTCATTCAATCGTTTACGACAGAATATTTCAAAAAATATCAAAGTAGGTTTAAAATACAAGTACCTTGGAGGTAACTCGGACAAGATCAAAAGTTACATTTATATACGAACGTTGCAGTTGTAATGCTAGCAAATGTAATAAATATAGTCGGCGTTTTAAATTATTATGGTAAGGTGAAGATATCGTCTACTCACCTAGCACTAGGAGTCCTTCCTTCATAAGAAGGTGGTAGGAAACAAGGCGACCCGTCGAGACACATACAAGTTCCATCGGTGCAGTTGCCTTCACAGGAACTGCAATCCACACTGTAAGGGCAAATAGACATTAGTCATCAACATTAATTACACCGATATAAATACAATAAAGAATGCATTTTTTATCATATTTTTTAAATAATTTGCGTGCGACACACACCTTTCTTTAGCAACACAAGTTGCCTCATCGTCGTCCATCACAAAGCCTGATAAGCACTCGCAGACCCCGTATTCATTGCAGTTTCCATTCAGGCAGGGACCGTCGCACTTCTTGTAACAAATATTCTCGTGCCCTTTCTCTTTCTCGAACCCATCGAAACAAACACAGTTATTCGGGGAGGCGCAGTAGCCGTTCACACACTCCTTTTGACACGATGGTATACAAGTCTCGTTGAGAGCTTTGAGGTATCCCGCGTCGCAGTGGCAAATGTCGGGTGCCGTGCACGACCCGTGCTCACAAGAATCGCACATAGGTTCGCATATGTGGTCTTCCTCGGCTCGTTCGTAGCCGTCGAAGCACTCACAGTCGTCGGGAGCTATGCATTTAGAGTTTTCACACGCGGGCTCACATATAGGATCGCAGGTAAACTTATCCGCGGCGTTGAGCGCGTATCCTTCATTACATCGACACTCGTTCGGACCCACGCAGTCTCCGTTCCGACAAGTTCTATTACAAGCTGGAGCGCATCGATCGTCCGTCTTCTTATATCCGTCGTGACAGGAACAGTTATTCGGAGCGACACAATCGCCGTTGACGCAAGCGTCGCAAATAGGTTTACATTTCCGATCGCTTTCGGGTTCGTATCCGCTGTCACAGGAACACCTGCCTGGCGACACACAATGGGAGTTTATACATGCCGGCTCACATACCGGCTCGCAGTCGAACTTACTCACAGCGCTGAGAGCAAAACCCGTGTCACATGAACAGACGTTCGGCATCAAGCACTGACCGTTGCGACACGTTTCGTCGCATTTCGGCGAGCACCGGCCATCATCCATCAAGTATCCATCCTTACATTTACAATCGTTAGGTGCTATACAGTCGCCGTTCTCGCAGCTCTCGCAGACAGGTCTGCAGCTCGAATTGCCTTCGTGTATGTAGCCAGGATTACAGGTGCACGTGTTCGGCGCCGTACAGGTCGCATTGGCGCATTCGGGTTCGCAAATTGGCAAGCAGTTGTACGGATCTCTGGGGTCGAGTCGGTAGCCAGCGCTGCAGGTGCATTTATTGGGCGCGGTGCAGGTCCCGTTTTTGCACGGTGAGTCACACTTCGGGACGCACGTGGCAAAGTATTCGTCGTCTTCGACGTAGCCGGGGAGACATGTGCAGGTGTCGGGGGCGGTGCAGACCGCGTTGCGGCAGGGTTGGTGGCAGACGGGGCGACAGTCGTGGTTCGTTGTAGGGTCGTTGTTGTATCCGGACTTGCAGGTAAGGACGCAGTGCGTATTGTTGAGCGCGTGAAAGCCGTCGAGGCACTGGCAGGTATCGGTGCCGATGCAGAGTGCGTTGTGACACTCGGGTTTGCAGACGGGCGCCACGCAGGCAAACTTCTCCAACAGCAGTGGCGGCTCGCAGTGGCAGATGTCCGGCTGGACACAAGTCCCGTTGGCGCAACCGAACTTACAGATCGGCTCGCACCTGTCCTCGTCTTCGATGAACGTCCAGTGCTTACAGCATGCCGTGCGGCTCACATTTACTCTCTGAAGACAAATACGTATCTAGTTATTAAATTGGATCTTTTATGGCGATATTGTATATACAGTTATTAGATCATACAAATGTTTTACTGACCTGATTACATCTTTTTCGAGGTCTCAGCGTGCAATTAGCTATTCTTTGGAGTGTCCTGAAAATAAAAAAATATAATGAAAAACTTTGTATAAATGGTATTTCTCTTGAAAAGCGTTACTGGTGTATTTTAAAATAATACACAGGTCAAACCAACTTAGTCACGTTTGAGTAGCTAATTAGGAAGAGATAAGCCTAGGCAAAGAGAATTTCCTGTTCAGCTTTCTGGTCTAGTCTCGTTCATAGTCCAATTGTAGCTTTTTCTGACTCAGAAATGATACGTACTGATACGGGCCACCGCTACATGGTGGATATCTCTTATTAACCGACTTCAAAAAAAGGAGGAGGTTTCTCAATTCGACCGTATATTTTTTTTTATGTTAAATGTTGAAATACATCATCTGTGAAAATTTCAACTGTCTAACTATCACGGTTTATGAGATACAGCCTGGTGACAGACAGACAAACAGACAGACAGACAGACAGACAGACAGACAGACAGACAGACAGACAGACAGACAGACAGACAGATAGACAGACAGACAGACAGACAGACAGACAGACAGACAGACAGACAGACAGACAGACAGACATACACACAGACAGTCAGACAGACAGACAGACAGACAAACAGACGGACAGCGGAGTCTTAGTAATAGGGTCCCGTTTTACCCTTCGGGTACGGAACCCTAAAAAACATACAGACGAATTGAGAACCTCCTCTTTTTTGGATGTTGGTAGAAAAAACGACTTCAAATGCCGCGCTGGTCATTTTTAGGGTTCCGTAGCCGAATGGCAAAAAACGGAACCCTTATAGATTCGCCATGTCTGTCTGTCTGTCTGTCTGTCTGTCCGTCCGTATGTCACAGCCATTTTATTCCGAAACTGCTAGGACTACAGAATTGAAACTTGATAGGAAGATGTATTCTGTAAACCGCTTTCCGATTTGTATACAAAAATAAAAAAATATAAAAGTTTAAAGGGGGGCATCCCATACATGGAACTGGATCAAAAAAACAATTTCTTCAAATCTACACGTGTGGGGTATTTATGGATAGGTCTTTAAAAATTACATTGAAGTTCCTACAATCATTTTTTCTGAAAGTCTATCATTCAAAAGATAGGCTCGTCTAAAGTGGTAAAATGTGTGTCCCCCCCCCCCTCTAACTTCTAAAGTAAGGGAGCGAAAAATCTAGAAAAAATATATTCTGTAGATCTCAATAAAAACTTTCAATGAAAATTGGTTTGAACAAGATACAGTCAGCAGTTGTTGAGATATTGCGACCGCAAGTATAACTTTCTTTTACATACAAACACTATGAAAAACAAAGTTATTTCTGTAGTTGTGAAAAATTATAGTTATAGAATACTCTACTGTGATACGGAACCCTACGAGTGCGAGTCCGACTTGCACTTGGCCAGTTTATTAGTACTAAGTTTCAGGTGTTTCGGTTTTTTTTTCGTTTTGGTAATTATCTATCAATACAGTAATTAATATATGGACATGGACACATAACTGAGAACACTCAAACAAAAACTCGAAATTCTATTTTAAGTTTTGTAATAGATCAGAATGAACGAAATATTTCAAAAACAAAGTTTAAATTCATCATTTTGAGGGTTCCGTACCCAAAGCTACCAAAAGAACCCTATTATTGAGACTTAGCTGTCCGTCCGTCCGTCTGTCTCTCTGCCTCTCTGTCTCTCTGCCTCTCTGTCTAACTGTCCACACTTCACAGGGCTGTATCCTTAACCGTAATAGGTACATACTTGAAATTTTCACGAAGTATGTATTACTATGGGGGATTTAACAACAAATACTAAATCAAAATTAAATTAAATACTAAAAGGGGTTATACAAGAAACGTGTTTTTCGGCGTATTTTGCTTAAACCTATAAACCACAATAGAAAGAGATTTGAAATCTTCACTACAATACTATGGCCGCAATAACAACAAATACTAAAAACAGAATAAAGTTAAAAATAAAAGGGACACACAACTATTTCACCAAATAATAAAAACTAAATTAAATAAAGGAGATCCCCATGCAAAAAACTTATTTTTCAGGCAAATTTTGTTCAATCGGAACCATACTTGTGCGAGTCCGACTCGCACTTGGTTCATTTATTGATATTACTGCTTCGTCAATTGACTCATACAAAATGCAATGTCAGTACTGTAAGCTAGTTAAAGGCATATCATAAAGTACCTGATAATAAAATTATCATTATTATCATCATCAGCCTATCTCCGTCCACTGTTGGACATAGACCTCTCCTATGGCACGCCACTGAGCCCGATCTTCAGCTCTTTGTCCGCTGCCTGCCAACTTGCGCATATCATCGTTCCATCATTTGATGGAACAACAATTAACATAATAATAATTACAATTAAATATTATGTTTCATGTTTGTGTCCAGCCTCTGGGTAGAAGCCACCCCACAAAGCTGACAACATCAACGGGCAACGTCGTAGCATAAACGTCGGAGATTCTGTCGGAAGTTGAAGACTTCTACGGCGAACTCTACGCATCGCATGCTTCAAGGCCCGTACCCGATACTGAGGGTTGTAGAGCCACCTTAACCCGCCACTTCCCTGTGCTTAGCGTTGGTGGACTATGAGAAGGCCTCGACTCAATCGAAATCTGGCCCGTTCTGGAGTCCTTCCAGCGTTCGGGCTAAGATCGGGCTTAGTGGCGTGTCTTGGGGGAGGCCAGCAGTGGACTGATACCGGCTGAGAATGATGATGATTATGTTTCAAAATAAGTATTCTGTTGTAATAAAATTATGTTTTCAGCGCGATAAATCCCGTATTACAATATAATTATGTGTGTAAATCGCGAAAGTTTATTCTGTTCAATAATAAATATTGTGTTCAATATATTGTGGAGGATGTCCACAGCGAAATTCCCTTGATACTTTGAAATTTGCTTCAGATAAAGGTTTAGGCACCAACGTTAACCATCCCGCCTTCATAATGGGTAATTCCACGTCGATTGCTGATTCTGAGTTATATATTTTAACTGTTATCAGGCTGTGCGATAAACAAGTTTAATTTACTATGATACCTATTATTACGTGCTAATAAGTTGCAATTGCTATGGAAAGGGCAAAGCTCGGAATTTTTTTGAAGGATCGAATACGAAATGAGGTGATCCAACAAAGAACTAAAATTATCGATATAGCTCAGCGGATTAGCTAACCGAAGTGGCAGTGGGCCGGCCATATAATCATCGGATCGGCAATCGTTGTGTAGGACGCCCTCAGACTAGGTGGAGCGATGATCTTCGCAAAGTGGCTGGAAAGAGCTGGATGAGAATAGCCGAAAATCGTGCTGTGGCGTGCAGTTGGAGAGGCCTATGTCCAGTAGTGGACTAATATAGGCTGATGATGTTAAATACGTTACAGTGATTTCATACAAAGTGATGTTTTTGAAACTTGTGCGGATTATATTCTTCTTTTATTAACTTTCAAGTTTGAGGCATTTATTTCCATATCTCTGTAGAAAATCGTTATATTCTTACGAAATCGAAATGGGATCATTTCGAAATAAACTTCTTTCGAACATAAAATATTTTTTTTTTTTCTTTGCTAAATTTGCAAATCCGTCTGTGTATGACGGAGTTATGCCCGAACTTAACTAGTAACTATTATATAATCTGTGCCCGAACATACGTAAAATATTATGTAAATACCCGAATTGAGAACCTTTCCATTTTTTTAAGTCGATAAAAAAATGTTTTAAACTCAATTTTTAAGGTTCCATACCCAAAGGGTAAAACGGGACCCTATTACTAAGACTCCGCTGTCCGTCTATCTGTCTGTCTGTCTGTCTGTCTGTCCGTCTGTCACCAGGCTATAGCTCATTAACCGTGATAGTTAGACAGTTGAAATTTTCACAGATGGTGTATTTGTGTTTCCGCTAGAACAACAAATACTAAAAACAAAATAATGTTAAAAATTAAAGGGGGTCCTCATACAAAATACGTGTTTTTAAACGCCATCTATCTAATTAGTTTCGGCAAAATGACATAGATGGCGCTAGTAAACGAGCCCCGTCTTTCTAGATCGCGGCCAAACCAAATGTTCTTGGTAATATCAATTAATCAAATATATGAGGTTGAAACTCTGTTATGTTTCGTATTGTACGGAACCCTCCCTAAGTGTGCGATAAGAGACGCGATGCTGACTCGCACTTTGCCAGTTTTATTTAATAATGTATGGAAAATCTTGCTTCATGCCAGACTCTTAACTACCCGTAAAAACTAAAATATGATCTAATTAGTTATTAATGACATTTCATTTTTTCTTATAGGCTAGTGTTTGACCACTATCTTACCTGTTGGTAAGTGATGATGCGGTCGAGGATGGTCAGCACGCTAGGCCGTGATAAGCACCTTGACAGCAAGACCACAACTGTGTCGTTGCAGTGTAATACTACAATAAGAAGCCCGATTTAAACCGACTTCCCAAAAAGAAAGACAATTTTCAATTCGTCTGTGTTTTAAACCGACTTCGTTCTGTTAAAACAGACCTCACAAAAAAGGAGGAGTTCTCAATTCGACTGTTTTTTTAAAATGTTTGTTACCGCAAAACTCCGTGAAATCTTAACCGATTTGAAAAAATCTTTTTTTATTTGAGAGATTATGCCTCCCGTTCATATTTCCCATCCCATTCTAATTTTATCGAGATCTAATAATAATCTCCGGAGATATGGAGATAAACAATATAAACAAATTTGTATACCTTGATGACATGATTATGACTACTGGATACTTTCACTATCGCGGCATGTGAAGTCGGTTTTTTTCGTTTTGTATGATCATAAATTATGTTACAATAGATTTTGAATTCTTTAACACTATAAAACAGACAAAGTTTTTGTAAATTGTTAAACACAATCCAAAATTTCATCTGGTACGGGACTTGAACCTCCGGAATAACATGTTCCGGTGCTTTGCCAATTAAGCCACGGTGTGAAGTATCGTTACGACGAAATTAGTGGATTGCATTTGTTAACCCAATTATGCATTGGTGGCGCCATCTATGACTACTAATTTATTTATTTATTTATTTATTACAGTAATTACAGTAACTTAGCTTAAATAACACCAACGTCCTTACTATAACTAGGTGTAGTATTACTATTCAACTAACTACTTAAATGTAATGTAATACTTATGATAATAACAAGTTTAATACGTAATAATGCTAATCAGTAAGGGTAGATATAATTTTAAGGTAAGCTTGTACTCGATTCTGGATCGCCCTACCCTCCGAACTAGTTAAAAAACTGTGTCTCGGCGGATAGTGTTTCTTTTCCTCTCGCACTCAGCTATTACTCCTATCAGTGTGACTAAATGCAATATACGTTCGTCTTCTGTTAATGTTCGTTTCATTTGCAAGATATTGTAGTATACGTTAGGCGCATAGACAAAACAATGTTTACTTTTGCTTAGGCTGATTTTACCAGCCTAAGCATTAAATATTAATTATACATACCTACTTATTACGTAAGTTAATCATTCGGAAGAAATCGTTACAGTTTTCAAATCCGACGAGAGATGTTGCACTGCGTAAATCAAATATTATGTTTGTTTAAAGTGTTTCACACTTTATATTTTTGTAAATTGTTAAACACAATCCAAAATGTCATCGTACCGACGGGACTTGGATTGTGTTTAACAATTTAAAAAAATATAAAGTGTGAAACACTTCAAAGAAACATAAGACAAAGTTTTTGTTTAAACTTTATTACCGATATAAGAATAAGGGTTCCTTTTTTACCTTTTGAGGTACGGAACCCTAAAAAGAAACAGTAGTACATTAATATATTTCATTTGATTAAAATACATTTGAATTACAGATAGATCAGAAATGCCAATTTTAAATGTATCTAACTTACAGAGTATTTTCGACACAGACACCTTTGTCGCCAATCTTTAGTCCTTGGCACACCATGAAAAGCGTCGCAGTCGCCACGATAAAAAGCAGCACAACACTACTCCACGCCATAATTACAACAATGATTTATTCAGCACATCAATCGTCAGGAACATGTAAACGAGTACTGAACAACTCGCGTTCCGTTAGCTTATACGCACTGATAACGCTATCGGTTTCCTCACCACACTTTTTCACACAAAGCTGCACTATTACACAATGTTGCAAGCACAATGAGCACCCTTTGAAATGGTCATACCGACTAACCCGAAATTCTATTTACAGAAAATATATTAACTCATTTAATTAGTCATATACAGGTTGTTCCAGTTATACGATCACTGATCACCCGTGATTAGTGATCGATTAGTAAGTGACCGATTAAGACAAGTGACGATCGTTCGGCGTAAGTTCAAATGTTTGAATGTTTAGAACAATGACTTTGGCATAGGCTGGACAGTTTTATAGACGTCCGGTACAGAGCCGTAAATAATGTCGTGACGTATGGATACGAATACAGAATCGTTATGGACGCAATATGAACTTATTTGTATGCATATAAATCAGTCAATGTCTCTGGAGTGCCACTTAGATGAAGCCGCCTGCAAAGCTTATCTTGCATATTAATTTGCAATTTTGTTTTAAATTGCGACATTCATGACATGTGTGAATTATTACTTGTTGTTCCTCGAACCACAGAATAATGAATAGTACAACTCGAACCAAAATAAAATGTTATTATGAATATTGAAACTGACAACCGTTTCCTAAGTTCAGACTGGTAGATTGGTATGGTGGGGGGGTATGTTATTGTGCCCGCTATAATATTTGGGATGTACTAAACTGCGTAGTCCAAAACCTAGACCACTGCTCTGTACATGTAAAAATTCACGTATACAATAACCTCATCGCACCATTTCATCGATCACAAAAAATCTCGTAAATATAAAAGCTCACAAAGTTCAGTGAAGTTCTGACATATTAGTTGATGTTCATATCAATTGTTACCATCATTAATTAAATAAGATTTATTCATAAGACTGTGATTCGTAAGTTGACATTATGACTTTAACCGCAAATTCCAATAAGCAAATTACATCTATTGAACAATGACTAATTTGGAAGAAACTCGATTTGTACGACAGTATTCTGAGAAAGATCTTTCGGCAAAGTCTGATCAACGGCATCCAAAAAGATGAAATCAGATAAAAAACAAAAGCGCAAGATCCAGTTCAGTGGCGATCCATGGGAGACCCAGCACTCCCAGCAGTGGACAAAAAAGGCTGTTTATGATACTATTATTTATAGAATGATTTGCTTTTACATACCTCATACGTGCAGTAAATATAGATATTTGCTGCGGCGCGGCGTTTCCTATTACCTATGCACAATCCAGTAAGTAAATGTAAGTAGTGAGTAAAATGTAGGCATGTATTCCTCCTCTTATAACATTATCGTTTAAGTAGTACTTAGTTTACCTGACGTTGTATAATAATTTGGCGTAGTCAGTAAAGCAATAACCAGACACAATTGCAATTGACCTAAATCTTTGTAATGTCAAATATTTGCGCATTGTGACATATCAGAGGTTGAATTGAAATTCGAATATTGTTAATAAATATAATCAGTCTCAATACTCTCAATACTTCCTTAGAAGATATTGGTTAAACACCTTACAATTTTTATGTAAGGTGTTTAACCAATATCTTCAAAGATCAAACGGAAACTACTATATTCGAATAGATGATATGTTCCTTTATTCTAATAGATTGAATAAAATACATATTAAATTCAATCTATCGGAAAAAGTTGCATTTTGATAAAGCTTTCAGCTTTTCCATACTTTCGGATCAAATGGATCGAATATACGGCGGCGGGTACTAACTTGAAATTAAATTAAATTATTTATTTCGTAAATTATATATTGTATACATTTCATGAGGCCTTATCCATCAAACTGGATACTTAATTAAATAAAAGCTTGTAAAAAGCACCCGTATCTTGATGGGTAGTCCCTTCCTATTTAGTATTAAACTCATCTACTCGTATGTAAAGAAAGTTTGCAATGCTTCCAATTTGTAGATATACAGTTTTTTATTTACAGCTATTATTACTTAATCTGCGCCGTTATTGCAATGTCCGTCTGCTGGAAAAGATCTCCCTACCCCCTTTCCATTGATCCCGGTTAGCAGCAATCGATTTTCAGTCAATCCAAAATGCTCCTCGGCTCCTTTCTTTCTAGGAGTTCTCGGCTCATGCTGCCGTATCCTGCTAATCTTGCGACGACGTCGTCTAACGTTATTTGGGCTCCTACTCAGTAATAAGGCTAAGCTCAGCTCTCACTATGTATACTATGATTTGAATATATATAGAAAATTAATTTAAAAAATTTAAACACTAATTATGTTTTTAACCGACTTCAAAAAAAGGAGGATGTTTCGCAATTCGACCGTATATACGAGTATGTATTTTTTTTTTATGTTGTTCGCGGATAACTTCGTCGTTTATGAACCGATTTTGATTATTCTTTTTTGGTTAGAAAGGAGATATCCTAAGTGTGGTATTATAATAATTTTATCGAGGTTTGATGAGTATCTCCAGAGATATGGAGATTAACACCTCAAAATTGGTACTGAAAATTAATAGCGCGGCAATGAAGTCGGTTGTTTTTAGTTTTTTAAACGATTTTATATTTATTTAGTTAGTTATTTATTTATTTATTTAGTTAGTTATTGATAATTAGAACGGTAACAAACCACTTACACTAATTAACACAAATTAATTCATAAAATCATTTAAGGCATAAGTACATTGATAACACAAACAATAGAGAAACGTCAAAATTATATTTAAAAAAAAAAATAGAAAGAAATAATACAACATAATTAAGATCAAAGTATATAGCATAGAATAATAATTTTAAAACGTCATCCTTAAAAATATTAAAAATAATAATAAATAAATTATATATTAACACCCAGTAGATTTAAGTCTCACTAAATTTTTGGAAGGCAGTCAACAATACCCTCCATTCGTCCGCAAACAGGTCTAACTCAGGAGTTGCTTCGAGCATAGCATTGAGTGCAGAGAGGGAGCGAGGAATAGGCGAGTTTTGGCGTGCCACCGTGCGACTCGATGGCACGGCGAACAGTTGGTGTCTCCGAGACCGGAGATAGTTGTTTGGGACAAACAATTCAACCAGTTCATTGTGGAGATTAGGAGCGTCGATCTTGTGCCGAAAAATTTTGAACATAGTAACCAGCTGATCATTTGCTCTCCTAGTCTCGAGCGAGTTATAATTGAGGCATCCCAGGAAGAACGCTGTGGGGTACATGAACGGGTAATACCCGAAAGTTCGTTTGTATAGGTACCTAAGGAATGTTTTTTGCACCTTTTCAAGTAAGAGCGCGTATGTGGACTCATAAGGACTCCAGATACACGAACTCGCCTCAAGTTTGCTGCGAACAAGCGTATTATATAGGAGCCGTATTACATGCTCATTCTTGAAATCACGCAAGTTCCGGAGTACGAAACCTAGGCGCTTAAAAGATTCCTTTGCGACTAAAAGCATATGCTCATGAAAAGTGAGCTTTTGGTCGAATACGACACCCAAGTCCTTCATTACTAAAGTTCTAGGAAGAATGGCCTCACCAATTCTGTAGTCAAACGAAATTGGGCGCCGTCCGCGACCAAAACTCATAACACAACATTTCGAGTGGTTGAATTCCATTTTGTTTTTGATACTCCATTCATGCACGGCACGAACGTCCTCCTGGAGTGCCAAGCAGTCCGCTTCTGATCTTACTTCAGCAAAGAGTTTTAAATCATCTGCGTATAGAAGACACTTAGCATGCCTAAGAATCACCGGAAGATCGTTAACCATGATGAGGAAAAGCAGAGGTCCTAGTACTGAGCCTTGACTCACACCAGAGCGTGTGTGGTATGGTGAGGATTCGTAAATACCGAGCCTGACGAATTGCTGGCGGTCACGTAAATAATCTGCTAAAAGCCTTAAAAGCGCAGGCGTAAAGCCGATTGTATTCATTTTATCCAATAACACGTCATTATCAACTCTATCAAATGCTTTGCGAAAGTCGAAGTATAAAACATCAACTTGATGAGCGCGATCTAGACTTACCGAGATGAAGTTCACTAAGGTAAGGAGGTTGGTATTGACCGATCGTCTTGCCCTGAAACCGTGCTGAGAGTCTGATAAATATTTCTCTACCTGAAGGTAAATGTGTCGATGGAGGATATTCTCAAAAATTTTTGCCGGTGACGATAGTATGGCAATCGGTCGGTACTCCTCGACACAAAATTTGTTTCCTGTTTTAGGTATTGGTGTAACTCTCGATATTTTCCACTGCCGAGGATATAAATCTGATTCCAATGATTTATTGAAAATATGGCATAGTGGATCACAGATAGCTTCTTTCGCATTCTTGATTATAACTGAGGGTATGTTGTCTGGTCCAATTGAGCTACTAGTTTTTAGTTTGTTGATACCATATATAACGTCAGAGTTATCAAATTTGCATATAGTGACATAGTTGCTGTTGTAAACGGTATTAGATGTAGAACTAACTGCGGTATAATTCAGACGTGGTATGTCCGGTGAAAAAACACTGGCAAAAAAGGTGGCAAACGCTTCAGCAGCTGCAACTCCACAAAAAGGTTCGCCCTTGTAGGTAACACTTGACTCGAAGCCACCCTTCGACCGTAAGCTAGTAACGTGCCGCCAGAACCCACGGGGGTTAACCTTTATATTATCCTCTATCAGAGCTATGTGTGTTTTATAAGCTTGTGAAACTCTATTCTTTAGTGAGGCTCTAAGACTATGGAACTGTTTATACGTCTCATCTGATTTGTTAAGTTTCCAGGCCTTATGCAATTTTAATTTCAGCGCTATATCCCTAATTATATCCCGCGTAAACCAGACTGGATAGCGGTTGTCAGTATTTGTCCTGCGGTGTTTCCTAGGCATACATGCATTAAAAATATCATACACAATGTCATAGAAACTTTGTGTTGCGTCATGTGGGTGGTTCGATTCGAAAACACTTTGCCATGAAACATTAAAGAGCAAACGATACAGCTTAACATAGTCACATTTGTTAAAATTCCAATCATTTGAAGGACTTATATTACTAGGTGGTATAACGTCAGAATAGCAAGTTGAATGGATTAGTAACTCAATGTCGAGGGCCGGGTGATACGCGTCAATGGGAACTACACCCTCAGTACGAGAAACTGTCACCTCTCCGACATCAACGCTCTCTCGGACAAGCAAAACATCTAGTTTACCACCGCATAGATTCATTACATTATTATTTTCCGTCAAATCACATATTGATAAAAAGTAACCATAATAATGCTTGATGGTTAACGATGCGCTATTTAAATTAAGGTCTCCGAGTATAATTACATGTCCTTTTAGTTGATTAATTGAATGTTCAATTTTAATGAACCACTGCATATATTCATCTTCAACAGCCCTTGGTCTGATGTAAACGACACACACGTGAAACGCCCGACCACGCCACGAAAAATCCACCCAAAGATCTTCACCAGATTCCGTCGCGAGATCATAACGTCGATGCAGAAATATATCGGCACGCGCGGCGAGTAGAACACCACCACCGTGTGTACTCCTGTCCCTTCGCAGCACTGACCAGTTGTTGGCAGTTAACTCGGAGTCCCGAACTGATTCATCCAGGAAAGTTTCGGTGGCTGCAGTCAAATCATATTCTGATACCGCTAAATGATGGCGCCATGCTGGTAATTTAGTTTTCAGACCACGTACATTCTGATATAGAATATTGATGCTAACATAAGCGGCTTTCTTGTGTGCTTGGCAGGCCACGAAAGGGCTGTTTTTTATCCAATGTAGACCGTGAAGCTTCTGGCTTCTTTAATGTGACCCATGACTTGATCCTGGCATTAACCGGCCAGACCTCAGCTGAGAAACATAGATCATAGTAAGCTAATGGTACTCCTATCTTGTAAGATTTATAATTTATTTTTTATAATGCATTGTAATGCCCTACATAGGTCACGCAGTAATCTAGGTGGTATAACCTACACCCACTGGCTTGTTCCCGCCAACATCCTGTATTACGTAGGTACATCACGTTGCAAGCCCGTATCAATCATTATAATAATTAATATTTAGCAACGTAGTTATTATAATACATCCATATATAACCCCATATACTCACATAAACATGTTAATTGACATTAGTCATACAGAATAGGTATTAATTTGTATAATTTATATTTATTTAAAATAAAGATTTGTAACGACCAAGTTCTGAAATCAGAATGACCTCATATCCGTTGATAGTAATAATTTGCTTATTAAATTGGTATTTACGTAATTAAAGATATACATCAGCAAACTGTGAAAAGTTTAAATTCGCAGAAATTTTAGGTATTTAGTATCTAATGGTTGAAATACTAAATAGTATTAATAATTGTAAACAACGTTGGTACGGAAGCCTCGGTGGACGAGTCCAACTCGACTTAACCGGTTTTTTACCACTGTAAGGGCCAGTTTCACCGGTTCCTGATAGCACTATTATGAAGAAATCTGACAGATTTTTGACAGCTTTTATATGGCGTCATGTGACTTACCTGACACATTATCAGGAACCAATGAAACTGGCCCTAAAGCCAGAGCTATTGACAGATCAATCAACATTTCTTTGTTTTGAGTTATTAAATTTATGTGTACAAATCATGATTTTATTTTCACAAAAAGTACCCTATGTTCATCCTCATGCTATAAAATCTCCTTGTTAAATTTCAGTAAGATCGGATCGTCCATTAAGTCGTGATAAGGTAACAGACAGAGTGACAGAGTTACAAACGTTATTAGGGTTCCGGTTTATCCGGTTATGGTAAAGTTTTCCAAAAGATAACTAATTATTCTAATCTATCAACGCCTACGAATAAAAAAAAAAAGAGTGTGTGTACTTATGTACACGCGTTAGAAGTTATACTTCTGTGGCGTATGGAAATAAATAACTAAAATGCAGTAGTGATTAACGATACATTTTAAAATTAATCAAAAAGATTTTATTTAAGTAAAAAAGGTTTTACTAACGTAAAAATATGACGTTAAACATGACATATACAACTTGAACATAGTCATGCCACCTAGAACTAACTTCACGGTGTAGAATTTAGGTGTCGGTGTGCGCGCGCATCGTACCACCTAGAAGGAACTAACTTCACGATGTTAAATTTAGGTGTCGGTGTGCGCGCGCATCATAAAAATTCACTCACATCATTTTTCTCTATCGCACCAAAAGAAGTATAACTTCAAAAAAACATTCAACGCGTATTTGTGTACCCATTTTCCTCAAATATCCACGAAATATGAACATGTTATGTTAACGAAACTTTTGATATTATATTTGATTTGACATTGATTTCTTTAAGATTTCAAGAAAAATATTTTATCATCATCATCAGCTTTTACTAGTCCACTGCTGGACATAGTATTTAAATACATGGATTCAATTAAAAATATCCAATGCAATTCGTAGACATGGTGAATAACGATTTTATAAGATCGTTTAAATAAACTGGCCTAGTGCAAGTCGGACTCGCACTCGTAGGGTTCCGTACCACACCACAGTATTTTATAAGATCGAGCAAAAATAATATGTAATTAATAAACATTTTATTTCTTATAACGCCATCTAACGTCTAACAAAGGTGTTAGGGATCGATATTTCAATATAACGCCATCTATGGGACGTTTACCTAACTAAGCGTTCATAATGGCGTGAAATGCCGAAAAAAACGCGTTTCTTGTATGGGGACCCTCTATTATTTTCAACTTTATTATGTTTTTAGTATTTGTTGTTATAGCGGCAACAGAAATACATCATCTGTGAAAATTTCAACTGTCTAAGTATCACGGTTCATGAGATACAGCCTGGTGACAGACGGACAGACAGACAGACAGACAGACAGACAGACAGACAGACAGACAGACAGACAGACAGACAGACAGACAGACAGACAGACAGACAGACAGACAGACAGACAGACGGACAGCGGAGTCTTAATAATAGGGTCCCGTTTTAAAAACTAAAAGAACCGATTTTAAATGCTGCGCTATTAATTTTAAGTACCAAGTCTGAGGTGTATCTTGATATCTCTGGAGATACTTATCAGATCTCGATAAAATTACTATGGTACACACCATTGGAATATCTCAAAAAAAATCATCAAAATCGGTTCATAAGCGACGAAGTTATCCGCGAACAAACATGAAATATACATCTATTTATAGATACCCGTATATATATATATATATATATATATATATATATATACGGTCGAATTGAGAAACCTCCTTTTTTATTTTATTTAATTGTCTATGGTTACTAAGTTAAAAACAACTGCGTATTATTTATTACTGTAAGCACATATAAACATAATAATAGAATTACTCATGTAAATAGGAATTTTCCTATTTGATAGCGGTAGAGGAACGGAACAAAGCGATAGCGATCCCGCGACTGAAAAACGTGACTACTATAGGTACATATTATACCGCAGATACCTATAAAATGAGAATGGTAAGAAAATAGCATAGAACCATACCATATTTACAAAGGCTTTTACTAAATTAGAAGACCTCAACTCCTAGAGAAAGTGTGTGTACCTTCTCTGTCCACCCTCAAGTTAGAAAATCTGTCACCAAACATGTAATGTGTTCCGGCAGCTATCCTTGAGAGCCAGTTCCCATTCTAGGCCTAGCGTGCTTACCATTTTTGACCGCATCATCACTAACCAACAGGTGAGATAGTGGTAAAACGTGAGCTTATCAGATATAGAAATAAAACTGGCCAAGCACAAGTCAGACTTTTGTCTCGCATGGAGGATCCCAAACCGCAGTATAATACCACGGTAATATTATATTATATTACCGTGGCAATACTAAACATGCTTATTAACTACAACGCCATCTAACGAACTTCTAACACCTACTAAGTAAACGTTAACACAAAGGTGTTAGGCATCGAGTACAAGATGGTGTTAGGGTAGGTAATTAATATTATTAATAAGGTAAAAAATCTGCCGCCATACAACGTGTACTATTATTTATTCTATTGTTTCTAGTGGGATTACTTATGTAGAGTCTACATAAGTAATTCTTAATAAATAGAGACAAAGTTCTCTTTTGTTCCCATCCTATAAGGATAAGCTATTTACAAGGAAATAAATTGTTGCAGTTATTTCTATAGCATTGCACTAGGAACATATTTATTTTTCAATAAATAATATTAATATATATATTGAATCATAGACAATAATATATGATTAAAATATTCAATTGACGTCAATAAGAAATGTATAGATTTTCCTGTAAGTACTTGTACTTTGCTTTTTATTACAAATGTTTTTCAATAAATATTAAATTAAATTGTTAAACACAATCCAAAATTTCATCGTACCAACGGGACTTGAACCCGCAACCTCCGGAATAACATGTTCCGGTGCTTTGCCAATTAAGCCATGGTGCGAAGTAACGTTACGACGAAATTAGTGGATTGCATTTGTTAACCCAATTATGCATTGGTGGCGCCATCTATGACTCCTTATTACGTAAGTTAATCATTCGGAAGAAATCATTACAGTTTTCAAATCCGACGAGAGATGTTGTACTGGATTGTGTTTAACAATTTACAAAAATATTAGTGTGTAACACTTTAAAGAAACATAATATTTGATTTACGCAGTGCAACATCTCTCGTCGGATTTGAAAACTGTAATGATTTCTTCCGAATGATTAACTTACATAATAAGTAGTCATGGATGGCGCCACCAATGCATAATTGGGTTATCAAATGCAATCCACTAATTTCTTCGTAACGTTACTTCGCACCATGGCTTAATTGGCAAAGCACCGGAACATGTTATTCCGGAGGTTGCGGGTTCAAGTCCCGTTGGTATGATGAAATTTTGGATTGTGTTTAACAATTTACAAAAATATTATGTGTGTAAAACTTTAAAGAAACATAATATTTGATTTACGCAGTGCAACATCTCTCGTCGGATTTGAAAACTGTAACGATTTCTTCCGAATGATTAACTTACGTAATAAGTAGTCATAGATGGCGCCACCAATGCATAATTGGGTTAACAAATGCAATCCACTAATTTCTTCGTTACGTTACTTCGCACCATGGCTTAATTGGCAAAGCACCGGAACATGTTATTCCGGAGGTTGCGGGTTCAAGTCCCGTTGGTACGATGAAATTTTGGATTGTGTTTAACAATTTACAAAAATATTAAGTGTGTAACACTTTAAAGAAACAAAATATTAAATTACCCACTTTCTGTCGAACAATTGTTGGAATGAATATACGTAGTCGGGTATGGGGTATTCAATAGAACAGGGGTCACCAAATGGCGGACCGTGGTCCGGATCTGGACCGCCGACCGATTTTGTGCGGACCTTGTGTTAACAATACAAAATATTTTACACTGGCTAGGGCCTAAGGTTTTGATTAAGTAGGTAGTTTTAGCTAGGTGTTCGGGTAATCTTATGTTTTAAAGCAGCATTCTCTAAGATGAACTTATTAAAAATAAATTCAGAAGCGGACTACTGATGAACAACAGTTTAGTCCAAACTTCGTACGGATAGTCCAAGGCAAAAAATATTTTTTTTCTCATTCATATTGTTTAAAAATAAAAAAAAAATTCTAAAACCAATTCGATTTATTTGTTCATTGATATTCTCTTCCGGACCGCAACAGTCTTGTTATTTAAAAACCGAACCCTTGTAGAAAGTAATTGTTGACCCCTGCAATAGCTAGGTAATGGAATGAGAACTGGCTTTCAAGTACAGCTGCTGGAACATATTAGATATGTATTTGGCCACAGATTTTCTTGAGAATGGTACTGAATGATAAATGGTACGGTACTGAACTTGGGAATGGTAGGAAAGCTGGCCAGGGGGACACTAGACAAGTAGACAGTTTTCGATGTTTTTCCTTTACCAGAGGGCTATTATGAAATGTGCACATATTCAAAATTAACAATTCAAAATTTATTAGTGGACGGCGGGGATTTGAACCCGGTATCTCGGGCGTCTAAGCTGACCATTTTCCTACTGTGCCACTGGGCCCTCAAACATCAAACGAACGAAGCGAGATTATAAAGGGTATCTACTGAAACATCTACAACAAAACAATCACTTCTATAAATTCTGCATGCGTTATAGCTAAATTGTATTTATAGCTAAAATGTAGGGTCTTTTTAAACCGACTTAAATATAAGGTCGTTGAAAAAACAAAAAATTACCGACGTCAATACCGCGCTATTAATTTTCAGTACCAATTTTGAGGTGTTTATCGATAAAATTACCATGGAACCACACTTGGGGTATCTCCTTTCCAGCAAAAAAAGGATAGTCACAATCGGTTCATAAACGACGAAGTTATCCGCGAACAAACATAAAATATATATAAAAGAAAGTCGTGTTAGTTACTACACTTATAACTCAAGAATGGCTGGACCAATTTTTATGATTTTTGTATATATGGAATTGTCTTTGTCAGGAATAGGATAATAAGTATTAAAAACAATGAATAATTGACCTAAAAAAAATATAGAAGACAAATTATTTTGCCAAAATGTTCCTGGGTTAAAAAACTGCCAATTATTTGATGTTCAATTGTTTATTCCGTCGATACGGTAAACCCTTTAGTCAATAATCTAAGGGTAAACCGCAAATTAATAAGGGTCATCGCTCCACACGATTAGTGTATGTAGCCAGTGTCAAGTACAAACATTCTTCAAGTTTTTGTGATTTCAATACATGTACATTTTAAAAATGTTTATAAATTTTAAATACTGTCAGTAATGACAATTGTATGACATGTTTATTGATTGTCAAATGCGTGCGTTCAGAAATGTATGCTTACGAGTTTTTGGCGGGAACGTGGTAAAGTATGTGTGATCTCATTGTATTTTTTCCTAAAACTGGTGTTCTTCCGCGTGTTAATGTGTAATAAATGTGGATTATTAACCATTAAGTGCCGGTGAATGTGTGCGAGTGTAGGGAAATATCACATGTTGAAAAACATGATATTTGCGTTCTCACCAAATTTCCACTGAAAATCTTCAGTAAACACCACATCTTTACTGAGGGTCTGACTTAGACTAGACTTTTACTAGAAAACCGAGCTGAAATGTGACTTTAACCCATCTCTACGACCAAAATTGATAAAAACTTGAAGAGTTTTAATACTTGAACCTGGCTACATACATTAATCGTGTAGAGCCAAAACGAAACTTTAAAAAAAAATGTATGCTTACAAGCAAGACAATAATAATCAATGCCTAATCAATTTTATATTTTGTCAGAATGTAGGTAAATACAGAGATATGCAAGAATGTGATAGCCAATTTATGAATGGCGTTTGTATATGGTCATCATATCCATAAGGCAAAAAAATATTAGACAGTTATTCATGAAGTAAGTACCTATACTTATTTAGAATTAAAATTAAATACTGGTGATTATATTTTTTCAATTAAAATTAAACTCAATCGAACTAATTTCATGTTAATAACTTATCTATAACTATATTAAAATTGTTTCATAATATCATGTCTTGCTGACACGCGGTTGAAGTACTTGATTGTTGTATTTTTATTCTATTTCTGTATTGCCATAACTTTGATTATTTACTTGATAATCAAAGTACCATAATACATTACTAAACTTAATATCTCTTTTGTATTCATAGTATTACGTTCATAAAAGCCTAAATTAAGTTCATCTAAAAGGTAACACGACATTCATTGTCTGTTAGGTGGTACGAAGCTCGCCGGGCCAGCTAGTATAAATATATACGGTCGAATTGAGAAACCTCCTCCTTTTTTTGAAGGCGGTTAAAAAGAAGGAGAGATTCTTATTTCGTCTATCTTTTATTTTTTTCTCTGGTTACTCAAAAACGCCTGAACCAAAAATTATTTCTTTGTTTGAAAGAGTTATACTTTCCAAGCTGTAGTCCCATTTAAATTATATTGAGATATGTTCAGTATCTCCAGAGATATAGAGATAAATACCTCAAACTTGATACTAAAAATTATTAACGTGGCATTTCAATTAGGTTTTTTTTTGTTTTTTAAACGATCTTTTATATTATGGAGACAATCAGTGCCGCATGCAAAAAAATCCACAAAAATACCATAATAAGTTGTTAATATTTCTGTGAAAAAATCGCATCGCAATTCCAAAAGCAACCCAAAACAAAACGATTTCCAATATATGTATATATGTATGTTCGTATCGTAATTTTACCTGACAATAACAGAATAAATTACTTGTGGGTAAAGCCAGGCCATTTATTTGTTTAGGTACTCATTAGTAGTAGTAGTAGTTGCCTGATCTATTTAAGGAATTAACTGATAGCAGATTCAAAACTAAGTTATTTAAATTTCTTATTGACAAATGTTTTTATTCTATAAATGAATTTATGGATGAGAATATAAATAATTATTTTTCTAATTAATCTAACTTACTTGACATCTCTATTTATTTAATATAATTTGACCTATATTTTCTTTTCTTTGAAATGTTATCCCTAATTTTAACATCCAAATTTCATTAATCAGAATTCTGACATATATTCTATCCTTTTGACCACGCTTTTTGACAAACAACAATCAATTGACATTTGACAGTCGTTAGTTATAAATAATAATAATAATGTTCATAATAATATAAATGTATCAGTATACTCATACACAGCATGAGTGTAAGAGTAATGTAATATAATCTTGTTCTGGAATTGTTTAATTAATTTAAATTATAATGATTTTGCTTGCAAAGTATTTGTACACCGGCAACGGTAGAATATGTTGGCTAAAAGAATATTAAGACCTATTTGTACCATATTCTGGCAAATAAATAATTTTGATTTTGATTTTGATTTTAAATTAAGCCTATAGATATGCATACTTGATTCAGTAAGCTTGTGCTTATGACAGATATGACTTACTTTACTTAATTAAATATAACTACCTAATTAGTTCGATGAATTAGTTAAGCATTAATTGGTCATTGGAAAAGTTTAAGTACTATTTTTGGTAAAAAAGGTTAGTTAAATGGTTAGGTACCGGAACCCTATTACTGAGACTCCGCTTTCCGTCTGTCTGTCAGTCTGTCTGTCCGTCTGTCACCAGGCTGTATCTCATGAACCGTGATAGTTAGACGGTTGAAATTTTCGCAGATGATGTATTTCTGTTGATGCTATAACATCAAATACTAAAAACAGAACAAAGTTACAAATTAAAGGGGGCCCCCATACAAAAAAACGTGTTTTTACTTTAGCGCCATCTATGAACGATGGTAACCAACAAAAAGGTCACAGACCTTTGTGTTAACGTTCACATGGTGGGTGTTAGAAGTTCGTTCGACATTCGTTAGATGGCGTTGTAGTAAATAAGCGTGTTTAGAATTGACACGGTATTTATATATATCGATGTTAAAACTATGTAGATACTTAATTTTTCCGGCAAATTTTGTTCAATCGGAACTCTACGTGTGTGAGTCCGACTCGCACTTGGCCAGTTTATGATATTTCTTTGAGACTTCTTAACGGTCAAACGGCTGGACAGATTTAGCTGAAACGTTGCAAAGGGATAACCAGTATTATGTATTGGGCCATAGATGAGTACTGAGATCAAACCCCACCGTGCACCAATGGATTTTTCAATCGAAAAAAATTATATGCGCTTTTTACAGTGGCGCTCCGGTGAAGGAAAAACATCGTTACGAAACCAACAACCCCCGCATGGTGGTAGGACACTATCTAGTGTCCGCCTGGCTAGCTACCACCCTCAAGTTGGAAATTCTGTCGCCAAACATCTAATGTGTTCCGGCAGCTATCCTTGAGAGCCAGTTCCCATACTAGGCCTATCGTGCTTACCATCTTCGACCGCATCATCACTTACCAACAGGTGAGATAGTGAATAAGATCGTTTAAAAAACTAAATATAACCGACTTCAATGCCGCGCTATTAATTTTCAGTACTAATTTTGAGGTATTTATCTCCATATCTCTGGAGATACTAATCAGATCTCGATAAAATTACTATGGTACCACACTTGGAATATCTCCGTTCCAACAAAAAAGAATAATCAAAATCGGTTCATAAACGACGAAGTTATCCGCGAACAAACAAAAAAAAATACGGTCGAATTGAGAAACCTTCTCTTTTTTGTGAAGTCTGTTAAAAACATTATCCCCATTCAAAAGACGTAGCAAATGTTTGCGACAAAATTGCCACAAGTACCTACACTAAATGACGATGAATATATTTGTATGGTGATGTATATATTTTTACACTAATTATGATTAATTAGTGACAATTTCTTTATGCTTTAATTAATGTTATCATTAAGAACGCGATATATAAATACGAATCCAGCGAGACTATTTTTACATTTCCTTTTTAGAGATAGGAATCGGTCAGTGAACTTGTATTTTATTTGCTTAGTTGCAAAATTATATACACTGCAATTTTTGGACTTTCAAAAAAGCGTTACTTCTTAGTTTACTTCTTAGGGTTACATATCCAAAAGGTTCCACCGGAACCCTATTATTGAGACTTCGCTGTCCGTCCGTCCGTCCGTCTGTCCGCCTTTTACGGGGCTGTATCTCCTTAACCGTAATAGATAGAGACCTGATATTTTCAATAATACTCTGAGCGCCATAACAACAAATACTAAAAACAAAATAGCATTAACAATTAAAGGGATTCCCTAAACAAGAAACGTGTTTTTGGGCAAATTTTGTTCAATCTTACTGTATCTACTATCCAATAGACTTGGCTGGCACCGACTTCAAATAGATAAGTGGGTAGCGCTCATAATAATTTTAAGTAATTTATTTTTCGATTTTGAGTGCCTGTTTGTGATTATGAAGTCGGTTTTATTTTATTTGAAAAATAACTTATTTTACCCTTTTTAGTGCATAACAAGTTTTAATTAAATTACATGCATCTATTACATTTGGTGTCTGGACCGTTATACACTGACGGATATATACTTTTTGAAAATTTCAAGTATGTACCTATAACGGTTAAGAAGATACAGATCTGTAAAGTGCGCACATATGTATAGACACACGGACGGACGGACGGACGGACGGACGGACGAACGGACAACAAAGTCTCAGAGAGTGTTCATTTGGTACCCTTTGGGTTCCTTGCTAAAGTGATAATATTCACTAGTAATAATTATGTCATCAAGGTATCAAAGGACAATGTCCAAAATGGCCCTGTGCAATTAAAGCATCTGACACACACGATAATTAATTGTCTATTTTATTACAATAACTCCAAATACTTTTATAACACGGACTAGTTGTATTCCAAAATGAATATAAAAAAGTATTATTTGCGATTATTAACATTACTTGCCGCCATATGGCCAACAAAGTACTGAATCACTCTACTACGTTATAAGAGGCACTTCCCTATATTGTTGAAACCCGAATTATGAAAGCACTGCGTAGCCAACCTAACAACGGAAAGTATTATTTACGAAGTAACTATTATATAATCTGTGGTATTATGCTTATAAATATTTTTTGCAGTGTTGGTTGGTACAAAGTACGTTCATGATTCTGAGTTATTTAATAATGTATGCAGTGTCGCGGGACTGAAATGGCCGCCATCTTCGGCAAACGTCATGTCGTGCGTCATGCCGTGGTACCGAGTTCAAACCGTCGTGCACCAATGAATTTTTCGATCGAAAAATATATGTGCGCTTCTCACAGTTGCCCTCCGGTGAAGGAAAACATCGTTAAGAAACCAACAACCCCCGCATGGTGGTAGGACATATCTAGTGTCCGCCTGGCCAGCTACCACCCTCAAGTTAGAAAATCTGTCGCCAAACATCTTATGTGTTCAGGCAGCTATCCTTGAGAGCCAGTTCCCATTCTAGTCCACTTCTCTATCTTCGACCGCATCATCACTTAGCAACAGGTGAGATAGTGGTCAAACGCTAGCCTATAAGATATTTAAAAAAATATATATTTATTATCCCCACCTTTATTTCTATCTCGCTCACAGTTACCGTAAGAATATCTGTCAAAAACCAAAATCAACGAGAAGAAAGATGTAAAAACATTATTCAAGGTCATATTTTTTAGTCTTCAAAAGTATATCCAATAACAACCTCCTTTGTGTATAATCTTCTTGGGACTCTTCTACTAAAACCAGTACACTCTCCTATGTTTGTGGTATTTATCTCCATATCTCTGGAGATACTTATCAGATCTCGATAAAATTAAAATGGAACCACCTCGGAAACGTATCCTACCTATTAAAAAAATAATTACTCACTATTGACGGAGAATCGCGTAACAAACACACAAAAAAAAAAAAAAAAAAAAAACTTACAGACGAATTGAGAACCTCCTCCTTTTTTGTGAAGTCGGTTAAAAAAAGGAAACTAAAAACATTTCTAATCCTAAAATCATACTACACTATAGACGATTTCTTGAACGATAATGTAAAGTAACATACCTAAACAAATAAACATAATATGCTCGTATCTCTATTTAAGGGAGCATTGTAAATAGATATTTAACGAATAAGTACTCAAAAATAAATAAATGTCAATTAGTATTAAGTAATAGAATAGAAGTTAATATGTACACTATTTTTTAATAATTATATACTTACTTATTACTTAGATACCTGATAAACCTGTCATGTCAAGGTTTATTATAAATGCCATACCCTAGTTACAGGGTCCATGTAAATAGTATACTTATAATAAGGACACTTTTATACGGTTTGCATAAATAAATAAATATGGATATAAATAAATATCTTGGAGCTGGCCTAATGACGGAGAAGGTGGATAGTGCAACTCTTCAGAGGCTACTTGTAAATTCCTCGAGTTTGGGCTCATACTCGTTTTCACTAGTCCAATAGCTATGGCTTGGTTATGGGGCTACTATTTGTTGGAGGTTGAATGTGTGAAGCCTCTGGCTGAATACAATATATTATATATATATGTCAGTTTTTGAATATATTATTTTCTTTGTTTTTGGCTTTTGCGATAATACCACCACAATTTCGCCATTTTTGAATATAGCATGTTGATGGTATTCGGTCTGTCGCCGTTGCTATGTAAAAATAATATAAAGAATAACGAAATGTTTTAGTTTGTCTAACTATAATAAACAGTTAAAAGTTTCGTGCATCGTTTCCTTTCTCCAATATTTCAATAGGTTATGGGCCCAGAATAACGTTTATGGAGAATTGTGGTGATTTCTGGTGATTTTATTTTCTGAAAATGTCAGATGAAAACTCGACAGGCTTTACAGGAATACCTAAGCTAAAAGGTACGAGTGATTACCCTAATTGGAAGTTTCTAGTGAAAAATTATTTAGAAAACAAAAATTGGTGGCATATTGTCGAGAAAGATGACATTTGTGATGGAGACAAAGATGTAGACAGAAAGGCTAGAACTACAATTTGCTTGCTGCTCGAACCTGAATGCTTTACGCATGTTTACAATGTTAAGACTGCAAGAGAGGCATGGAATAATTTGCAAAAAGTATATGATGACAAGAGTTGGGGCAGAAGAATACGTCTTCAACGAGATTTGTGGAATTGCAAATTAGAAAACTTCCAGTCTATGCAAGTGTACATTTCGAAGGTTATTTTCCTTGCGCAACAATTGGCAGATATAGACTCCAAGATAAGCGATGATTGGATCATATCGATTTTGCTGGGTGGCTTAACGACTGAGTACAGCCCTCTCATCATGGTTGTAGATAACAGTGGGCAAGAAATCATGCTAGAGCAAATAAAAGCCAAGTTATTACACGAAGGAAACAGACAGAGATCAGATGAATGAAAATCCCGAACTGGCTCTAGCGACCAAAAATACAAATACTGCAAGATTTAAGACCAAAACCAATGATCGAAAGCAGAAGTTTGTTTACAAATGTTTTAAGTGCCATAAGGAAGGTCACAAAGTATCAGAATGCAAGGGCAATGCGAATGCATGCCTGTCTGCAAAGCATGCGATTGACAGAGACAAGTGGTACCTCGACAGTGGTTGTTCAAATCATATGACCCATGATAAAAGTAAACTGTTGTCGTATAAAACAGAAAATAGTATGGCTATAACAGTAGCGAATGGGGAAAAGCTACGAGTAGCAGAACGTGGTAATGCTGAACCCAATGTCGGAAAAAGTCAATTTATTTT
Organism: Cabera pusaria; assembly: GCA_954871355.1. Classification (NCBI taxonomy): domain Eukaryota; kingdom Metazoa; phylum Arthropoda; class Insecta; order Lepidoptera; family Geometridae; genus Cabera; species Cabera pusaria. The sequence goes on from OX940894.1 coordinate 26,558,276, forward strand.
AAAGAATGTTTTACATGCTCCGGATTTATCTATGAATCTTATTTCGGTGAGCGATTTGACTAAGAAAAATTATAATATTAATTTTGATAAAGAAGGTTGTATTATTAAAAAGGAAAACTGTGTAGTTGCGAAATGTCAAGAAGTCGATGGAATTTTCAAATTAAAAGAAAAAAAAATGAGGTTGTCGTCAACTTGACATTGTCAAGTGAAAATAAAAAGATTACAAATGTTTGGCATAGAAGGCTAGCTCATCTTGGTAAAAAGTACATGGATAAATTGAAAACATTAGTAAGCGGCATAGAATTTAAAACGAGTGATAAAGTTGAACCATGTGTTCCCTGTATTGAAGGGAAAACGGCGAAGAGTCCCTTTAAAAACAAAGGTACGAGAGCATCAGAGGTTTTGCAAATTGTTCATACGGATATTTGTGGGCCTATTGAAGAATATTCATTCGGCGGTTCAAGGTATATTTTATTATTTATTGATGATTACACTCGAAAAACGCACATGTATTTTCTTAAAAATAAAAGTCAAACTTTCGATAAATTCCGTGAGTATAAGGCGGAAGTAGAAAATGAGACAAATAAGACAATTAAATGTCTTAGATCAGATGGAGGTGGTGAATATTGTAATCAAAGATTTACATTATTTTTAAAGTCAGCAGGTATAAAACACCAGCAGACGGTGCCATATACGCCAGAACAGAATGGGGTGGCAGAAAGGGTCAATCGTACGATAATAGAAAAAGCAAGAGCATTATTATCTGAAGCAGACCTGAATAAAAAGTATTGGGCAGAAGCTGTAAGTACAGTTGTATACTTGAAAAATAGAAGTCCTACGAAAGCTGTCAGTAATGTAGTACCAAAAAAGCTTTGGACAGGAAAAGAGATTGATATGAGTCATCTAAAAGTTTTTGGTTGTTTGGCTTTCGCATTGAAACCAAAACAAAAAAGACGCAAGCTTGATATGAAAACTGAACCTATGATTTTTATTGGATATCCAGATAACCAGAAAGGTTACCGTTTAATGGATCCAAAGACGGGTACAATCACAGTTGCGAGAAATGTAAAATTTTTAGAAGATGTTTTTCCGGGAGCCAAAAGCATAAAAGTGGTACAAGACACAGTTGTTCCTATGCAAATTGAGCAGGAACAAATAGAACCCGTGCTAAATAATATATAAGAAGTACAAAGTGAGGATGAGTACTTAGATTCTAGCTCAGGATCAGGACTTACAGATGTGATTAATTCACATGATATTATGCAGCCATTAGAAGAAGAAAGAAGGTATCCTGTAAGAGAACGCAGACCAGTAGATTATTATGGATGTACTGTTGCTATAGCGAATATTGATGGAGACCCATTATCAATTGAAGAAGCTTTATCAAGGCCTGATAGTGATTTGTGGCAGAATGCGATTGACGAAGAGTTACAATCATTGAAGGATAACAATACTTGGATGCTGGTTGATCTACCAGCTGATAAAAAGCCGATTCAATGCAAATGGATCTTCAAAATCAAGAAAGATAGCGATGGCAAGGTAATCAAGTACAAGGCTAGATTAGTAGCGAAAGGTTTTACTCAGGTACGTGGTACAGATTATTCTGAAACTTATTCTCCTGTTGTGCGAAGCTCGACCTTATGTTTGTTATTTTCACTTGCGGCTGAAAAGGATTGGTTTATAGATCAATGGGATGTTACTACTGCTTTCTTGTATGGAAAGATAAAAGAAGACATTTATATGCTTCAACCAAAAGGGGCAATAGTTCCAGGCAAGGAAACTAAAGTATCTAAGTAAGCTTCAGCGATCGTTGTATGGGTTGAAACAAGCATCGAACGCTTGGTTCAACGAATTAGACAGAGAGATGTTAGGTTTAGGATTCAAACAATCTAAAATAGAACCATGTTTGTATCAAAAACAACTAGAAGGCAATGCGACACTAGTTGTTGTGATATATGTTGATGATATTTTCGTTTTCGGCAATTCGGTGGTTGAAAAACAAAAACTAAAAACTGCTTTGCTTAAAAAGTTTAAAGTAAAAGATTTAGGCGCAGCTAGACATGTTTTAGGAATGAGATTGAGAAGGGGTAAGGATGTAATTTACCTGGATCAAGAGCAGTTCATTGTAAATGTTTTAAGCGATTTTAATATGACTGACGCTAAGCCAGTCACCACTCCAATGGAAGTAGGCATCAAATTAGAAAAAGCAGTAAACTCTAATTGTACGCTGCCATATCAGAGTTTGATAGGTTGTCTAAATTATTTATCGGTAAACACAAGGCCAGATATTGCGCATGCTGTAAGTGTACTTTCTGAGTTTAATTCGTGTTACGACGAAGTTCATTTTAAATGTGCGAAACGCGTATTAAGATACTTGAAAGGTACTTCTAGTCATTGTCTTAGTTTCCGAAAGTCAATTGATTTGGACTTACGTGGCTGCGTTGATGCGGATTGGGGAGGAGCCTATGATAGAAAGTCTTTTACGGGGTTTGTTTTCAAAATTGGAAATAATGTTATATCATGGGAGAGTCGAAAACAACAGTGTTTCGCTTTCCAGTACCGAAGCAGAATATGTAGGTTTAACCTGTGGTGCTAAGGAAGCTGTATATTTGTGCAGCCTGTTGGATAGTTTGATAACTGTTAAGAATAAGACAGTAGTCATTTTTAACGACAACATGTCGGCACATAGGATTGCTGCAAATAAAATGATGCATAACAGAACAAAACATATTGATATAAAATATCATTTTGTTCGTGAATGTGTACTTAGTAATCAAGTAGTAATTAAGCACATGCCAACAGATAAAATGTTAGCAGATATCTTGACGAAATCTGTAAACGGTCCGAAATTGAAGGAATTTATTGGTAAACTTTCATTAAAAAATTATTCTATTAAGGGGGAGGAATAAGTGAGGTTTACAGTATTTTCTAGTCGGATATTTATGTTTTTGATACTTTAATGTTGTATTGTTATGTTGTTCATTTAAAGTTGTGTTTAGGTTAATAGTAAAAATTTTTCTACTTGTCGGTTCTAAAATATATTAATAAATTACTTAAGGGTATGTAATATTTTAAGGGGGCGTGTTGGAGGTTGAATGTGTGAAGCCTCTGGCTGAATAAAATATATTATATATATGTCAGTTTTTGAATATAGCATGTTGATGGTATTCGGTCTGTCGCCGTTGCTATGTAAAAATAATATAAAGAATAACGAAATGTATTAGTTTGTCTAACTATAATAAACAGTTAAAAGGTTCGTGCATCGTTTCCTTTCTCCAATATTTCAATACTATTTCGATCGAGCTATTCCGAACAATGTATGATTAATATAATTTATTTTTATCCCGTTACAAACCAGCACTTGGTCACTATCTCATCTGATGTTAAGTGATGATGCGGTCTAAGAAAGAATCGAGCTTACCTGCTGTAGTCAGACGAGGCGCTGGCAACTAAGTGACTCGAACAATGTACAAAAATATAAAGTGTAGTAACACTTTAAGAAACATAATATTTAACTGAATTGAGTCCAAACCGTCGAGTGCAACTATAACGTGCTCCATACTGACAGGCCCTGTACATCATACTACACGAGATTTCAGCGAAAATTTGGTGATACATCTTTGTTTGATTGTTGGTCAGTAATGATGAATGTTTAGCCGACTTCACAAAAAGGAGAGCCTCGTTGGCGTAAAGGATAGATAACTTGACTTCTAAGTGAGAGGTCGCCAGTTCTAATCCTAGCACGGGTGTTTGTTCACAGTGGTACGAGCGTGTTATATTGATGTTCCGCCTGACTTACTAACATAAAGTAGCTTGACACTAGGCTTGGGTAACTCCGGACACATCTATATCTTCGGATATATATCCCTAAGCGGATATATATCCCTCATTCCACTTGCCAAAACCTTAATATATCCCATATCCGGTATATCGTGATGAAACAAAACTTTTTTTTGAAGTCGGTTAAAAATAAGTGTGATATTATTTATATGAAGTATATAGAAAGTATAAAGCATGAATTTAAGTGCTTGGCAACCCTGCAGCATCGAACCACGCCAAGCACTAATAACATGGGACTTGACTGAGTTATTATACTTAAATTTAAATTTAAAACCACTTATATATATCATCTGTTTATTGAGACTATTCCAATGAGCCAAAAGTCGACATCTCTGCTGTAAGTTGGTAAGGAGTTGGGTATTCTGCAGAGTCTAGGATGTGCCAGGTGCAAATGCATCAGGTCAATGCTACCATGTTTTTACAATATCGTTGAAGTAAGAGGATACCGAATTTCGAGTTGATCAGATCTATGAAAGTTGTTTTCATAGCGTCATCAACCAGAAAAAAGCTCATGGTCTTAGAACGACTGAACGAATTTTCATGAATTAAAGCTCTCGATGAAGACACGTTACCTTTCAAACAACAAAAAATAAATAAAAAACGTTAATATAAAATTAATCCGTTTAGGCTCAACGATGCCACATACAGACACACACATACACAGATACACAAGTCAAACTTATAACACCCCTTTTCTTTGCGCCGGGGGTTAAAAATACTACAAGATGCTGATAAAAAAGCGCTTAGTTCGTTTTGGTCTAAATAACGCCTAATAAATATTTAACATCACGAGCATTTAAGTGACAAATATATTATAGCAATATATATTAGTCATATTTATATATATATAATAATAATAATAAATTTATTTATTTTCCAAAATGAGATATGTACAGAGGATGCATTAGAAAAATGTGTTACATTGTGTACTTAAACTAGCTGAGACATGTTAATATATACAAGCATAAGCGATAAATTAGTAGGTTTAGGTACAAGGTTTATGGACGTATCATTTTTTAAATTGAACTAGCTGCGCCCCGCGGCTTTGCCCGCGTTTGGGCCACCCTTAACACTTAGGGGTATAAAAATTAGTCTCAAACCTATTCTCATACCTACTGAATATACATATAAAATTTCCTTAAAATCGGTCAGGTCGAGGAGTATAAACACTAAAACTGTGATACAAGAATCTTATATAAATAGAAAAAGTGATCAAACTAGCGTTTGATCACTATCTCACTTGATAATAAATACGATGCGATCGAGGATGATCAGAATGGGACCTGGCTCTCAAGGTCAGCTGCTGGAACACATAAGATAATTGGCGACAGATTTTCCAACTTGAGGCTGATAGCCGGCCAGGCGGACGCTAAACAACAGTGACCTACCACCAAGCAAGTCCATTAAAATAAGTTGATGATGTATGAAAGCATGAAATTAGGGTCGTTTACATAAGTTAAACACCCACTTCACATGCAACGCGAGTCATTTTCAGGGTCAGTCAGTCTGGCACTTCAGATCCCAGAGCTTATGTGCCCAGAGCTTATCGTGCCCAGAGCTTATCGTGCCCACACGATACCCTATGTGCGCTTAAAGGGGCACGAGAAAACACGGCCCAGCCGTTACTCTAATGTGTCATCTTTTTAACCGACTTCAAAACAAAAGTAGGACATTTCTCAATTCGACCGTATTATATATTTATGTTTGTTCGCGGATGACTTCGTCGTTTATAAACCGATTTTGATGACTTTTGTTTTTCGAAAGGATATATCCTAAGGGTGATACCATAGTAATTTCATCGAGATCTGATAAGTATCTCCAGACATATACAGATTAATACCTCAACATTAGTACTGAAAATTAATAGCACGGCATTTCAAGTCGGTTATTTTAGTTTTTTAAACGATCTTTTTATACATATTTTATATAATTCTGAATTTCATCATTAATAAAAGAACTATAAACCAATTGACTTCTAAGTGAATTGACTCATATTCTGTACAGGGATCGCCAAAATCATGGAAACGGAAATAGGACATCTTTTAAACCGCGCTCCAAAGCGTGTTGCAATGCTAATATTTAATTTTATTTTTTATTTATTTTATTTTTTTATTTTTCAGAATGTATTGGCGTGATAGCTCTCAACTAAATAATTTGAATAACAAGTCTACAGATAGCATGTTGGTAGGTACAGAAGTCAGCGGGCACGTATCCTGTGCCACAGATTAGCACCAAGTTGTTTCATCTCCCGGCAATCATACTGTCTACTTCCGGCTGCCTTATTTTTGTACCATTTGATATACCTATTTATTTTGATTTATGTTATTTAAATTCCATGTGATATTTAACACGACTTATTATTAGAAGGTTATTATTTGTTTTTCACCTTTCTTTGTGTCTGTTATATTCTTTAAGATATCAGATTCGTGTATTGACTGACAATCAATTATGAGATTATGATTGATTTGATTATGAAAATCAATCAGATGTATGTTGTAGTAGTGTCAGTATATTAGGAGTACGAGGATTTCATTTTATTTTTGATATGACGTAAATACAATACATAGTTACAGGGTCCATGTAAATGTATACTTATAATAAGGACACTTTTATATGGTTTGCATGAATAAATAAATAAATAAATATTAAATATTGTAATTATTAATCTAATCTTCTTTTAATTATTGTATGACAATTGTAATTTAATTTTAGGTATAATTTAATCTTTTTAGTCTGTGATTGTGACATTTTTATTACTTTTACGATTTTATTTTAATATGTTGTGTAACTACCATTGTAATTCGTCCAATATGGGAATGAGCCTGAAATAAATACATTTTAATTTTTAATTTAATTATATTCGGAATATGATTTATACTTCGGTGATTTATTTATTGTGTTTTATTATTTCACAATTTTGAAACATGGGGTGCACGTAATAGTACGGATGGCAACCCTACATTAACCAGAGGAATTAATTTTTTTTTTAACGTGTGACGTTCGACTTTTAGATGAAAGCTGAGTGGCGCATTTCTTTTATATTAAAAAAAAATCAAATCAATAAGTTATGTTTTTGTTATATTTGGAATAATAATTCTTGATATGATCTTTTTAATGTTATTTGATGTGTGTACGTGCAGATTTTAAATTTGCCCGTATACTGAATAAATGCTTTGACTTTTTTGACCTGTGTTGTTATTCTAAGTATGTCACAATACAATTTAAAAAATAAACTGCCCAAGTGCAAGTCGGACTCGCACTCGTAGGTTCCGTAACACAGTAGAGTATTCTATAACTATGATTTTTTGCAACTTAAAAATTAACTTTGTTTTTCATAGTGTTTGTATGAAAAACAAAGTTATCTTTGCGGTCGCTATATCTCAAAAGCTGCTGACTATATCTCGTTCAAACCAATTTTCGGTGTTAGTTTTTATTGAGATCTACAGCATATATATTTTTTAGATTTTTCATTCCCATACTTTAAAAGTTAGAGGAGGGTGGACACACATTTTACCACTTTAGACGCGCCTATCTTTCAAATGATTGTCTTTGAGAAAAAATGATTGTAGAATCATCAATGTCATTTTTAAAGACCTATCCATAGATACCCCACACGTATAGGTTTGAAGAAATTGTTTTTTTGTTTCAGTTCCATGTATGGGATGCCCCCCTTAAACTTTTATATTATTTATTTTTGTATAAAAATGGGAAAGCGGTTCACAGAATATATTTATCTACAAAGTTTCAATTCTGTAGTCTTAACAGTTTCTAAATAAAATGGCGGTGACATACGGACGGACAGACAGACACGACGAATCTATAGGGTTCCGTTTTTTGCCATTCGGCTACGGAACCCTAATAATAAAAAAACTCAAATGATAGTCAAAACATAATGCTTTCTTAGTTTGGGGGAATGAAATACCCTGCCCGAGTCTGTTTTTTACATCTTATAGGCTAGGGTTTGACCACTATCTCGCCTGGTGGTAAGCGATGATGCGGTGGTCGCAGATGGTGAACACGCTAGGCCTAGAATACTCTGATTCTCAAGGGCCATGTGCAACAGGAACACCGTAAGGTTAAGGCGACAGATTTTCCTCGATGGTGGTAAGCTACTTTTTGGTAGCAAGTCAGGTGGAACATCAATATATATACTCCCACCATCTATTTTTCCGGTTAAGTACAATATGGGGTTTTTTTAAATAGGTAAGCTTTGGGTAAGCGCACTCTATCATCGATTATATTATCTCATATACACAAGGTCAAGTGCTACCCAGTACGATATTTTAATACAACTGACTATCTTTCTTTCTCCTTCCAAAGATTGACTGAAACTGGTCGCTTTTATGTGTTTAAATAACCAAATGGATATGTCATGGATCTAGAGTAGTCAATTAAAATAAATGGGCAACCCTTACAAACTCCGGCCTCCATGTCCGACTTCATGTTTGGAGCATCCAGATTTTCATCGGTCTATCATAGAACAAATATCTTTCATCTGTTTTGTGCGTACTACGTATATACAAGCTTTGTAAATATTACATTAAATAATCAAAGTGTACTGTCCAATCCTGTGCCTAGCTTTGCATTTTTATGAAACCAGTACCTACTGCGAAATGTGAAAAAAAGGCTACTTACTGTGGAACGCAGGCAACGGAAGAACACTCCCCGTCGACATCACAGACTTCGCCACACTCCGGTCTACAGCACACGCCTGGATATGCCCCATTCTTCTCGTACCCTTCGAAGCAGGTACACTCTTCGGGAGCAGAACAATCCCCGTTGACACAAGGATGACTGCAAATAGGCTCGCAGCCTCCTTCTACTAACTGATACCCTTCGCGACAAACACACTGGTTGGGTCTCACACATGTCCCATCGTCACATGCATCACAAATCGGTTCACAGTACGTATTGTTCACTCGAGAGTACCCTGGAAGACATGAGCACTGTCCGGGGGCAACGCACTTGGCGTTGACACACTCGTCACATTTAGGAGCACAACTATGTCCGTCTACTGGAGCGTATCCAGGAAAGCACGAGCATTCGTTTGGAGCGGTGCAATTGCCGTTGACGCATTGAGTTTGGCAAATTGGACTGCAGGTTAAGTCTGCGTTGATGGAGTAGTTTTCTTCGCATGGGGCGCAGTGAGTGTCGTTATAGCGTCGCATGTTGGCGAGGCAGTCGCAGGTGTCGTTTCGTATGCAGATGGCATTGACGCAGGGTTGGCAGACGGGCTCGAGGCAGAAGTTGGGTCGGCTGGGGTCGAGGTAGAGCGGCGGGGTACACTGGCAGGTAGAAGGTGCGACGCACTCGCCGCGGATGCAGCCAGTGCTGCACACAGGACGGCAGATGTCAGCCTCGTCGTCGTGCTTCCAGCCTCCGCAGCAAACCGTGCTGTTCCTCCAGCTTCTATAAGCCTGCCGAGTGATCAAGAAAACAAGCTCGAGCTCAAAATTTTACAAAATAGATGGCAGAAGAAAAATTGGCAGCAGCGGCAATTTTCTCTCTGCTGCATTTTTATTGTTTTATTTTTCTCAAATAGCAGCAGAGGAAAAATTGACTCTGCTGCAAATGTTTCTTCTGCCATTATTTTAATAATTTTATTATATTTTATCTCTTTATAGTTTATACAAGTGTTTTAAAGAAATATTTCTTCCTACGTCGGCACAATGCATTTGCTGCAATGTTTGCCAAAAGTATGGAACCTTAATATCGAAAATTGTAAATGAAAACCTTAAATAAAATCAAAAACAGAAAAATAATCATTCAAATCGCTTTAAAATCGCGTATACACGTAATATATCTAATGAAAACATTTTTAAACATCATAATTTTTGGAAGTTAGTTAAAAATAATAAAATCCTAATACGACATAAATAGCAAGCGTGACTCACTCTGCCTACAGGTCTATATTTCTGCACTCTGCATCCCCACTTCCTTGGAGTGCCCTTGCAATATCCAATACCCAAATAAGTCACTCTTCTACGTTCAGCGACACTGAAAAAATGATTTATAAGGTTAAAAATAAAAAGTATAAAATAAACATAGGATAATATTCACTCGAATTACCGAATTGTTATAAAGACAACAAATGTCCGAATGTATGATATTACTATTGCCTCAGACACATACGTACAAATATGGCATGTATATAATCCAACTTGCAAAAATAAAATATCCATTTATTTATTGAAAAATCCAAATATACATATCTAAACCACTATCATCTTCGCAACATGGGCTTACACAGAAAAATACAGTAATGACTTTATGAACTTAGATGCAGCAAAACATTCGAATTATAATATTTACCTCTTCGCCACAATGCACACGCCCTTATCACCATTCTTTAAAGAATGTGACACACGCACATATACTACTAAAAAAGCTAACAAAAAACAAAACACTCTCGTTTTAGAAAACATATTCAAACTATACTTCTTAATTCAAATACGAAGCAAAACTTTGACAACGAAACTTTTTACACTTTTCTTGTGGTTATTGAGCTTTCAGCCAGCATTATTTTTCACACCACCATTGTGCTGTAAGGTCCACAGCATTGTGATCAGCTATCTCCGTGGTACTTGCAAATGATGACACTATTAAACCAACCCAATTGTATTGATAACAGACAATACATGTGTGCTCTTATCATCCCTCTACAGCAAAGTACTCTACAGCATCTCTATTTATAAAACTTTTCGCGGTACTTTCCGGAAATTAAACTCTAGAGCTTTTTTGTTAGTGCTAGTAGCTCAGAGTATTTAGTAATTCTTACTCTGAGGCTAGTAGTTGTTTCTATATTTAGGTCATAAATAATTTAGATAGTTTATTAACTAAAAAACCGACTTCACTTGCCGTGAGGCTCAGTTTCAGTAGCAAGTTTGAGATATTTATCACCATATCTCTGGAGATACTAATCAGATCTTAATAAATTTACATAAGGCGTAAAAATAATAAGTGTGTTATAAGTTTAACGTGTGTATCTTTGTATGTGTATTCTACCATACTCTACGATACTTATCTTAAATAACACTTAGAGTTTATCACTGCTCTTCTACAAAAATCCTCTATATAGACTATTAATATATATACTATTGTGACGTATATCAATTCATTAGCCAAAGTCTGCATCTTAGCTTGTCGCAGCTCCTCCCGTATGAACATCATTTCTGGACGTAGCTGTTGGTGAGCCTTCGGACCCATGCCGATGGTCCGTTGAGGGTCTATACCCACTAGCTGCTGGTCGAATCTGGCTCCCATATCGGCTTCCAGGACGCCAGCATCTATAATAATTATATCGTATTCTTTGTTCACGTTGAATTATTTTTCTCTTTTTTGAATCATTTTCAGTACCTTTCTTTGTCCAGACTGACTTCCCCATCTTTTTTTCCTTCATTGTTTTTCGTTTTTCAATATTCCAATTTCGTTCCGTCATAAGAAACATAAATTCTTTTAATACAAAAGAGTATGATATATGAAAAATGCATGAGGTGATTAAAGATATGCACAGTGTGTCTGTCTGTCTGTGGCCTCGTAGCGCCCAAACGGATGAACCAACTTTGATTTAGTTTTTTTATTTGATAGGTGTCTAAATCGAGAGTGTACATAGCTTTGATTCATAAAAATCCGTTCAGCCTTTTAAAGCCTGTTAGTATTTTTCTAGTTACAATTCACTTTCATAGGTTTGACCAATTTGAAATTCGGTATCCTCTTACATCAATGACATTGTAAGAACATGATAGCATTGACCTGATGCTGGGAAAATTCCTGGAATCTGCAGAATACTCAACTCCTCACTAACTTACAGCAGAGATGTCGAATTTGGGCTCATCGGAACGGTCTCAATAAACCAATTACACAAAAAAAATCTTCTATCTTCTTCTTCTTCTTCTTCTTCTTCTTCTTCTTCTTCTTCTTCTTCTTCTTCTTCTTCTTCTATCTTCTATTCTATATATATAATAAAACTGGCCAAGTGTGATTCAGACTTTTGTCCCGCACACGGAGGGTTCCGAACGCCATCTATCGAATTTCTAACGAACTTCTAACACCAACTAAGTAAACGTTAACACAAAGGTAGAATAGTATTATATAGTAGTAATAGTAATAGTAGTAATAAAGATAAGATAAAGATAAAGATATTTTATTGGCGTAAAACATGCTTATAACAAAAAGTTGTGACAAAATATTCAAACGATCGTCATGTTTTGCCTTAACAGGCGTGCAAACTTTGCAGATGGCGCTGCTTTACTATCATTATCATTCATTCATTTATCATTTATTTCTTAATAACATTTGTTATAGGTCAATTTTACAGTATAATAAATTTGATTTACATTAAGTAAACATCATTATAGAATTCATAATCGAGTAGAATAGAATTAAATTCATTAAACAACATAAAATATTGTGTTTGTGAAACAGTTGTTACATCAGCCTTATTTTTTCATCCAGAAATTCATTTAGTGTGTAATATGTTTTTTTTAATAAGATGTTTTTTATTGTATTTTTAAATATTTCATAGGATTCTATTTTACGAATAGTTTTGTCAAATTTGTTATACATTTTTGGTCCCTCATACCACACAGATTGTGAACATTTTTTCAATTTTGTGGAAGTTAGTATAAGCCTGTCTTTATTACGAGTGTTGAAGTTATGAATATCACTGATAGACTGAAAACTCTGTAAGTTTATTTTAACAAATTTGCAGACTTCGAGGATATATAATGAATGCATTGTTAGTATACCTTGTTCGATGAATGAATTGTCGAGCAGGTGTGTCCCATGGAACACGACACATAATTCTAATTGCCCTCTTTTGCAAAACAAAGGCTCTTTGGCGATCTGCGGCTTGGCCCCAGAGATCTACACGGTAAGAGAGTAGTGATTGAAAATATGCAAAATATGCATTTTTGACCGCTGATGCGCTCATCATTTGAGTCAGTCTCGATAGTGCAAAACATGCTCTGCTTAGCTTTTCACACAGATAGTCAATATGTATATCCCATTTCAAACCTGAGTCTATTATAACTACTAACTAACTAACTACTACTCACTACATATAATCCAAATTTAAATACATATTACACTGGTAATTCTTATAAACTAAATCAACATACCAATCAACACCAATATTATAAATGCGAAAGTCAGTTTGTTTATTTGTTTGTTTGTTTGTTTGTTTGGGACTTCTTCACGGTCAAATATTTGGCTGAAATTTTGTACAAAGATAGAACATAAGGCAGAATAGGATATAGGATACCTTTTTTTTGGCTATCGAGTCAGGGGGTCCAGATATTTTTAATTGAATTTTGTAACTAAAGGACCTCTTTTCGAATAAACGGCTTGACCGATTTGCCTGAAATGTTGTATAAAGACAGTTCATAAGGCAGAATAGGATATAGGATACTTTTTTTCCGGGCTATCGAGTCAGGAGGTCCAAATATTTTTAATTGAATTTTGTAAATATAAGATCTCTTCTCAAATTAACGGCTTGACCGATTTGCCTGACAAGTTGTATAAAGACAGTTCATAGGGCAGAATAGGATTTAGAATACTTTTTTTCTGGCTATCGAGTCAGGGGGTCCAGATATTTTTAATTAAATTTTGTAAATATAAGACCTCTTCTCGAATAAACGGCTTGACCGATTTGCCTGAAATGTTGTATTAAGACAGTTCATAGGGTAGAATAGGATATGGGATACTTATTTTTTGGCTATCGAGTCAGGGGGTCCAGATATTTTTAATTGAATTTTGTAAATATAAGACCTCTTCTCGAATAAACGGCTTGACCGATTTGCCTGAAATGTTGCATAAAGACAGTTCATATGGTAGAATAGGATATGGGATACTTTTTTTTTGGCTATCGAGTCAGGGGGTTCAGATATTTTTAATTGAACTTTGTAAATATAAGACTTCTTCTCGAATAAAAGGCTTGACCGATTTACCGGAAATTTTATATGTATACATGTCATAGGGCAGAATAGGATGTAGGATACTTTTTTTCTGGCTGTCGAGTCAGGGGGTCCAGATATTTTAAATTGAATTTTGTAACTAAAGGACCTCTTTTCGAATAAACGGCTACACCGATTTGCCTGAAATGTTGTATGAAGACAGTTCATAAGGCAGAAAAGAATATAAAATACTTTTTTTCTGGCTATCGAGTCAGAGGGTCCAAATATATTTAATTGTATTTTGTAAATATAAGATCTCTTCTCAAATACACGGCTTGACCGATTTGCCTGACATGTTGTATAAAGACAGTTCATAGGGCAGAATAGGATATAGAATACTTTTTATTTCGCTATCGAGTCAGGGGGTCCAGATATTTTTAATTGAATTTTGTAAATATAAGACCTCTTCTCGAATAAACGGCTTGACCGATTTGCCTGATATGTTGTATAAAGACAGTTCATAGGGTAGAATAGGATATGGGATACTTTTTTTTAGGCTATCGAGTCTGAGTGTTTAGATTTTTTTTATTGAATTTTGTGAATGTGTGGCCTCTTATCAGCTAAACAGCTTGACCGATTCAGCTGAAATTTTATACATATTACAGTTTGTATAGCATAGAATCACATAGGATACTTTTTTTCTGGCAGTCGAGTCCAGGTGTCTAGAATTTTTAAATTGAACTTTGTAAATGTGTGGCCTACTCTCGGTCAAACGGGTTAAACATTTAAGCTGAAATTTTGTACACAGGCAGTCAAAAAGACATAGAAGGGCAACAAATACTTTTTTTTTGGGTGGAAATTTCGGTTGTCTATATTTTTATTATGGAATTTTGTAAATATGTGGCCTCTTTTCGGCCAAACGGCTTGACCGATTCAGATGAAATTTTGTACAAAGACATTAAATAGGGCATAAAAGGGCAAGGAATACTTTTTTCGGCAGTTAAGTGTTGGTGCCTATATTTTTCTTAACTTTACATAGAGTTTGCATAATCATTAAAGTTTGAGCTTAGGTTCATAGATAATGACTAAACTTAATAAGTGCCTTAATTAGGCCATAAAACTGTCAGGGTCATTAAAAGTCATCAAAATTTACGCGATGGCTTTGCTTGCCCAACGTGTTTTATCTGCTTTGTGGGAAGTATTTCAAAAGTATTTCAAATTCGTGTTTTAACATAGGTTTTGACTAAGTAGGTTATAAAATCTGTCAGGGTCAGAAAACGTAAAAATTTTCGCGCTCACTTCGCTCGCGCAGTGATAGCGCTCGCTGCGCTCACGCAAACCTTTGTTTTATCTACTTTGTAGGTAATATTTCAGCAACTTTTGTATTTTGATAGCCACATGCATCAGAACGAGTCCTTAAATTGAAATAGTACAACCTTCAATAATCATTATGAATTTTAACCTTAAAATAAGTGGATATCAAGTTTAACCTTTGTGCCATCAGTGTTAACTTAGTAGGTCATAAAAACTGTCAGGGTCACAGAAGGTTGTAAAAATGATTCGCGCTTGCTACGCTCGCGCAGTGAAAGCGCTCGCTCCGGTCTCGCAAGCATTTGTTATGTCTACTTTGTAGGAAACATTTCAGCAACTTTTGTATATGAATAGCCACATGCATCACGAGTCCATAAATTGAAACAGTACAACCTTCAATAAATATAATGATTATTAACCTTAAAATAAGTGGATATGAAGTTTAACCTCTGTGTCATCAGTGTTGTCTTAGTAGGTCATGAAAACGGTCAGGGTCTTAAAAGGTCGTAAAAATTTTTCGTGATTTCAGTTTCGTTTTAAGTGATAGCGCTTACTACGCTCGCGCAGTAATAGCGCTCGCTCCGGTCGTGCAAGCATTAGTTATATCTACATTGTAGGAAATATTTCAGCAACTTTTGTAATTTAATAGCCACATTCATCAAAACATGACATAAATTGGAACAGTACAACTTGCAATAATCATAATGATTTTTTACCTTGAAATAAGTGTATATCAAGATTAACCTTAGGGTCATCGGCGTTGACTTAGTAGGTCATAAAATTGTCAGGGTCATAAAATGACAAAAAAAATAGTTGATAGCGCTCGATGCGCTCGCGCAAACCTTTGTTTTATCTACTTTGAAGGTAATGTTTCAACATTTTTTTTGTATTTTAATAGCCACATGCATCAAAACGAGGCCATAAATTGAAACAGTACAACGTTCAATAATCACAATGATTATTAACCATAAAATAAGTGGATATCAAGCTTAACCTTTGTGTCATCAGTGTTAACTTAGTAGGTCATAAAAACTGTCAGGGTCATAAAATGACGTAAAAATTTTTCGCGCTCGCATCGCTCGCGCTGTGATAGCGCTTACTACGCTCGCGCAGTAATAGCGCTCGCTCCGGTCGTGCAAGCATTTGTAAAATGTACTTTGTAGGAAACATTTCAGCAACTTTTGTATTTTAATAGCCACATTCATCAAAACATGTCATAAATTGGAACAGTTCAACCTCCAATAATCATAATGATTTTTACCTTAAAATAAGTGGATATCAAGTTTAACCTTAGGGTCATCGGTGTTGACTTAGTAGGTCATAAAAACTGTCAGGGTCATAAAATGACATAACAATTTTCGCGCTCGCTGCGTTCGCGCAAGCCTTTATTTTATCAACTTTGTAGGTAATAT
The DNA here is from genome assembly GCA_954871355.1 of Cabera pusaria. NCBI lineage: Eukaryota > Metazoa > Arthropoda > Insecta > Lepidoptera > Geometridae > Cabera > Cabera pusaria. The sequence goes on from OX940894.1 coordinate 26,574,732, forward strand.
TTCCGCATTTTTTGTATTTTAATAGCCACATGCATCAAAACGAGTTTAAGAATTGAAACAGTACAACCTTCAATAATCATAATGGTTTTTTACTTTAAAATAAGTGGGTATCAAGTTTAACCTTAGGGTCATCGGTCTTGACTTAGTAGGTCATAAAAACTGTCAGGGTCTTAAAATGACGTAAACATTTTCGCGCTCGCTTCGCTCGCGCAAACCTTTGTTTTATCTACTTTGTAGGTAATATTTTTGCAGTTTTTGTATTTTAATAGCCACATGCATCAAAACGAGTTTATAAATTGAAACAGTACAACCTTCAATAATCATAATAATTATTAACCTTAAAATAAGTGGATATCAAGTTTAACCATTGTGTCATCGGTGTTGACTTAGTAGGTCATAAAAACTGTCAGGGTCATAAAAAGTCGTAAATATTTTTCGTGCTCGCTTCGCTCGTGCAGTGATAGGGCTTGCTACGCTCGCGCAGTAATAGCGCTCGCTCCGGTTGCGCAAGCATTTGTTATATCTACTTTGTAGGAAACATTTCAGCAACTTTTGTATTTTAATAGCCACATGCATCAAAACGATTCATAAATTGAAACAGTACAACCTTTAATATTCATAATGATTTTTTACCTTAAAATAAGTGGATATCAAGTTTATCCTTAGGGTCATCGGTGTCGACTTAGTAGGTCATAAAATTTTCAGGGTCATAAAAAGTCATAAACAAATGTCTCGCTTCGCTTGCGCAGTAATAACGCTACATAGCATATAATAGCGTGTTTTAACAGCCTCATACATTAGACTGACTCAAATACTTAAACAGCAAAACTTGGTAAACCTTGGTTAGGTTTCCCAAGTACCAAGTAATGATTAATGACTTTAACAATAGACGATATCGAGTTCGACTTAAGAGTCATCTATATAGACTTGATGATTAGATCATTAAACTGTCAGGGATATAAAAAGCCATAAAAAAAATTCACTTGCCCAATAATAGCGCTTGCTACGCTCGCGCAGCTATTCACCTTATTTTCTTTGTAAGAAATGTTTCAGGAACTGTTGTGTTGAGTCAAACATTTAAACAGCACAACTTTGTATACTAACCTAACCAAAAAAATTTATGACTTTAACAATAGAGGATATTGAGTTCGACTTTAAGGGTCATCTATGGTGACTTGGCCTAAGAGATCATCGATCTAGACCTCAATGCTCATAAAGACACAAATAACGCGGGCGAAGCCGCAGGTAACAGCTAGTATATATATATTCCGACGAATTGAGTACCTCCTCCTTTTTTGTGATGTCGGTTAAAAAGGAAAAAAACAGGATAATTTTGTTTAAAGATAGGTACCTATTTATTTTCCCACCATTATTCAAAATGATACTTAAATAATATCATATATACTAGCAAGTAATTAGTCTAACATTATAAAAGGGAAACATTCAGTGTTTTCCAAATTTAGCTAAAAGGAAAAACTAAATTATTAAGCTGTAGTTTCCTAAAGGTATTTAATCATTAACATTCGAAGTGTTCATGAAAAATGGGCTTAATATCGTGTGACATTTTAATCCAAATTATTTATTTATATTTTTTAAATAATTTAATGTGTTAATTTCTTTGACGCTGTTAGATTGCTAACAGTCCTAGATTCTCTAAAACAGTAGAGTTTAAATTGACATAGAGATTTTTATTAAAAATTGTTTATGCTATTGCAATGTGTAAAATGAAGTATGAATTTGTGCTTTTGTTTAATGTTTTGGTAAGTTACTCATAAATCATGTTGAATGTAGCTTTAATGGCGAATTTGCTAACGTGTGTTCAGATAATCATAAATTAATGAAAACTTTATATATTTGACGTATTTTGTTGAATATAGCTGACGATCTTTTAATAAACAAACAAAACAAAACCGACAAAAACGTCTCGCAAGTTGTAAATCAAAATAAGTTATTTAAAAAAAAAACGACTTTATAACCACAAACAGGCACTCAAAAGCGAAATATAAATTACTTAAAATTATTATAAGCGCTACCCACTTATCTATTTGAAGTCGGTGCCAGCCAAGTCTAATAGGTAGTAGATAGATAATACCTACATGTATCTACCTACTTACTAACTTACATGTACCTACTTACTACTACTACATGCATAGTATCTATCTACTATCCAATAGACTTGGCTGGCACCGACTTCAAATAGATAAGTGGGTAGCGCTTATAATAATTTTAATTAATTTATTTTTCGCTTTTGAGTGCCTGTTTGTGGTTATGAAGTCGGTTTTATTTTTTTTTAAATAACTTATTTTACCCTTTTTAGTGCTAAACAAGTTTTAATTAAATTACATGCATCTATTAAATTTCGTGTCTGGGCCGTTATACACTGACTGACTTTTTGAAAACTTCAAGTATGTGCCTATAACGGTTAAGAAGATACAGATCTGTAAAGTGCGCACATATAGACACACGGACGGATGGACGGACGGACGGACAAACGGACAACAAAATCTCAGAAAGTGTTCATTTGGTACCCTTTGGTATATGCAGTGTCGCGGGACTGAAATGGCCGCTATCTTCGCCAAACGTCATGTCATGTCAAAAAATATTAGGTATGTTTAAAAAAGTTTGCACCCTTACAAGACTTTGCCCGGTAGAACATTCCTGTGAAGACAAATTATTTATATTTATATATAATTATTTATTATAATTATTAATATATAATTATTTATTGAGGGCCCGGTGGCGTAATTGGGAGAACGGTCGGCTTTGATGCCGTGGTACCCGTGGAATTTTTCTATCGAAAAATATATGTGCGCTTCTCACAGTGGCCCTCCGGTGCAGGAACACATCGTTAAGAAACCAACAACCCCCGCATGGTGGTAGAACATATCTAGTGTCCGCCTGGCCAGCTACCACCCTCAAGTAAGAAAATCTGTCGCCAAACATGTGCCAACTAATGTGTTCCGGCAGCTATCCTTGAGAGCCAGTTCCCATTCTAGTCCACTTCTCTATCTTCGACCGCATCAACACTTAGCAACAGGTGAGATAGTGGTCAAACGCTTGCCTATAAGATGTAAAATAAAATAAAAAATAAAAATTATCCACACATTTATTTCTATCACGCTCACAGTTACCGTAAGAATATCTTATATGCAATAGCAACCTCCATTTTGTATAATCTTCTTGGGACTCTTCTACTAAAACTAGTACATTCTCCTATGTTTGAGGTATTTATCTCCATATCTCTGGAGATACTAATCATATCTCGATAAAATTAAAATGAGACCACCTCGGAAACGCATCCTACTTATTAAAAAAAGAATCATTTGAATCCGTTCACAATTGACGGAGAAATCGAGTAACATACACACAAAAAAAACATACAGACGAATTGAGAACCTCCTCCTTTTTTGTAAAGTCGGTTAATAATCGGCAGTGGTCAGTAATTTCTTCCAGACCACCTTGGCGTAGTTGGTATGGAAAACAAAATGAACTGGCCAAGTGCAAGTCGGACTCGCACTCGTAGGGTTCCGTACCACACTACAGTATTTTATAAGATCGAGCAAAAAATACCACTATCATTTTTCATCAGCAAAAAATAATAATTAATAAACATTTATTTCTCATAACGCCATCTAACGTCTAACAAAGGTGTTAGGGATCGACATTACAATATAACGCCATCTATGGGACGTTTACCTAACTAAGCGTTCATAGATGGCGTGAAATGCCGAAAAAAACACACGTTTCTTGTATGGGGACCCTCTATTATTTTTAACGTTATTCTGTTTTTAGTATTTGTTGTTATAGCGGCAACAGAAATACATCATCTGTGAAAATTTCAACTGTCTAACTATCACGGTTCATGAGATACAGCCTGGTGACAGGCGGACAGACAGACTGACAGACAGACAGACGGACAGCGGAGTCTCAGTAATAGAGTTCCGGAACCCTAAAAAACGAAACATGGCTGTAGCTTACAAGTTATACATACATACACACAATCACGCCTATTTCCCGTTGGGGTAGGCAGAGACTACTTCTTTCCACATGCTACGATCCTGACATACCTCTTTCGTTTCTCCCACTTTCAGGAGCGCCTTATGCAAAGGTATAAACTTCCTAACAAGTTATAAACTCAGATTAAAATAAAATAATGTTTTATATACATATCTACATGATGTTAAATACACTGATGATCGATGACCGCAATGTACTTTATTGTTGTTTTAGGTGACACAAATATCTCACTGCACTCCAGCGAAATGCACTAACTACTATTTGCCAGTACAAATTAAACCATGCAAAGATGAACTCTCTTGCAGTTATACTATAATTCCAAAAACGTTGTAAGTATATAGTACATAATAAAAATAATACATATACTAGCTGTACACACGACTGCCCTTGCGATACCTGCAATAAAAATAGTTAGATTTTAAATTTTAATTTATCATAATTTTAAGTGAATAAGCTAATAATGTTAATCAAATATTAGCAAAACACTCACTTGATGTGATAATTTATCATAGCTGTAACAATGACTTTCCATATCTATCTAATACCTTTTAAGGAGCAATTCTTGTAATTATATGTATGTATATAATATAATCTGAATCTCGGAAACGGCTCCAACGATTTTCATGAAATGTTGTATGCAGGGGGTTTTGAGGCGATAAATCGATCCAGCTTGCTGTCATTTTTAACCGACTTTACAAAAAAGGAGGAGGTTGTCAATTCGTCTGCATGTTTTTTTTGTGTGTATGTTACGCGATTACTCCGTCAATTGTGTACGGATTCAAATGATCCTTTTTTTCATAGGTAGAGTACGGTTTCGAGGTGGTCCCATTGTAATTTCATCGAGATCTGATTAGTATCTCCAGAGATGAGGGAGTGCTTGACCACTATCTGGCCTGGTGGTAAGCGATGATATCGTCACATCCACGGCAAACTTACCAATCTGCAGTTTAAGTGAAATTTATATTTGTATGCTACGTTTAGCGATTCGTGGTCTCCACTCTAGAACCAGTCTACCCCAACAGCTATCGGTCCTACGGCAGATAACTAGCCAGATTGACCAGCAAAACGAAGATATGAAAGCGGTGGGCAGTGACTGGAAACAAAGAGCCGAGGATCGGGCTCAGTGGCGTGACTCGGGAGAGGCCTATGTCCAACAGTGGACTGATACCGGCTGATTATGAATGAATGAATATTTGTATTAATTATAAATTAAAAACTGTACCCCTTAAGTTATTTAAGATAGAGTTTTTCATACAAATATAAATTTCACCAAAACTGCAGATTCGTAAGTTTGCCGTGGATGTGACGATATGGTCAAAGATGGTAAACATGCTAGGTCTAGAATACTCCAAATCTCAAGCGATATGTAGTGCCTGAACACCATAAGGTTATACGGCAGATTTTCTCCTCGATGGTGTAAGCTTTTTTGGTAAAACTTCAGGCGGAACATCGATATAATATACTCCTACCACCTTTGCGAACTTCTTGAAAAACTATACATATTCTATACATATAAAACACAAAAAATTGTTACTACCTATGTCCGTTAGAGACTTTGAAACCATCCAACCACAGACCTGCTACATATTAAACTTGATCGCGTACATCGGCCCCCATGAAACCAACCTTGAACGGGATTTGGCCCTTTCTTTTGTATGGACAACTTTATATACCATACATATAGTATACAACATATATAGCACTAGCAGGTTGTTAGACAAGGACACACTCCCACCGTGGTGTCTCTCAATTGGGTTGTTTTGTTATACTATAATAAAACATAGACACCATATTTTGATACATTACATGTGAAATTTTAATATTTCTATTTTCAGGAAAGAATCTTCAATATATATGTTTGAAATTCCAACAGATTTTAACATTATGGACAAAAATAAAAACTGCGTATTGCAACTAACATATGAAAAAACTGAAACTTTGTGTGAAAAGCCAATTATCAATTCTACCTCAGACGCAAGTTCAACAACAGATGCAAGTTCTACCTCAGACGCACGTTCAACAACAGATGCAAGTTCTACCTCAGACGCACGTTCAACAACAGAGGCAGGTCCTACAACAGATGCAAGTTCAACAACAGATGCAAGTTCAACAACAGAAGCAGGTCCTACAACAGATGCAAGTTCAACAACAATGACAGGTCCTACAACAGATGCAAGTTCAACAACAATGACAGGTCCTACAACAGATGCAAGTTCAACAACAATGACAGGTCCTACAACAGATGCAAGTTCAACAACAATGACAGGTCCTACAACAGATGCAAGTTCAACAACAATGACAGGTCCTACAACAGATGCAAGTTCAACAACAATGACAAGTCCTACAACAGATGCAAGTTCAACAACAATGACAAGTCCTACAACAGATGCAAGTTCAACAACAATGACAGGTCCTACAACAGATGCAAGTTCAACAACAATGACAGGTCCTACAATATATGCAAGTTCAACAACAATGACAGGTCCTACAACAGATGCAAGTTCAACAACAATGACAGGTCCTACAACAGATGCAAGTTCAACAACAATGACAAGTCCTACAACAGATGCAAGTTCAACAACAATGACAGGTCCTACAACAGATGCAAGTTCAACAACAATGACAGGTCCTACAACAGATGCAAGTTCAACAACAATGACAAGTCCTACAACAGATGCAAGTTCAACAACAATGACAGGTCCTACAACAGATGCAAGTTCAACAACAATGACAAGTCCTACAACAGATGCAAGTTCAACAACAATGACAGGTCCTACAACAGATGCAAGTTCAACAACAATGACAGGTCCTACAACAGATGCAAGTTCAACAACAATGACAGGTCCTACAACAGATGCAAGTTCAACAACAATGACAGGTCCTACAACAGATGCAAGTTCAACAACAATGACAAGTCCTACAACAGATGCAAGTTCAACAACAATGACAGGTCCTACAACAGATGCAAGTTCAACAACAATGACAAGTCCTACAACAGATGCAAGTTCAACAACAATGACAAGTCCTACAACAGATGCAAGTTCAACAACAATGACAGGTCCTACAACAGATGCAAGTTCAACAACAATGACAGGTCCTACAACAGATGCAAGTTCAACAACAATGACAGGTCCTACAACAGATGGAAGTTCAACAACAATGACAGGTCCTACAACAGATGGAAGTTCAACAACAATGACAGGTCCTACAACAGATGCAAGTTCAACAACAATGACAGGTCCTACAACAGATGCAAGTTCAACAACAATGACAGGTCCTACAACAGATGCAAGTTCAACAACAATGACAGGTCCTACAATAGATGCAAGTTCAACAACAATGACAGGTCCTACAACAGATGCAAGTTCAACAACAATGACAGGTCCTACAACAGATGCAAGTTCAACAACAATGACAGGTCCTACAACAGATGCAAGTTCAACAACAATGACAGGTCCTACAATAGATGCAAGTTCAACAACAATGACAGGTCCTACAACAGATGCAAGTTCAACAACAATGACAGGTCCTACAACAGATGCAAGTTCAACAACAATGACAGGTCCTACAACAGATGGAAGTTCAACAACAGAGGCAGGTCCTACAACAGATGCAAGTTCAACAACAATGACAGGTCCTACAACAGATGCAAGTTCAACAACAATGACAGGTCCTACAATAGATGCAAGTTCAACAACAATGACAGGTCCTACAACAGATGCAAGTTCAACAACAATGACAGGTCCTACAACAGATGCAAGTTCAACAACAATGACAGGTCCTACAACAGATGCAAGTTCAACAACAATGACAGGTCCTACAACAGATGCAAGTTCAACAACAATGACAGGTCCTACAACAGATGCAAGTTCAACAACAATGACAGGTCCTACAACAGATGGAAGTTCAACAACAATGACAGGTCCTACAACAGATGCAAGTTCAACAACAATGACAGGTCCTACAACAGATGCAAGTTCAACAACAATGACAGGTCCTACAACAGATGCAAGTTCAACAACAATGACAGGTCCTACAACAGATGGAAGTTCAACAACAATGACAGGTCCTACAACAGATGCAAGTTCAACAACAATGACAGGTCCTACAACAGATGCAAGTTCAACAACAATGACAGGTCCTACAACAGATGCAAGTTCAACAACAATGACAGGTCCTACAACAGATGCAAGTTCAACAACAATGACAGGTCCTACAACAGATGCAAGTTCAACAACAATGACAGGTCCTACAACAGATGCAAGTTCAACAACAATGACAGGTCCTACAACAGATGCAAGTTCAACAACAATGACAGGTCCTACAACAGATGCAAGTTCAACAACAATGACAGGTCCTACAACAGATGCAAGTTCAACAACAATGACAGGTCCTACAACAGATGCAAGTTCAACAACAATGACAGGTCCTACAACAGATGCAAGTTCAACAACAATGACAGGTCCTACAACAGATGCAAGTTCAACAACAATGACAGGTCCTACAACAGATGCAAGTTCAACAACAATGACAGGTCCTACAACAGATGCAAGTTCAACAACAATGACAGGTCCTACAACAGATGCAAGTTCAACAACAATGACAGGTCCTACAACAGATGCAAGTTCAACAACAATGACAGGTCCTACAACAGATGCAAGTTCAACAACAATGACAGGTCCTACAACAGATGGAAGTTCAACAACAATGGCAGGTCCTACAACAGATGCAAGTTCAACAACAGGTGCAAGCTCATTAAATCTTAGAACTTTAGATGGATCTGCAGTTAAACATGAGTCTAATACAAAAAGTATAATTATAGCTGGCAGTGTTGTAGGAGGGGCAGCAGGACTAGCGGCGACAATTTATATATATATGAAGCTTGTGGAATGCTTAAAATATGGATCATACGGTAAGTTATATAATATTTTGCGTTCTAGTGTGTTCCGTTTCGATGGTTGTCATTAAAAACCAGTTCCCATGCTAGGCCTAGTGTGCTACCATTTTCAGCTACTTCGTCACCTACAAACTAAAAAGCCTATTATGATAATTATAGTAGAATCTTACGGGTTATTTCAAAATTTGATATTCAAAACTCAGAATATAGAAAAATTCAGAAAGCATTAACTCACCCTAAAATGAAGCTATGAAAACTACTCTTGTGATGTAGTTTTATGCAATAGCGATCGATTAGTCACTCTGTGACTGTGGTTGCTTAAGTTGCGTGTTTTATACATGACGACTATACTTATGAACTTGTTTATTGTATGTTTTTTTCTATGACAATCATTGTGAAAAATCCTTGGGAGCCTAAATAACGATGAGCTTAGCTAAATAGTAATAAGATTATAACTATTTTTGTTTTATTTTTCAGTACTTCCTGGACCATAGGCAATATAAATAGACGGATATAAACAGATACATCAAGGTGCATAAATCAATTCAAAGACGAGCCCAAATGACAAAATGAAGCACTTTCGTAAGACTAACAAGAATTCAAGAAGACAAAAAATACTGGCCAAGTGCGAGTCAGCATCGCGTCTCTTATCGCACACTTAGGGAGGGTTCCGTACAATACGAAACATAACAGAGTTTCAACCTCATATATTAGATTAATTGATATTACCAAGAATATTTGGTTTGGTCGCGATCTAGAAAGACGGGGCTCGTTTACTAGCGCCATCTATGTCATTTTGCCGAAACTAATTAGATAGATGGCGTTTAAAAACACGTTTTTTGTATGGGGACCCCATTTAATTTTTAACTTTATTTTATTTTTAGTATTTGTTGTTACAGCGGCAACAGAAATACACCATATGTGAAAATTTCAACTGTCTAACTATCACGGTTATTGAGCTATAGCCTGGTGACAGACGGACAGACAGACAGACAGACAGACAGACAGACGGATAGCGGAGTCTTAGTAATAGGGTCCCGTTTTACCCTTTGGGTACGGAACCCTAAAAAGCAAGTAGTGGTGGAGCTTTTTTGTAGACTACTGAATGACACATGTTAGGGACTAACTCGAGCCGACTTAACCCGAACGTGACCCGACCGAGCGTTACACAGCGGAGCGTGACGACTCAGTCTTAATCATTAGGTACCCACGAAATAAAGTGCATAACGCACCTAAAGATCTTTTTTACAAGCTTTATTATCTCTACGTCACGGCGAATTTATTTGTACATCACAAATCTTGCGATTGATTTTAGAGCGACTTCCAGGGGTTCGATTGCGCTGAAATTTTGCATACACGTGTAAATCGCGTGACAATGCAATATTATTATGACATGGTGCTGATCAGATGATGGAGCTGGAAGGTGGCCAAAGGAACTCATAAATGATACATGTTGGATTCGTCTTGACATACTCTGGTCCTAAGTTATGTAAAAGCTTGTGTTTAAAAAGGTTTTTTAAAATATTACTTGTATTTTAATAATTTTAACGTTAAGTTTAAGTTTAACGTTTTAAGTATTCTTTTCTGGCGTGCAGGCTTACGACTGACACTTGATTTTTATTGAATAATTGTTTAATATTTATTTATTAAACGATATGCTAAGAAAATATTTTTATATGCGTTTTCTTACAAAAAACTTTGCTTCTTCATATTAACATGTTACAAATATGACGTTCATGTAAACTTGTTTCGTTTCAGAACTTTTTTAAGCGACTTCCAAATAAGAGGAGGTTCTTCTCTCGTCTGTATATATTTTTTTAATTATTTATGCTACGCGATTATTCCGTCAATTCTGAAGCGATACGAATGTTTTTTTTAACCGACTTCACAAAAAAGGAGGTGGTTGTCAATTCGTCGGAATCTTTTTTTTATTATAGGTAAGTTACATTTCCGAGTCGTTCCCATTGTAATTTTTATCGCGATCTGATAAGTAGGTACCATCAGAACGTCTCAAACTTGCTACTGAAACTGACTCGTGGGGTATGGAAGTAGGTTGTTTTAAATAATTTTCTAATTTAACTTTTGAATTATTAAATAGTTTTACAAGTACATTTAAGGTTGGTTCTCCGCAAGCTCTAAAAAGTTCTACTGTAAGGCCATCTTCAGTTCACCAGGCGCCTTTTCAGATTTCATTCGGCCATAGATCTTAAAAGTCATAAAATAAATCAAATCAATCTTTAACTAAATAAATACAGCAAAAGCATGAAACGCTTTGAATTAAAAAAAAAAAACAATTAAAGATCCATTCGCTGTCGTCCAATCGTCGACGTCAGACTACTGCAAAAATTAGGGTTGCCAACCATACTATTACATGCTCTTCTATGTTTTAGTAAACAGCGAAATCTTACTGAAACGGTTATTGAGGTACCTGTTGTAGTGACAAGGACTCGTTACGACTTTTCGATAGTAGAAACACCTGGCAAATCAAGTCGATTTCCAGCGCGCATGCTCATACACCAACCGCCACTTTGTATGACCTCTCTCGTTTAATATTATTTCGTGGTTTCTGCCCTATAAAAGGATTATAAAGCGGGTGGAGAGGGCCAAGTTATATTGGTTCATGAAACAACTTCAGGTTCATTTAGATCGGGAACGTTCGGGCTACTTCGGGCGTTTACGTACACTGAAAGCCTTCCTTGGCTTCGGAAACAGCATGAGATGTACTAAGGGAAAGAGCTAGAAAAATTATTTTTTTGTACCCACGAAGGAACAAAATAAGTTAGTTTGTATGTGCCAAAGACAATTTCTATTTATCTTCAAAGCTGCTTAACCTATTTGAATGCGGCCTTCCTTAGATAGTTGTAATAAATGGACGATAGTTTATCAAACTGGTGTTTTGATGTTAACTCTCAAAAGTGTGCTGTTTAGGGTGTCTTAACAATTTTTTATTTGTTTTGATTGATTTACTCGCTTAGTCTAGAGTATCTTGTAGAGACGACGAATTTCGGGATTTTTTAATATCATAACTAATAGGCTACCGTTTGACCACTAACTCATACTATCTGTTGATAAGTGATGATGCGGTCGAGGAAGTTAGCACGCTAGGCCTAGAATGGGAACTGGGTCTCAAGGATAGCTGCCGGAACACAGTAAATGTTTGGTGACAGATTTTCTAACTTGAGGATGGCAGCTGGACCGGCGGACATTAGATAGTGTCCTACCACCATGCGGGGGTTGTTGTTTTCTTAATGATGTTTTTACTTCACCACTGTGAAAAGCGCACATTTTCTCGATAGATAAATCCATTGGTGCACGGCGGGATTGAACTCAGTACCTCTGACGTCAAAGCCGACCATTCTCCCACTACACCAATAGGCCCTCAAACGATAAAGTATGATGACAATTTTGGTTGAAATCGATTGATGATCTGGGACGTGGATACAAAATTATGGGATGTTTTTTGTTAATTATTTTATGGTACTAACGTTAAGTGTTAATTCTAGCATTTGACGGTTTTTTCCACATATTATACTTACCTATATGAACGTCAGCCGCATGTTTTTCTCCTCAACTTATCCCTGTTATATATTTAGTTATGTCTGCATCCCATAAGGAAAAGCTAAATTTCAGCTTTGTTCCCACGAACCCATTAAGTATCTTTTTTGAGACGTTATGATATTTAAATTAGTGGTATTTCGCTTTTATAAGAAGAATATAAGAAAATATTATTCATGGACAGATAGATAAATAGAATACGCTTTATTATACTTAAAAGCTTAGATTACGGTTATTGTTAATATCATAGTTCAATAGGCGGCCTTATCGCTGAACGATTATAATTATTATTGATATTATGTTTCCTAATAGGTAGGCATTCTAATTTAAATTGCTTACATTTTAATTCGGCATATATTGAATTTTACAATTATTGATTTTTACAATTAAATAGCGGATCCGGCAGACGTTGTCCTGCCCGACCGTAGCGCCACCTCGGGTCCAATCTTGAATCTAAGCCATCTAGAGAACAAAACACACCCAAAAATTCATCATAATTGGTGCAGCCGTTATCTCATACTCATCTTAATGAGTGCAGTGACAAAGGTACTTTACAGAAGAATTTTAGATATAAAGGTGAATGATCACTGATTTTTCGAATGGAAATGCCAAAAGTTTCCAGTCGGATCAATGAGAACTGCAAAGATGTATATCGAAACAAAATTTTCGAATCTGATTTTGTTGAAATTATTGTGAAGAGCTCCGCAGATCTGGAAATCGTAAATCCAAGACAAAAGCATCGAATCTCGGACGCCATGCCTCTAGCTGTCAGCTACTAAATACATGTTCCTTCATCCGCCCCTGTGGTATAGGGGTGCAAGTCCCGCGCCGGCGCGTCACGCCGCCCCTGCCGACCCGAGCTCCGCTGCATGCCAGATATTGGCGACACACCTCCCACAAACCCATAAAAGAAAAACCTAAAAAAATCACCATCAATAAAAAAGCCGTGGAAACGTGAACATTAAAATAAAAACAGAAACTTTTTAAAACGTTGTGTCGGTGTAAATGACCAGTGCTGTGATGTTCGGATAATTTTCTAGTGTTTTACAATTTTTCGATGATTTTTTTTATTCAATCGTGATCGTGAGTACTGAGTGTGTCGAGTCTGTGATATGTGTCGTCTTGCGTAACAGCCGGCGAAGGTGAGATAATGACCATCTTACATGACATACTTTTAGATATTATAAGTAATTTAGACGTGTTATATTAATAACAACAACGTGCTTTCTCGACTGGTAGTGCTCTTTCCAAATTTCTTGAGATCAGTCGCCTTATCTGATTAGCAGCTATCCAAAAGTATGTCAGGTTTCTAACTAATAATTTACTGAAAGGTGTCTTACCATCGCCTTCATGTTAAAAGTAGTATATATTGGCACTAGCAATGAATTTATCGACAGGCATTCTTCATAATATCTTCTGCGATATTGACGAGGCCATTATACATTTCGTAATATATTTTAATTCATTTATTATGATTCTTCAGCCAAGACTACCGAATGGATATATCAAAATTTTATTTAAAATATATGTCCATTTTACTCTGAATATGCAGTTAAAACATGCTTAATTTAAACGTTATATAAATTAATCGAAAACTAATAATAGGTACCAAACATAGATCTTATTTTTGCAACACACCTACAAGAAGTGTCTAAACAGAAAATTAATATTAAAAAAACAATTCAGCTACGAGCAAGAAATAAACGAAGGCAAATAAAGTGTTTTATTATCAGCCATAACCCAGTTACTTGACATCACTTATCTGTGCCGCCTGGCAGGCTGTTGTATAATGATTGTTTTCTTTTAGCTAGATACCTACCTTTGATATACCACTAGGTGTGACCTACTGCTGCTCCCATATAAAAAAGCCTACGTTCTATTATCGTAGGCTACTGAGTAATAGCACAGACCAATCTATTTTCTTTGGTCTGTATCTATTCGTTACTACAGACATGCGTAAAAATATCTGCAGGGTTCATAATCAGTCTGTGTTAGTTCACTGCTGGACGTAAGCCTATCCCACGATACGTCACTGAGCCCTATCTTTGGCTCATTGGGAGAATATGCCCTTTTCGCCGCGCTGGGCAGGCGGGTTGGCGATCGCAGGACGTAGCTTCTCGCACTGGTGACGCTGCTGCCTGTCACCGGCCTGTAGTATTTAGCTACGCCATAATTTGAAATAGTTATACCGCCATTTGTCGGTCGCCAGAGCCTCGTTTGTTGGTCAGCAGGATGCACCGCGGGAAGATGAGGTTGGCCGGGAGCACTGAGTTGGTATTTGTGCTCCCTTACATCCCTGTGCTCCCTTACATCCCTCTGCAGGGTTATTCTCAATCATTTGAAAGCAAATTCAGATTCGGAAACTGCCTTTACTTTGACTTGGATCCTTGCGATTTACAATACTCCGATTGGTCACTGTTGTTGATATTTCAATTCGGAAAAATCAGAGATTCTAATTGGAAAGTTTGCCGCGACAAAATAGCTCACGGATTTATCAATATTCAAAATTAATAATTAAGATTAAGAGTTAGAGATTAGAGTTAGTAATTAGTTTAAAAACTAACACAACCGACTTCCATGCTCCGCGAGTCAATTGCTGTAGCAAGTTTGATACAATTATCGTCATATCTCTGCAGATACTTATCAGATCACGATTAAATTACAATGGAACCACCTTGAAGACGTACCCTACCGATTAAAAAAAGAATCATTCGAATCGGTTCACAATTGACGGAGTAATCGCCATAGGACTATTATATTTTCTGTGGTAATCGCGTAACATATATACAAAACTATATATATACGAGTAAGTAACTTCTTCTTTTTGGAGGTCGGTAGAAAATGAAGCTTCTGAATCCGAATAGGTTTTCGAATGATTGAGAAACAGGGGGCAGGGGGCTGAATCTGAAAGATGTTTGATTGTCGGAAACAAACAAGCAAATTAACTTGTGAATTTACGTGAAGATTCGGTCGATACCACTCCACGTGTATTTCTACTATATACGAGTATATCATGTTCACGTATAATAAGTAAGTATATAATACTGTAGATACCCAAGTTTCGTAGTTTTCCCCCTGGATTAGGCAAAAATATTTTTATCTACTGACCAACCCTCCTAGCATGGCAGTTTGATAAAAATTATGTCTTCTGTTTTTAGGGTTCCGTACCCAAAGTGTAAAACGGGACCCTATTACTAAGACTCCGATGTCCGTCTGTCTGTCTGTCTGTCTGTCCGTCTGTCACTAGGCTGTATCTCATGAACCGTGATAGTTAGACTGTTGTAATTTTCACAGATGATGTATTTCTGTTGCCGCTATAACAACAAATACTAAATATAGAATAAAGTTAAAAATAATAGAGGGTCCCCATACAAGAAACGTGTTTTTTTCGGCATTTCACGCCATCTATGAACGCTTAGTTAGGTAAACGTCCCATAGATGGCGTTATATTGAAATGAACACCTTTGTTAGACGTTAGATGGCGTTATAAGAAATACAATGTTTAATCATTATTATTTTTTGCTGGCGAAAAATGATAATGGTATTTTTTGCTCGATCTTATAAAATACTGTAGTGTGGTACGGAACCCTACGAGTGCGAATCCGACTTGCATTTGGCCAGTTTATTATCCTTGCTATAAGCATGCAAATTAATATTATAAAAAAAATTGTAACTCGACAGAGTTAACAAACAGACAGAGTGACAACTCTGTCTGTTTGTTACCTTATCACTCCTAAACGGATGATCCTATCTCACTGACATTAACAGGGAAATACTTTATAGTATGAGGATGCACATAGCCTACTTAGCCGCCTTTTTGGGAAAATAAAATCATGATAACTCAGTTCGCACAAATGTTGATTGACATAGCTTTACAGTGATAAAATTTTTGGTGTATTAGAACCAAGTCGCGGGGCGGATATCAGACAGTTATTTTTATTATATCTTATAGGCTAGCTATAAGATATAATAAGATATGATCTTATAGCTAGCTAGGTGAGATAGTGGTCAAACCACTATCTCACCTGTAGGTAAGTGGTGATGCGGTTGAAGATGATGAGTTTTAATATATTGTATATATGATGTAAGTATATGTAATGTTATATATACATACATACATACATACAATTACGCATTTTTCCCGTTGGGGTAGGCAGAGACTACATCTTTCCACATGCTACGATCCTGACATACCTCCTTCGCTTCTTCCACTTTCATGATCGCCTTCATACATGCTCGCCGGTTATGTAATATATAAGTTTTAAGTATGTTTCTGTCATCGTGGTATCATAGCGCCTACACAGATGAATCGATTTTAATTAATTTAGCTTGATAGGTGTTTTGATTCGTGAAAATCCGTTCAGCTGATTTAGGACTAAGAGCTTTTTTCTAGAAGATTACATTTATAAATTTGATTAATTCGATATTTGGTATCCTCTTTCTTCAATGAATTGTAAAAACATAAAACACCTTGACCTGATGCTGGGACATCTCCTGCAATCTGCAGAACACTCAACTCCTTACCAACTTACAGCGGCGATGTCGAGATTGGGCTCATTGGAATGGTCTCAGTAAACAAATTATACATAAATCAGTCGGGGGGGGGGGGGGTTTACATTTTGAATTCAAGTGTTTTAATTAGTCCTAAATATGTCGATGTCGTAAAGGTAATTTTCCAATATAAAATTTCATTTTTGACGAGACAACGTCTAATAAATCGATGAACGCCGACTGCAAGCACGAAAAATGTCCCGTAACGCTCATTGTCCCGTTACGCCCATTGTCCCATTACGCTCATTGTACGCATGCGCCGATTTCATTTTTTTATGATGTTTTGTTATGACGTTGTCACGTTAAGCTATCGTCCGTAAACCAACTTTACAGACAACAACTTCTTTTTTGTCAAACTTTAAGTACTAGTAGACGGTTAAACTTTTTCATGCCATACAGTAGTAATACATAAGTTTGCTGTCGCACCTTTTTATTCCGCAATAAAACTCGGTCATTACAAACGACGGGGCTAGATATGTAGATCGCCCCAGCCGTAAAAATAATATCTTCAAATGAGTGCTTTGACCCAAAAGCAGTGAATTTGCATTGTTATGGATAAGGGGTGGCACAAAGTGGGGGAATCGGCCGGAACGAATTAAGAACATCCATCTTTGTCGGGCTTGAAGGTCTCGAAGGCCGTTGCTTCGATTGTGTGAAGTGTTTTGCGTGTCTGAGGATATGAGGCAGTTCCATTCTATGCTACGCTCAGATCGACGACGAGCTTTTAGGTGGCTCCAGCGTCTTGAACATCGCTACAAAGTCGCTAGTTTATCGGTCTTTTATCGACACATTTCCGAGAGCAACTTCCAATCAACTAACATCATTACCATCCAATTTCCGTCCGCTGCTGGACATAGGCCTCTCTCATGGCATGCCACTGAGCTCGATCTTCAGCTATTCGTTTCCAGCCGCTGCCATCTTGCATATATCATCGCTCCACCTAATAAAAACAAATTGCAGGAATTAATTACGTTATTTTCGTTATTTTTTTTGAAATACTAGATATACTGTTATGCAGCATCCCTTATAGATGGAGATTCCTTCCACATTTACATCGAGTATAAAATAATAATAGAGTATAAAATAGTATAAGAGTAGTAATAATAATAGAGTATAAAATCGATCGCTAATACTAATAGGTACTAAGCGATCTAGTACAGGTAGCTCCACTACCAGACAAATTGCTTGCCAGTCGCTTAGCCTTGCTCTCTCAATTAATTCGCCAGGCCTAGCGAGTGGCGCGGCTGATTTCGAGAATTCTAAAACACGTAGGTCTCGTAGGTCTATGCCTAGTCTACAGACTCGAACACTCTAGGCGCTGACTGCGCTAGGTAAACCAATATATTTTTTTGAACCGACAAGTACTTGAATACTACGCTTTATTCTTGAAGTAAAGTTTATAGAAGTAATTGCCTATGAGAACAATGGGTCTTCCCGGGTGCCCTGGGTTCTCGACTTGACACGCAAGTAGAGTGGCTCCTAGAACCAACTCCGACAGATTCGACAGACAATTTCAGGCATTATTTGCAGTAATTTCCACAGCTCAACGCTTTTTTGTAACCCGTTCGAAAATACTTACTAATATATAAAATAAAATTATATTAAAAGAATTTTCAAAAAAAATCTTTACGAAATGTTGACAAATAAACCAACTCTGTATTTTTAAAAGTACTCTATTAAGAAGTCAAAACTAATAAAAATTGGTTCTTACAGACAGTCGAATTGCAAGTCAAAAGTGATGAGAGGCAGTGAGACAAATTATACATTTCTCTTGCCGAACTTTCTGACGTTTTAAAGACTTCATTAGACATGTAAAGTGAGCAGAGCTCGGAAGATTCACAGCTCTGGTTCACAATGGTCTAATAGTCAGACATGGTTTAACTCTCCGTTAGACCAGATAACCGGCACAGCAGCGATACTATCCCGTCTGCCGCAACACACGTGGAAAACTTGTCGCACGTCATAGGCTTACACAACCACCAACGCTTCTGTCTTCTACAGCTGTGAACACGCACTACTTACATCGATTGCAATAGACACATGAGGACACCGATAACGATACATATCTATACTATCTATACTTCTATACTAATATTATAAAGAGAGAACATTTGTATTTTTGTATTTGGCTCAAAAACTACTGAACCGATTTAAAAAATTCTTTCACTAATACATAGAATGGACTTCAGGAATGAAAATAGGCTATATATTATCCCGTTTAAATCAAAGGTACATTCGTGGAGACCTAATTTGCAACCTAAGTCGGCAAAAAAACGGTCGAAAAAACACGTTTCTTACGAACGCTGCTCAATTGAAAATAGATAGAAGAATATTTTCTATGGAAGAGTTGTACAACTTAATGAGACCTACAAAAAAGTCCGCAACAGCATATGCCTATCTCTTAAGGTTGACTCACAGTAACCATTTTAATCTTAAAATTTTTGTTAAAAAATATATCATAACTTCCAAGGCTATTTTCAAGTATATAGTATTAATCCTTATCCAAATAATTACGTTAATTAGCTTGGCCACATATTATAGATTAAAATTGTCCTTTACAGTATATAATTCAAATGAAAACTCTAGAAGATATCGCGAATTTTACATACACGCATCGCAAAATTAATAAAATATTTGCAGTGAAACCACGGATTAGGCCATAGTTACTACGAAAATTTTATTATAAGCTTAGCTATGCTGTAGATCCCCACCAATCACAATCAATTTGAAGTCAATATAGTATAATAATATGATCTATTGTATAAAATAATTTTCATCTATATATAATAATATAATATTTTAAACCACCCCGACTGATCTATGTATAATCTTTTCATTAAAAGCATTCCAATGACTCTAAACACGACATTTAAAATCTGAGCTGTAAGTTGGTGAGGATTTGAGTATTCTGTAGAGTCCAGGAGATGTCCCAGCATCATTCATTTATTTATTTATTTATTTGCTACAAAATGTTGGTACAAAAAGCTGTTAGATATCTGTTTAAAAGTTCTATGAACATTTTGCCGCATCGCGGCATGCAAATTAGACACATATATACAAGTTACATTAGAATTATTTAGGATATTATTTGATTACATAATTTACCTACTTTATAATTATAAAACTAATGTCATAAAATTCGTCACCAATACAAATGTGCGCAATTACCTATTTATTTAATAATATAAAGGTAATTTGAAAATACCATGTCAAAATATTTTATAAATTAGGATAGAAAAAATGTCAATTAAAAATTATAACGCAATACATTTCAAATCAATTACAATTCAAATATTCATTAACTGAGTAAAAACATCTTTGTAACAACCACAGTTTTAATTTTTGTATAAACCGTGTTTTAGGCAAGTCTTTAATTTCTGTCGGTATTGCGTTGTAAATACGACCACACATTGCGTAACTACTTTTCAAGTACAATGCTGTCCTCGGTGCTTTAGGTAAAACAATTCTATCTTGGTTCCTTGTGTTTCTAGGATATTTCTCTTTTGCTGTTATAAACAAGCATGGACGAGACTTGACAAATTTAGATGCTTCGAGGATATACATGCAGGGTAATGGAAGTATGCGGTACTCTTTAAATAGCGGCTTACACGACTCCCATGGCGGTATTCCTGCAATTGCTCTTATACACTTTTTCTGTGCTACAAAAGCCCTTTGTATGTCAGTGGAGTTCCCCCACAATAGAATACCATAATTTACCACAGACGCAACGTAACCGTGGTAGGCTTTCATTACTGTTTCTCTGTTAGAGGTTTTTCGTAGCTTGTATAAGACATACACAAACCGGTTTAGCTTTTGGCAAACTTTATCAACATGAGCTTTCCAGTTTAAATGCTTGTCAATTGTGATTCCTAAAAATGTTGTAGATTGTAATTCATTTATATGGACATCTTCAAATCTTATGTCCAGTTCTCTGGGTTTTTTACCATATGTACAAAATTGTAAAATACTAGTTTTTGTTAAATTGATATGAAGATTATTCTCAGATAGCCATTCAATAATAGATTTAATACAGTTATTTATGTCATTACAGTAAGTATTTATGTCAATATTTTTTTTACACGTCATAATTAGCGATAAATCGTCAGCAAATAAAATACACGAATTGGAAGTGATGTCAGGTAAATCATTAATATAAAGTAAAAATAAAAGCGGGCCCAGGACGCTGCCCTGTGGTACCCCAAATTTGGTAGTTTGAAATTTCGATCGGTAAGCTAGCAGTTCTTTATTTTCGTTTATGTTGGAAACTTCAACGGCTTGTTTTCTATTTTCAAGGTATTCACCTAACCACTTATGGGCGGGTCCGCGTATTCCGCACCTGTTAAGTTTTTCTAACAGCAATTCATGCGATACAAAGTCGAATGCTTTGTATCAGGTCAATGTTCCATGTTCTTACAATAAGGTTGAAGAAGATTTTCGAATTGATCAGACCTATGAAAGTTGATTTCATAGCGAAATTAACTAGAAAAAAGCTGATAGTTTTATAACGATTGAACGAATTTTCATGAATCAAAGCTAAGAAAACTCTCGATGAAGACATCTATCAAACAAGAAAAAAAACTATCAATAATAAAAACTAAATCGGTTCATCCGGTTAGGTACTAAGATGCTACAGATAGACACACAGATACACACGTTAAGCGTATATTACCCTTACTTTTTGCGTCGGGGAACGCCGTAAGGTTAAGTCGGCAGATGTTCTCCTTTGTGGTAAGCTACTTTTTGGTAGATTTAATGATCCCACTACCACTGTACGAAAACTCATGATTCATGAATGCACATAAAACTTTCATTGGTAGGTATATAGCTAGGATTAGTACCAACGACCGTCGGGTCAGAATCAGGGTAACTATCCTTTACGCCAAAGGGACGTCCAATATCACTACGTAAGTATTATAAAACAAAGTCCATCACTGCGTCTGTCTGTCTGTTCGCAATAATCTCAATAGCTACTGAACGGATTATCATGTGGTTTTCACCAATAGCCAGAGTGTTTATGAGGAAGGTTTAGGTGCATAATTCGTTAAGGTTTTGTGTAAATTGGTTGAAATGACGATAATTGTTAAATATGTTCATATTTTATATTCGATGCAACAAACTGATGCAAATTTTGTAGGTATATATGTTCTACCCGTGCGAAGCCGGGGCGGGCTGCTAGTATATATATATATATATATATCACTAGCTATGCCCCGCGGCTTCGCCTGCGTTAAAAACAACTTTCGTTTATTTAATTTTGTTTTTTAAACTCGTTTGTTTTTTCATACGAACCATCTCTTGACGATAAGAAACACGACAAAAAAAGAATTAGCGAAATCGGTCCAGCCGTTCACGCGTGATGCCGTGACCAAGGGCAATTGGGATTCATTTTTATATATAAGAAGATATAGTTCCGATACATAGATCATATAGGTCCGATCCGATACATACGAGTACGATACAGATAGTGGTCAAGCGCTAGCTTATCAGATATACAATAAAGTAATTATGATAGTTCAAAAACTAAAATAACCTACTTCCATGCCGCTCGAGTTAGTTTCAGTCAAAAGTTTGAGACGTTTATCGTCATATCTCTAGCTAGAGATACTAATCAGAACTTGATCAAATTTAAATGAGACCACCTTGAATATGAACTACGAAAAAAATAATCATTCAAATCGGCTAACAATTGGAGGAGTTGTTGGCGAACAAACATACACAAAACAAACAATATACAGACGAACTGAGAACCTCCTTTTTCTTGGAAGTCGGTTGAAAAAGATGAAAAACCTCATGTTTTTCATCTTTTTCTTTTTCAAGAGATGAGAAACATGAGAAGAGATGAGAAACATGAGAAGAGATGAGAAACATGAGAAGAGATTAGAAACATGAGAAGAGATGAGAAACATGAGTAGAGATGAGAAACATGAGAAGAGATGAAAAACATGAGAAGAGATGTGAAACATGAGAAGAGATGAGAACCATGAGAAGAGATGAGAAACATGAGAAGAGATGAGAAACATGAGAAGAGATGAAAAACATGAGAAGAGATGAGAAACATGAGAAGAGATGAGAAACATGAGAAGAGATGAGAAACATGAGAAGAGATTAGAAACATGAGAAGAGATGAGAAACATGAGTAGAGATGAGAAACATGAGAAGAGATGAGAAACATGAGAAGAGATGAAAAACATGAGAAGAGATGAGAAACATGAGAAGAGATGAGAAACATGAGAAGAGATGAGAAACATGAGAAGAGATGAGAAACATGAGAAGAGATGAGAAACATGAGAAACATGAGAAGAGATGAGAAACATGAGAAGAGATGATAAACATGAGAAGAGATGAAAAACATGAGAACAGATGAGAAACAACAACACAAGCCACGGGTATCTCACTATCGTCTTTCCCCTACCCTTCTGATACGTAACCTTAAACCTATATCAAATCGGAGCAGCCATACACAATGAGACAAATTACAGAGTTAGCTCGGTACCCGGTTATTACGTACGAACATGAACCGTAGCATGTGCGGTTGGCATGTATCCCATCGGGCTCAAATAGGTCAGTGATATAAATGTCCATTTATGTATGAACGTAAATATGGAACGATGACATGCTATACTTGCTTCACAGTACCATAGAAAAGATAATAATACTACAGTACTCTTTATTTATTACATTACTGACGACTGTGCCAGGAAGGTAATGCTTTTACTCTACTGTGCAAAAAAAAGCCATGGCACCCCTGGTAGTTTAATTTTTACCTTCTTATGGAATAGAAAAATAAACTGGCAATTGTCCTATGGCTTAAGCATCGGCCTGGTGATCGATATGTCGTGAATTCGATCACCACCCATTCAAATCAAATCAAATATTTTATTTGATAGAATACAGATAAAAATGATCTTATTTATTAACATGTAGGTCAGTGTATCCAGCCTGCAGGCAGGCGTGCAAATATTTATGGTAACATGTCAAATAATAATAAAATAAATATGAATTAAATTAAATATTTAAAATTAAATTTACATTCATTAAAGCATTTACTGTTAATTTTCTTAGTTATTAAAAAATCAGATAGATAGTCTTCAATATGATAAAAACAATTTTCCAACAACCATTGATGCAAATGAATTTTAAATTTATTATTCTGTAACAATTTAATGCTGTCAGGTAATTGCACTATCATTGACGTGAACTCACTCCAGACATAAGCATATTTAGCTTAGTTGGAGGGGTTAACAAGACTACTAGTAATGAGCAACCCACATTGCTAAAAGCTTTTTAAAAAAATGAAAGGTGTGGAATATATTCGGTAAAATATGTATTAGAAACATGTTTACATGGTACATACAGGAACTAAATAACTTTTTTTTATATCGTATAGGCTAGCGTTCGACCACTATCTTGCCTGATGATAAAGTATGTGAAGCAAGCTACCATCGGATACTGTTGAAATATTAAAGACCCTATTCGTTAAAGGTAACTTTTAAACACAAAGGTTTACGCAAAAAATTCAACAGCTCTTTAAGACATAATACAAAATAAGTGTATCTAAATGATATCAAAACTTTTATAAATAATCTAGAGTCGCTTTAGGTACGACCACACCGCGGCGTCCTGCGTGCGACGTTGTGATGTCAATGAAAACGTAGTCTAGATTAATAAACTGGCCAAGTGCAAGTCGGACTCGCACTAGTAGGGTTCCGTACCACACTACAGTATTTTATAAGATCGAGCAAAAATACTAGGTACTATCATTTTTCGCCAGCAAAAAATAATAATTAATAAACATTTTATTTTTTATAACGCCATCTAACGTCTAACAAAGGTGTTAGAGATCGACATTTCAATATAACGCCATCTATGGGACGTTTACCTAACTACGCTTTCATAGATGGCGTGAAATGCCGAAAAAAACACGTTTTCTTGTATGGGACCCTGTATTATTTTTAA
Organism: Cabera pusaria; assembly: GCA_954871355.1. NCBI lineage: Eukaryota > Metazoa > Arthropoda > Insecta > Lepidoptera > Geometridae > Cabera > Cabera pusaria. Next base: position 26,599,708 of record OX940894.1, read on the forward strand.
CTTTATTCTGTTTTTAGTATTTGTTGTTATAGCGGCAACAGAAATACATCATCTGTAAAAATTTCAACTGTCTAACTATCACGGTTCATGAGATACAGCCTGGTGAGAGACGGACAGACATACAGACAGACAGACAGACAGACAGACGAACAGCGGAGTCTTAGTAATAGGGTCCCGTTTTACCCTTTGGGTACGGAACCCTAAAAAATTTATGAAACCTGAAGGTCCTAGTCTACCTAATAGTAGTGTTTATCTCTGTAAAATTAATTCATATTATTTTTTATTTTTTTATTCGTTATAGTCAAGCGTTTGACCACTATCTCACCTGGTGTTAAGTGACGATGTGGTCGACGATGTAGCACGCTTGGCTAGAAGATACCTATTCACTCGCGACTTGAAGACCCCTAGATGGTACCTTTCCGGAAACACAGACTCAGGCAAGGAGTTCCAATCCCTGGCGGTACGTATGATAAATGCGGAAGCAAATCGCTTATATAATGTTAAGGTGCCTGTAACACGTCTCCGTGAAGTCCGTGATCACTAGGTTCAACACCGAAAGTAATCACCGACTTGTTCGAGGCACTCCAGATATCAATTTCAGGCTCGAACGTGTCTGCTTGATTAAGTCTACGCTGCGACCAAACCTGCTGCAATCTTCGTTGGGTCTCAAACGTTTCAACAAAAACTGGAGAACCGATTTACCACCCTAGAAACCACATAACCAGCGCAGCATTTGAAGTCGGTTTATTTTATTTTGTAAACGATCTTAAATAATATAAGACTAATTTTGAAAGTTTTATCAAGTTTGTATTTCTTCTAAGACGTTCAATAATGAGTTTCTGTCTATCTATTTATAAGACCTATCTATATTGAAGACGTGCTATAACAATCATTTGTATGGAATAGTATATACATTCACATTCACCTGTTGAGCGTGTAGATCAATAAATAATTGCCTTCGGAGGAATAGTCTCCGTAGTGCCAAATATCAGATCAGAAGCTGAAAATACTATGTGATGTAGAAGCTGACATAACATCAAAGATTATTATCTCAATAGCATTTTTAGAGTTCCGTTCTCAAAAGGAAATAAAACTGGCCAAGTGCGAGTCAGACTTTTGTCCCGCACACGGAGGGTTCCGAACCGAACACCAACTAAGTAAACGTTAAAACAAAGGTAGAATAGTATTATATAGTAGTAATAGTAGTAATTAATATTATTAAATATCTGGTTTACCGAGCAAAGCTCGGTATTTTTTGCCACTTAAACAGACAAATATGACTCTTCCCGACATCTATTGACGAATAATAATACTTTTTTTTTTTTATTGAGAGCCACTAACTGCTTTACCCACACAATAACACTAATGCTACTTCTACTCGCCCATAGATGTCGGGATTTTAAGTTGATTATCAATAAAGTTGATTATTGAAAACACGAATTAAACAACATTTTCTGAAAATGATTCCTAGCTCGATCGATTTATCGCCCCCGAAATCCCCTGTATACTAAATTTCTTTAATCGTTGGAGCCGCTTCCGAGATTCAGATTAGGGTAAAGACGATAGCGCCATCTTTAATGATCATCTAGATGGCGCGGCGCTATCGTAAAAAACTTTTTTTATACTTTTCTTTAATTTTTAACTTTGTTCTATTCTTAGTATTTGTTGTTATAGCGGCAACAGAAATACATCATCTGTGAAAATGTCAACCGTCTAACTATCACGGTTCATGAGATACAGCCTGGTGACAGACGGACAGACAGACAGACAGCGGAGTCTCAGTAATAGGGTTCCGTTGGTACCCTTTGGGTTCGGAACCCTAAAAAGAAACCCGTATATGTATATAATATGTTTACAAAATAAAATAAACCGACTTCAAATGCTGCGCTGGTTATGTGGTTTCTAGGGTGGTAAATCGGTTCTCCAGTTTTTGTTGAAACGTTTGAGACCCAACGAAGATTGCAGCAGGTTTGGTCGCAGCGTAGACTTAATCAAGCAGACACGTTCGAGCCTGAAATTGATATCTGGAGTGCCTCGAACAAGTCGGTGATTACTTTCGGTGTTGAACCTAGTGATCACGGACTTCACGGAGACGTGTTACAGGCACCTTAACATTATATAAGCGATTTGCTTCCGCATTTATCATACGTACCGCCAGGGATTGGAACTCCTTGCCTGAGTCTGTGTTTCCGGAAAGGTACCATCTAGGGGTCTTCAAGTCGCGAGTGAATAGGTATCTTCTAGCCAAGCGTGCTACATCGTCGACCACATCGTCACTTAACACCAGGTGAGATAGTGGTCAAACGCTTGACTATAACGAATAAAAAAATAAAAAATAATATGAATTAATTTTACAGAGATAAACACTACTATTAGGTAGACTAGGACCTTCAGGTTTCATAAATTTTTTAGGGTGCCGCACCCAAAGGGTAAAACGGGACCCTATTACTAAGACTCCGCTGTTTGTCTGTCTGTCTGTATGTCTGTCCGTCTGTTAAGAGGCGAATTTTGCTTCGCAATGATAGGAAGAGCCGACATCGAAGGATCAAAAAGCAACGTCGCTATGAACGCTTGGCTGCCACAAGCCAGTTATCCCTGTGGTAACTTTTCTGGCACCTCTTGCTAAAAACTCTTTAGTACTAAAGGATCGATAGGCCGTGCTTTCGCAGACCCTTTTTCTTAGGAATGCGTAAAAGAGGCGAAGCATTTTGTATATAACGTTTACGTAAATTATGACATTTCTTCTTCAGATAATTTCCCTCTCACGATGGAGTATGACTTCAGTGTGTTAATATCAATCTTAAAAATCAATTTGTGATTGTGATTTTAAACAATGATTTTCGGCGGAGAGACAGATCTGACGATGAAATAACCATGTACGCTAACGAGTGTCAAAATAATTAAAAGTAATGCTTCCAGACTGTCTAATTGAATCAAATATTATGTTTCTTTGAAGTGTTTCACACTTTATATATTTTTTTGTAAATTGTTAAACACAATCCAAAATTTCATCGTACCGACGGGACTTGAACCCGCAACCTCCGGAATGACATGTTCCGGTGCTTTGCCAATTAAGCCACGGTGCGAAGTATCGTTACGACGAAATTAGTGGATTGCATTTTGTTAACCCAATTACGCATTGGTGGCGCCATCTTTGACTACTTATTACATAAATTTTGGATTGTGTTTAACAATTTACAAAAAATATAAAGTGTGAAACACTTCAAAGAAACATAATATTTGATTTACGCAGTGCAACATCTCTCGTCGGATTTGAAAACTGTAATGATTTCTTCCGAATGATTAACTTACGTAATATGTAGTCATAGATGGCGCCACCAATGCATAATTGGGTTAACAAAATGCAATCCACTAATTTCGTCGTAACGATACTTCGCACCGTGGCTTAATTGGCAAAGCACCGGAACATGTCATTCCGGAGGTTGCGGGTTCAATGTCTAATTGAATGTACTGTATTTTGTACAAGTGATAAGACCATATTATACAGATGTTCCGCCTGACTTCCTACCAGAAAGTAGCTTACCACCATCAATGAGAAAATCTGCTGCCATAACCTTACGGTGTTCCGGCATCACACAGCCCTTGCGAGTCAGAGTAGGTACTCTAGGCCTAACGTGTTCACAATTTTTGACCACATCATCGCTTACCACCAGGCGAGGTAATGGCCAAACGTTACCCTATATTACCCTATGATATTTTAAAAAATGTACTAACGGTGCTGATAGTTTTTGTAATGATCCGGATCATAAGCGTTTACTTTATGAGCTTTATATAGAAAGAAAGAAAGAAAATGCGTTTATTCAACAATGTACACAGAATAGAGGACTCTTAATTAATACAAAAAAAAAACGATATCGTAGCCAGCTTATGTGACGCTGCTAGAATAAGTCGTAAAATGCGTTCGAGTAGTAGAAGGCGTGACATCCAGCTCCTTTAAAACAATATATATATATATATATATATATATATATATATAATAACCAATACTGGCTGTTAATGATTATGATGGCAATAATCATCATCATTAACAGCCAGTATACTGTTGGGCAAAGGCCTCTTCTATGGCAAGCCACTGAGCTCAATCGTCAGCTCTTTGTTGCCAACCGCTGCCAACCAGCTTGCGTATATCATCGCTCTACCTAGCTAAAGGGCGTCTAACGCTTCGTTTATCGAGCCGTGGTATCCACTCTAGAACATGTCTACCCCATAGTAATACAGTAATAAATCCATAGGTTGCCTGAATAGATATTACACGAAACCCAAAAAGTTATCACAGACGCGTGTAACTTGCAATGAAATTACATGGGTAGAGTCTGAATCAGAATCTGTATTCATTTGTAAATGCCCCAGGATTTACATTATTACATCCCGCGGCGACCAATACTCGAATCCAAGTTTCATTCGGTTTGTTTAAGGGAACTTGTTTTATTAGGGTATTCATTTGACTGTGGCTATTGTACATAGAACTTTATGATTTCGTTTAAAACTTTTATGAAGACTCAGTTTGAATGTTTAGCCAGTTATTTTATGTTATTTGATGAAGCGTTTCGTTTTGATCCATTTCTCTGATTTCCATTTGGGCTTAATTGCTGATCTAGTTTGCTAGTAACTAGCTGATTTGAAGTAGGTAAAACTAAAAGTAAAAGTCAAAAAAGCTTTTTATTGAACTACACATGTTACATTGATTATAATATTTTAATAACATTATCAATATATACTGAATTAATTTATTATTTAATTGTTCTCAATCAATTCAGTTTCATTTCAATTCGGGCTCAGTGGCGTGTTTTGGGGGAGGCCTACGTCCAGCAGTGGACTGATACCGGCTGATAATGGTGATGATGATGAATTCAATAGTAATGTCTTTAAAATTAAAATAATTATTAAATATTAGGTGAAGTCCAATGAATGTCATATTATTACTAGTATGCTTTGTATTGACAATTATACCTCATGGGCGGAGGCTTATTTGAAGTAAGTAAGTAGGTTAGTATATATATATATATATATATATATATACATATAGTAGGTTAGTATAGTAAGGTAAGGTTAATTAAAGCGTATTAGAAAGATTCTAAAACAATAACATGCGTTTAAAAAAATATTATTTTTAGCAGTCCCTATATAAAGAAACGTGTTAAAAGCTACCCCAAGCACCTACAATCTGGTTAAATCAAAAGCCTTCGAGTTATGCATGTTTCACTGCATCTACCGCACTGCAGGGCAAACACGTCTCGTTTAAATACCAACCTTAATATCGTACACGTTAAGTTCAGAATGGAATAAAACGGCCTGCTTTGATTTATACTGAAACATGATTGGTAATAGCAAAGGCGAATAGGTTAGAAACTTACTCGATTAGATAAAGTAGTAGATGCCAACCGCGGCTTTGCTCGTGAACTTTTACTGATTTTTAGGGTTCCGTACCTAAAAGGTAAAAAAAGGAACCCTTATAAGATCACTTTCTTGTCCGTCTGTCTGTCTGTCTGTCTGTCTGTCTGTCCGTCTGTCCGTGTGTCACCACCGATTTTCTCAGAAACGGGTGGACCTAGCAAGTTGAAATTTATACCAGATACAGAAGTCTATAGTACCTATTAGGTGTATAAAAATCAAGGTCCTGAGTCAACACGATAAAAAGATATGGGCAAATTTAGATTTTCGCGAAAACTTGTAAGTACCAAAATTTACCTTAATTTACGTTTTTTATTTTTCAGAATTTTTTCCTTTACTTGTGCTTTAATACGTTGTTTTTCACAAAAACAAAAATTGACAATTCTAAGTCAATCGGAAGTACCCTATAGGTTTTGGGTCGAAAACCTATAAGGTACTTCCCGTTGACCTAGAATCATGAAATTTGGCAAGAAGCAAGGTCTTATAGCACAGATAAATGAAACATTCCAAAAACTAAAAAATGTTGAAAATTAAACGGTATCCCCATACATACATAGTGTACGCCAATTAAGATAGACCTCTGAGATATATTAGCGCTCATACAATTTAGAGGTCTAGCTTAATTGGTACAAACCTACGTTGGTACGGGAGCCTCGGTGGGCGAGTCCAACTCGACTGGGCCGGTTTTTATTTTATGATGTAAGGTAACAGGACAAAAACGAGGCTTGCTTGATGGTAAGCCATGACGTCTACCTATTACAGATACAGTGGCATGCAAAATAATGTTTAGCCAGAATTTTGCTTGTCACCGCAATGCGCCTAGGTTACCTGGCTAAGGATTATGGTACAATAATTGTTAAAGGAAAATTTAATTGTGTAGTTTCAATAATTTATTTCTGTATAATCCGAACCACGGTAATGCTCAGTTATACATCGATTCATAATAATAGTTAATTAAGGGCCAGTTTCACCGGTTCCTGATAATGCGTTAGATAGTTATCTGACACAATGACGCCTTATAAAAGCTGTCAAAAATCTGTCAGATTTCTTCATATTCAGGAACCGATGAAACTGGCCCTAAGGTTTGTTTATGTCCCAAAATGTCAATCAACCAAATACTGACCGGGTTGTCCGTTCCGTAGCCTTACCTCGGCAATCGGTTACGAAAGCCCATGCTACGAAAATGCTACGAGCGCTACATCAGATACTTGCCTGGATACCAGTTAAACTAGTGACTTGCTTTTATAAACTTGACCTAATCTCACCCGATGTTGCCTAAATAACGAGAATCATGTCTGGAATCAGCAGATGAAGAACTTATGAAACAATAAACTCTTAAAAGCTACATTACAAGGGGCGGACTTATCACTAAAAGCGATCTTATCTTTCTCATATAAAATAGCATAATATATCAGTGTCTCTAGGATTTGAAAAACTTGCCCTACAGTGGAAACAAAGTTAGGGAAAACGTAGCGTAAGACGATTCGCTGCTGCACTGCACTGCAGTGCACCGCATAACGCAGCGTAGCACGGGAGTGCGTGTTCTTAATACGTTGTTTGCCTGCTGCTAACCTGCGTTTGTACAGAAAACACGCGGAGTGCAACACACAGAAAACACATTCACGCGCGGTGTTGCAGATTACGCGCCTACATGCGAGAAACACGCACCACCGCAAGCTGCTGTGAAGAAATCTTTGCGGAGAAACCCTTCGCCTAAGACGAGCTTTATTCAGCTAGATAGAGCGACGATCTGTGATAGGTAGCTGGCAACAAATAGATGAAAAGACTACAAATGGTTATCTATGGGGCATATATCTAACAATTGGCTAATACACGCCAGTTGCCTAATAATTATAACTACAATGACGATAAATATAGCATACCTTATCAAATAAATTCACCGAAATCATTCCAAAAGCTACCCACTAACATTGTTTTTAATCCCAAGTATTCTGAAAATCATAATTAGCAGTTTCAATTTGTGGAATCGTTGCGAATCGTTTTCTTTGATCTCTCAAGCATTCGATAATTTGTTACTGTTATATTTGAAATTAATTAACGTCGCTTTGATGAAGTCTCTGAAATGTCTCATTTAAAATATTACTGGTGTAGTAGAAAAGAGAAACTAGAAGACCATGCTTTGATCACGTAGGATACAAAAGACATCATCATCCGTGCTTGATAATAGCTAAGCTACGGTGAAATTTTACTAGAAACAGCTAAATACTTTACTAATATTTAATGCGATGTAAAGTGATGATGTAGTATATAATATGGTATTATGTTTCGTTTTATGTTTTATGTAAGTTTTACAACTACCTCAACTATCGGTAAATGACGTCGAGGATGGTGGCCTAGAATGGGAGATAGCTCTCAAGGAAAGCTTTTTAACCCCAACGTAAAAAAAGTGGGATGTTATAAGTTTGAGATGTATTATATCTGTGTATTTTATAGTCAGTGGCATCGTAGCGCCCAAATGGATGAACTGATTTTGATTTAGTAAAACAGTGTTTTTTTCTTTGGGGCAGATTGGTTGGAAGGTTTTAAAATCTATACATGTACATTCATTATTCTGTGATAACGAACAAATGTAATTTTTTTTTGTGTGTCTTATAGATAGATAGACAGATAGAAACACTTTATTGAACACCTTATTAAAAAGAAACAGAGTATTACTTAACAACTAATTATAATAGTGTAACAACAGGTGGTCTTATCGCTGAAGGCGATCTCTTCCAGACAACCTTTGGATGAAGATATATGTAAATAGATACGGCGGTGTATAGTGTATAAGTAAATAAGACATAAGCCATTAAAGGATACTAAATTAATACAAAAGAAAATAATAATAATTACTTTGATACATATACATAATATATTAAATAATACATATATATAATATATATATATATGAATATACATATATATAACATATTATTAGGAGTGTATATAACAAACGTATGTAATATTACTAACCAAGATGATACGACGTAACGCGTTCCTTGAATGTACATATAGTTTTTGATATATCTAGATGTACAAAAATATAAAGTATAGATAACACTTAAAGAAATATATAATATCGTTTAAAAACTAAAAAACAACCGACTTCAATGCCGCGCTATTCATTTTCAGTACCAATTTTGAGATGTTTATCTCAATATCTCTGGAGATACTTATCATACCTCGATAAAATTACCATGGTACCACATTTGGGATATCTCCTTTCGAACAAAAAAAGAATAATCGAAATCGGTTCATAAACGACGAAGTTATCCGCGAACAAACATAAAAAATATATATTTATATATATATATATATACGGTCGAATTGAGAAACCTCCTCCTTTTTTTGAAGTCGGTTAAAAATAGCTATGTCATTCATGTCTGGTTACAATCGACATTATAAATATACTATAACCACTTGTTGCTTTTGTTCCATTTAAATTATAAATTATTTTATAACTAGCTGGCCCGGCGAACTTCATACCACCTAACAGACAATTAATGTCGTGTTACCTTTTAGATGAACTTAGTATAGGCTTTTAAAAACGTAATAAATGAATTCAAAAGAGATATTAAGTTTTTTAATGTATTATGGCAATACAGATATAGAATAAAAGTTGGTAAAAATGGTTTTTGGAAATATATACACTATTTTATGTTGCTTATAAGCATACATTTCTGAACGCACGCATATTGGACAATCAATAAATATGTCAAACAATTATCATTACTGACAATATATACATTGTTAAAATCTACATGACTTGAATTCACTAAAACTTGAAAAAAATTTACTTGACTTACTACTTGACACTGGCTAAATACACTAATCGTCTGGAGCCATAATTATACAAAAAAAAATACGGCGGAATAAACAATTGAACATCAAATGATTGGCAGTTTTTAAACCCAGGAATATTTTGGCGAAATACTTTTTTATCTTATATAATTTTTTTAGGTCAATTATTCATTGTTTTTAATGCTTATTATCCTATTCCTGACAAAGATAATTCCAAAAATACAAAAATCATAAAAATTGGTCCAGCCGTTCTAGAGTTATAAGTGTAGTAACCTTCGATCAAGAATCTATGCAACATCTCTGCAGAATGTATGCTCACCAATTACTCAAAGATGCTTGAACCGATTTGGAAAATTATTTTTTTGTTTGAAAGGGCGCCTTTCCTAGGTGGTCCCATTTAAATTTTAACTAAATCGGTCTTGCCCTTATTAATATATCAACATTTGTATTACGATACATTTACATACCTGGACGACATACTAACTACTGGCACAGATTATGTAATAGTTACTACGTCTACTGGCTACTTTGACTAGCGCGACGTTTGATGTCGGTTCTTTTAGTTTTTTAACGATCTTAAATTATTTATTATTTATAATTGGTAGGATGCCAATTCTTTTACATCCTGTAGATACCTTTGAGTTGGACAACAGTTCAGTCCTGTCTTCCATATTCCAACACATGTCTTCCACGATTATATCTTAGACCTCATCCTCACGATCAGACAATATATTGGTCAAATGCTTGTCGATATAAAACAAACAGTTAGGTAAGTACTTTCACTAGCCCAGGTTAGGGCCAATAATTCTTTTTATTATGTTACTAGCTAACGCTTCCTATCAAACGATCGTCTAAATCTGATCGTCGACTGTTACCTTACGCCTAAACCTCGCTAGTGATTTGTGGTAGCAGTCACCACGGTGTGGTGCCTTAACGAACTCTGCGCTAATTGGAGTGTCTGCAGAAAGCTTACACATGACATACTGACTGACTGACTGACTGACTGACTGACTGACAGACAACGCACAGCCTAAACCGCTGGTCGTAGAGACTTGAAATTTGGAGGATATATTTGTCTTAGTACGTGATGGAAGAAGAAGGATTAAATTACTAAGAAACGATTTTATGAAATTCACCCCTTTAGGGGATAAAATGGGGGTTCAAAGTTTGTACGGAGAAACAAAATTACATAGCTTTTTCTATCCGAAACTTCACACAAGTGCTTCAATAATAAAATAAGTAAATACGTGGTTCAGGCTCTTTCGAAATTCCACCCCTAAAAGGGTGAAGGGGGGTAACAAAGTCTGAAATCAATATTGTTTCGGATTGCGCTGAAATTTAGCATGCAGATAGTTATTTTGACTTAGGTATCCGCTAAGAAAGAATTTTTCATAATTCACTCTTCAAGGGGATGAAGCGGGGTTCAAAGTTTGGATAGTCATTTTATTCGAAATTTTACACAAGTACTTCTGTAAATAAATAAGTAAATACGAAATTCAAACTTTTTCAAAATGCCACCCTAAGAGAATAAACTGGGGTAACAAAGTCTAAAAATCAATATTGTTTCGGATTGCGCTGAAATTTAGAATGCAGATAGTTATTATGACGTAGGTACCCGCTCAGAAAGGATTTTCTAAAAAAATTCTCGGATACGGAGCGGGGATTCAAAGTTTGTATGGCGAAACAAGATGAAATAAAGTACGTGTTAGAGTATTTTTCGAAATGGGGTAGGTAACGAAGTCTGAAAATTTGGGTTTTCCGGTTTTATAAATATGAATCCCGAATTGCCTTAGTCACGCGATAACATGAAAAAGGGTGAACTGGTTTGGCTTATTCTTATTTGATGTCTTTAATGATAGAATCGTTTTTACAATAGAAAAGTTTTATTAAAAAAAAGTTTTTAACGCGGGCGAAGCCGCGGGGCACTTCTAGTTATTTATATTCCTGTGACTGTACTCACCAGTACCACCACCGTAAATATTGAATTTAGAACAGACGTTTTTAGATGACTTTATTTTTACATTCAGGTTTCCTGGATTATCAAAATACAAGATGGTACGCGAAGTATTTACGCTTTGTAGATTGGAAGAAAGTTGGCTGTGCGACGCCTATTGTTTATGCTGAGTAGCCAAGCGATTGACCACAAAATCACCTGATCTTAAAAATCTGTCTTCAACTTCTAATAATACTTACATTTAAAATTTAAAATAACCCCCGACTGATGTATGTATAATCTGTTCATTGAGACCATTCAAATGAGCGCAAACTTGACATTTCTGCTGTAAGTTGGTGAGGAGTTGTGTATTCTGCAGATGATTCCAGGAGATGTACCAGCATCAGGTCATTGCTACCTTGTCCTAACAATATGAATGATAAACACTTTTTATTATATTTTATTGATTTCATAGCGTCATCAACTAGAAAAAAGATGATAGTTTAAAAACGGCCGAACGGATTTTCATGAATCAAAGCTGAGAACACTCTTGATTAAAACACCTATCAAACAATAAAAAACTAAATCAAAATCGGTTCATCCGTTTAGGCGATGCCACAGACAGACACACGGATACACACGTCAAACTTACAACACCCCTTATTTCTGCTTCGGTTGTTAAAAAACATTCTCACTAAACGACCCCTTTTGTAACACCGCGTATATTATAGTATGTCTGATAAGCTAATGACTTAATTTTTACAATACAACTTTTATAACCTTACACCAGTGTACAACACTATTGCGTGACGTTTCCCACATTCCAACATTTTCAGTAATTACCTGCGACCGATAACTAATTACCAAATGTAACCGAATATTCGATACGATCTAAATATGTATAAGTTACGAGTTATTGAAGTGAAATAATTTACTATAGGTGCACTGTGTTATAACTTTAGCTTATTATACTTGAGCCTCATTCACGAAAATGAGCAGAGTCCTTACCACAAAAAGATTATCTATTGAACTACGTACAAGACTCCTGCAATGCTATATTTGGCCCGTCATTCTTTACGGATGCGAATCTTGGACGATAAAAGAAGATCTCCGTAAATAACTCGAGGCATTTGAAATGTGGGCATATCGCCGTATGCTCCGAATAAGTTGGATGGATAAAGTCACTAATATCGAGGTTCTTAGACGGATGAAACGTAATAAGCCCATACTTGTCAAAACCATCAAGCAGAGAAAAGTTGCGTATTTAGGACACATCCTAAGGCATGGACGTTATCAACTGCTGCAGACTATTATGATGGGCAAAGTTGCGGGCAAGAGAAGTGTTGGAAGAAGGAAGACGTCCTGGCTTCGCAACATCCGACAATGGACTGGGATAAAGATGGTAGAAGATCTGTTCAGGCTAGCTCTGAACAAAGACGAATTTAGAAGGATGACCGCCAACCTTCAGTAATGGAGAGGCACTTAAAGAAGAAGAAGGTAAAACTTTACTTAGCGTCACGGCCGAATGCAAAGGTAGTGACGTAAGCGTAAATCTTAATTGTCAATATTTCAATGTCAAGGAAGTTTAACTTCTAACGCGTAGCTTTCTACGCACTTCCGGTTTTTATAATAGTAGTTGCACCCCGCGGCCACGCTTCTAAATATATCTGTATGCCAAATTTGGCGACAAATACAACTGATTAACAAAATTGAAGGCCGTTAGCGTTATAGATAAATAGCTAGCCTTCTAACCGGGAGGTTCCTGGTTCCTAGTCGCGCACCAATGGATTTTTAGGGTTCCGTAGTCCTGACAAGGAACCTTTATAGTTTTGTCATGTCCGCCTGTCTGTCTGTCTGTCTGTCCGAGGTTTTGCTAAGAGACCGTTTTTACTAGAAAGCTGTAATTTTGTGGGGGTATGTATATAAATTACGCCGACAAAGTGCTGAAATAAAATTGTGCAAAATATTTTTTTTAGGGTAGCTCCCCTATATGAGAAGTGGGGATGATTTTTTTTTTCATCGTCTACCCCATCGTGTGGGGTATCGTTGAATAGGTCTTTTAAAACCTTATGGTTGCTAATATCATTTTTCGATTGCATGCTCCATTTACGAAATATTAAACTTTAAAGTGCAAATTTTTGTTCCACTAGGGCGTCCCCCCCCCCCCTCTAAAAGCTAAACTGCTGGCTTTAAAAATCTAGAAAAATTCGGGATAATAGCGCATTTCATCAACTTTAAAGGAAAACTATAGCGATTAAGATAACTTTATTAGTTTACCAGTAATAGTCGTTGAACTTGGGTGTTGGATAATTTTGTACCAAATACAAAATCCTTAGAATAAATCCTTTTAAGTGACAAAGACGGAGTACTTAGTTGCTTGTTTATAACGGGTAAAGACTTGCATTGAATAACAGGCTACTACGGAACCTTACACTGCGCGTGGCCTGACACGCACTTGGCCGGTTAATCTATGTGCATTCATGGCTGTTCGTCCACAGATGATTCCTTTTTTTCCTTTTGCGGTAGAGAACTCCAAAAATGAACATATAAACATTAAAATTTATTCCACCGTAGCTAAACAATTAGCCAACTTTCGATTTTTTGTTATTCTTTCTGGGAAATTTTGTGTAGTGAGCTAATCAGGCAAAATACCAATAAACAATGGAACCTACTAGAAAATATGTTTCCGGCAGTTCTGATAAAATATGCCAAATACATAACACAGGACGCTGGATCTACATTTATGTAGCTGATATCTGGCTCATCCGCAAGATCTGGGGTTATTGACATTACAACATATGTAATTCATATTATTTAAATAATCAATTCATGCCAATAATACAAGATGGATTTTCAAGACGAGTTCTTAGGAGGTAATGTTAACCGTTGTAGCTGGAGAGGAAAATGTTCTTAGGATATTGTCCATTATATTTGATGATAGTTTGAGCTGCAACAAATTTGGGACAGGATTTTAAGGATGGCTTTTTTTAGGGTTCCGAACCCAAAGGGTATCAACGGAACCCTATTACTGAGACTCCGCTGTCCGTCTGTCTGTCTCTCTGTCTGTCTGTCTGTTTGTCTGTCTGTCTGTCTGTCTGTCCGTCTGTCACCAGGCTGTATCTCATGAACCGTGATAGTTAGACCATTGAAATTTTCACAGATGATGTATTTCTGTTGCCGCTATAACAACAAATACTAAAAACAGATCAAAGTTAAGAATTATAGGGGGTCCCCATACAAAAAACGTGTTTTTACTATAGCGCCATCTATGTACGATTGTTTACCAGTGTTTCTCAATCTTTTTCATGACGCGACGCGACTCCCTTAGTATGAAAAAAAATCGACCTACTTGCACTGTTTATAATTTGTATTTTGTTATATTTCTAGCTTCTACCCACGGTTTCGTTCGTGTGGCCTACAGGAAACAAATTACATATTTTCTTTTAAACCATAAATTATAAGCACTCTCAGTCAAAACACCTACTTTACTCACTCTTTAATTAATATTTTCTTTGAAAGTATGTTTTCAAACTTTGTTTTTTTCCTTTACTGAGACTTCGCGACTCCCTTATAGAGGCTTTGCGACCCCCCAGGGGTTTGCGAGTGGCGCGACCCACACGTTGAAAAACACTGGTTTTTTGTGTTAACTAGAGATGCGCTGAATATTCGTTTTGTATTCGGTATTCAGCGTATTCGGCACCTTTTCCATTATTTGTATCCTGCCAAATTATTCGGTTTTGTTGTCAAATATATTCGGTTCAAGCATTTCTATTTTCTTGGCTCATGTAACCAAGGTGTAGAACTAAAACACAAAACTTCTTATATAAGACTTATGTTATATTATAAGTCAAAGAAAACATATTGACTTCTTAACCTATAGTTAGTAGGTATAGTCAACATTTATTTTAAGCCTTAAATCAACATTTAATTAATACTCGCAACAATATTTATTTTTAAACTTAAAATCAACATTTTTATAAACCTCAATTAAATCCATCCAAGTTCCTAATCTAACCAGCAGCGGCACGTAGCGCACATGCTAGAACTTGTTTACGCGGCAAAACAATGTAATGGTAAACCGAATAATTCAGCCGAATATCTGTTTCGGTAAAGGTTAAACCGAATAATATTCGGTAATTCGGTGAAACCACTATACAGCGCATCTCTAGTGTTAACGTTCACTTAGTTGGCGTTAGACATTCGTTAGATGGCGTTGTAGTAAATAAGCATGTTTAGTATTGACACGGTATTTATATTATCGATGTACTTTGTACTTTATTTTTCCGGCAAATTTTGTTTAATCGGAACCCTACTTGTGCGAGTCCGACTCGCACTTGGCCAGTTTATTGTTTTTCTTTTTTTGGTTGTTTGTTATTTATTTAATTTTTTAAATGTTATGTACCGAGTTTTCGAGTGAATCGATCCAAGTGGTAAAATTGTCCATACTAATTTTATCACCCTGTCAAGCCATTTTAGGGGATTATTTTTTAAATTAAAATAAGCCTATGTGTTATTCTAGAATTACAATATCTACGTTTCCAATTTTATTCAAATAGGGATACGTGGAAACAAATATACATTGACTGTGATTTTTCCAAACAAAATTTATTTTACACACCCCCAAGGGGTAGATTTAAAAAATACACGTTTCAAGTGGAATTTTCCTCTACGAAAGCTGTTAAACTAAAAACGCACGGTGTGTTTGCTAACCGTATCCTCTCCAAACACAGCATCGACATTTCCAACAATTTTTGCTGCGTTAGTCGCACGTCGGAACGAAACTCATATTCGAAAATTACTCTGAATTTTGCTGTTTTCATCCACGTTACAAGCTGAATGTAAAAACGATTGAAAGTCGGACAATCGGATGCTAATCGATCTTTTTTAGAAATTTAGAATGTCATAGTTTTTTTTATTATTATGGTTCCACACGATTAGTGTATTTAGCCAGTGTCAATTATTGACATTCTTCAAGTCTTTATGAGTTTTAGTCGTAGAGATGGGTCAAAGTTAAATTTCTAGTAGTCACATTTAAGGTCAGTTTTCAAGTAAAAGACTAGTCTAAGTCATACCTTCAGTAAAGATGTGGAGTTTACTGAAGATTTTCAGTGGAACGCAAATAGCATGCTTTTCAATAGTGTGCTGATTCCCTATACTCGCACACATTCACCGGCACTTAATGGTTAATAATCCACATTTATTACACATTAACTCGCGGAAGAACACTAGTTTTAGGAAACAATACAATGAGATCACACACACTGTTCCACGTTTCCGCCAAAATTCGATGTTATAGTTTTCATGTGACAAAGTATCGCTCTGAAATCTGACACCATGAAAGTTTAATTCAAAGTGGCCAGTGTGATAAATCGGCATTTTTTGTAGAAAGTAGGACAGGATTAGTAGAATCACAGAGTACTGAATTACTCTACTACGTTATAAGAGTTGGCACTTCCCTACATTGTTGATACCCGTATTATGAAAGCACTGTGTAGCCAACCTAACAACGAAAAGTATTATTTAAGTTGTAACTATTATATAATCTGTGGTATTATGCTTATAATTTTTTTTTCAGTGTTGGTTGGTACAAAGTACGTTCATAATTCTGAGTTATTTAATTATGTATGCAGTGTCGCGGGATGAGTAGAATAGTAGGATGCATGCAGTTAACACTGGTAGGTTTTTAATTAATTAAATAAAACGTTTAACAGGCAGGCCCAGTGCCTTCGCAACCTTTACAACTAAGTCAGCATAATCCACAATAATGACAAGGGTCTACAAACTTTTCCCTTACAATACCGTATACAGGCTTTCAGAGGTATGATCATAACCATGTGTACAACAATCAACATGTTTTTTGTATCCTTTTATATCCTATCATGATAAAAGATAAACATGTGGATAATAGGGATAATAATTGTTTTGGATAAGAGAGTACTTAACGTAAGTTTGTATATAAAACACATAAATATAAAATACATATTTGTTTTGTTACATCACTGATGTGAAACGCACCCGGTGGGTATTGTAGATTTCAAACACAGAAAATGAGTACTATTTTCTGTGCTTGAAATTCTGATGAAATATTCTGTAGGGGTGTGTGTTTATGACCTTATTATATGCTTTTCTTCAGTTGTACCTAATCGTTTTATTATTCAGGCTGTGGATACAGATTTTCTTAAATTAAAAATTGATATCATTTTACAAAACGGTTTTATACACACGGATATCGAAATTACTCTGACGTTTTCGTTCGTATTCATAAATACTATGTGATATTTCACGATGATTTCTGTTATCAACATAAAAATTATAAAATGAACCTCCTCACACACATCCTCTCACTGACTTATAAATCGATCATCCTATATATATAAGCCCAGCCTTCTTTCCTGTGATTATAACTTTACTTTTGTCTATCAAATACAAATTCACTGCCTTTGTAATAAAACTCAAATAGCAATGAATCAATCGATTGTTATTTTTTTTAACACGCTTTTGTTAGCTTCGTCTGTATCTATGAACACAGTTTTACAATCATACTATGAATCTATGTAACGGAATCTTTGATTGTAATTTTCACTCTCTTAAAATTACCGTCGGATTAATCTGAAAACTCAGGTAAACTTGTACTCTTCATTATTCTGTGGTAAAACTACCAAATGACTGCCAAAATGAATCGCAAAATACATGATTTTAGTTTCTATTTTTTTATTCAAAAATGGGTAGCGCGTGACCTCTATGTCGCCTGATGTTAAGTGATGATGCGGTCGATGTTGGTTTCTAATCGTAAACAGAATTCTCTCATTAAATATGAATATGTAATGAATTAAGGGCCCGGTGGCGTAATCGGGAGAACGGTTGGCTTTGATGCCAGAGGTACCGAGTTCAAACCTTGCCATGCACCAATGGATTCTATTAAAAATTAACGTGCGCTTTTCACTGTTACCCTAACAACCCCCGCATGGTCTAGTGTCCACCTGGACAGCTACCACCCTCAAGTTAGAAAATCTGTTGCCAAAACATCTAAAGTGTTCCAGTAGCTATCCTTGAGAGCCAGTTCCCATTCTAGGCCTAGCGTGCTTACCATCTTTGACCGCATCATCTGGTAAGTGATGACAGGTGAGATAGTGGTCAAACGCTAGCCTATAAGACATTTTTTTTTTTTTTAAATGGCGTCAATCATACCTGTGTCCAACTTCAAAACAAGAAACTTATTAAAGGTTATTCAATCAGTTTGTAAATAGCCTGAAGTGGGCAGTATACTCGTATATACAATCGCATGAGTTTCTCTTTGAAGAACCTCTAAGAAAACAATCAATGCAACTTTAAGGGTTTCAAATTATAAATAGCACTGTTCATTTTTGTTCAATGTACGGCTGGAAAGGTTTTCAGTTAAAGCTATTTAAAACGGTGTTTACTAAGGTTTCTGGTAGATTACTCGAGGAGTTTGTAGATTTAGATTCGCTTTAAGTAAAGTTTAACAACTTCGCTTGGGGTTAAGCTCATTTCATTTTCATCACAGAAGTAGGTTTTGATGATGGTTTGACCTTTATAAAAACAGATCATTTATTTTTCAAAATTATTAAGCAATTTCGTACTTTTGGGTATAAACAAACCGAATTGTTAAAGATTGTGCGAAGATTTTCATCCTACTTCCTAATAATGTTATACAGGCGATTTGATTTGATTGTTTGTTACTTCTTCACGCTAAAAATACTAAACCGATTCAGCTGAAATTTAGTATGTAGATAGCTTAGTCCCTGGATTAACACATAGGGTACTTTTTAATACGCTTTTATTAGCTTCAGACGTATGTATGTTTGTATGTTAGTATGTAACGGAATCTTTGAACATGATTTTAACCCCCTTCAAAACGTCGAATTAACTCGAAATTTGGCATACTTATTAAGGACCGATGACAATAAATCAATTAAAAAATTTTTTTTTTTTAAATTCGACAAAAAAATGAAAAATAAATAATAGTTTAAAACGCTTTTTATACAATAAAATCATTTTTTCTTACACTATTTTTAATGCAAATTTATTAAAATTTATTTTCTAGTTTTTAGTTGGATTTTCTATAAAAGCGTATTTTTTTAGTTTTTTTAAACTATCATTTATTATTCCGACATTCCTACGGGAACGATTTCTACGCGGGTAAAACCGGGCGCACAGCTAGTAATTCATATTTTAGAATATACTGAATCTGTATAAGCATAATTTAAGATCTACTAATCGAAAAATAACGACTTCACATGCCGTGATAGTCAAAATAGCCAGTAGTAGCATGTCGTCAAGGTAAACAAATGCATATGTCGTCAAGGTATGTAATGTGTTTGAGATGTTTATCTCTATATCGCTGGAGATAATTATCATACCTCGATAAAAATTGAATGGGACCAACCGGCAGCATAAACTCACAAAAGAAAAAAGAATTTTTAAAATCTGTCAAGATTTGACGGATTTCTGAGGTAACAAACATAAAAAAAGCAGTCGAATTGAGAACCTCCTCCTTTTTTGTGAAGTTGGTTAAAAAATATTTAATCTACAGAGATTATCTGTAATTAAAAAACAAATTGGCTACAACAATAATATTATATGAGTGAAATGACAAGTCAGCTAAAGAAATATTTCTTTAATCAAATCAATCGCGGACAACGTCGGCCGTGTCTTTGAATAAACTAGTAGCGACGACAATATGTAGGGACACGTACTGATGATAGATGTCGACAAATACAATGCCTATAGTGCAGCCTTGATCGTATTCCAGTGGCGGTGGCGGTAGGTACTAGCGAGGTGCGGCCGTGTAGGATTGTTCTATTAAAACTTTGAGTGTTGCAGTTGATAAAATTTTTGAGGTGACAACGTCTGATAAATCAATGAACGCCGACTGCATGCACGAAAAAGTGTCCCGTTACGCTCATTGTCCCGTTACGCTCAATGTACGTTTGCGCAGATTTCATCAATGTTTTGTTATGACATTGTCACGTTAAACTATCGTCCGTAAACCAACATTACAGACAACCAATTTTTTATCCATATCACAGAATAATGAAAATTACAATCCATATTTAGATTACAGTATTGGAGATAGACAAACATGGTCGGCAACGTATGAGTGATACCTCAAGTGTTGCAAGTGTTCATAGGCGATGGTGACCACTTCCTATCAGGTGGTCCGTTTGCTCGTTTGCTTGTTTGCTACCAATATCATAAAAATAACGAATGGACTTTTCTATCGAAAAATGTATGTGCGCTTTCCACAATGGCCCTCTGGTGAGGAAAAACATCGTTAAGAAACCGACAAACCCCGCATGGTGGTAGGACACTTTCTAGTGTCCACCTGGCCAGCTACCCTCAAGTTAGAAAATTTGTCGCTAAACATCTAATGTCTTCCGGCAGCTATCCTTGAGAGCCAGTTCCCATTCTAGGCCTAGCGTGCTTACCATCTTCGACCGCATCATCACTTACGAACATATTAATAACATAATCTATTTAGTACGTATGTCTCAACTCGTGTTTTGTACTGATAATTTTTTGGCGTAGAAGCATTTTTAACCGACTTCACAAAAAAGGAGGAGGTTATCAATTCATCTGTTTTTTTTTTGTGTATGTAACGCGATTACTTCGTCAATTCTGAACCGGTTCGAATGATTCTTTTTGTAATCGGTAGGGTACGTTTTCGAGGTGGTCCCATTTCAATTTCATCGAGATCTGATAAGTATCTTCAGAGATATGACGATAAACGTCTCAAACCTGCTACTGAAATTAACTCGCGGGGCATTGAAGCCAGTTGTTTTAGTTCTTAAACTATCTTAATTAATACGTTATACATTGTGAAATGTATATAAAACCTATTAGGCACTTGAAGCAAAGAGCTCTAATCACCAGAAAATAATTGAGAGAAAAAGTATCAACGAAATGTATTTATCCACATGATCTCTGAGTGGTTCCGAATTAGTGGCCACTGGCGGTATTATAGAACGCATCGTCACAAAACATCATATGAAATTGTGGTTAAGTAAATAAAATAAACTGGTCAAATGCAAGTTGGACTCGTAGGTTTCCGTACCACAGTAGAGTATTTTATAACTATCATTTTTCACCAGCAAAAAACAACTTTGTTTTTCATAGTGGTTGTATGAAAAACAAAGTTATATTTGCGGTTTTGAAAATGTGATATATCTCAAAAACTGATGACTATATATCGTTCAAACCAAATTTCGTTGAAAGTGTTTATTGAGATCTTCGTTGAAAGTGTTTATTGAGCTCTACAGCACATTTTTTTTTATTTTTTACTCCCTTATTTTAGAAATTAGAGGGGGGACTAACATTTCACCACTTAAGAAGTGTCTTTCTTTCAAACAATTGACTCTGTGATTTCTCTCTTGTAATTTCTGTTCCATGTATGGAGACCAGCCCCCCCATATTATCTTTTATTTTTTTATTTGTGCATAAAAATTGTAAAGCGTTTCACAGAATACATCTACCTACAAAGCATCAACTGTCCTAATAGTTTCGGAATAAAGTAGCTGTAACATACGGACGGTCAGACAGACAGACATCACGAATCTATAAGGGTTCCGTTTTTTTTTCCCATTCGGCTACGGAACCCTTCTTTTAATTGGTAGAGTCAGCTGTATACCCCGGTATTTTCGTAACAGGGCTTATCTGTGTTTTTAATTCATACATTGTTATGTGGTGGTCTGGTTCCAGGGGTAGTGGGTCGGCGCGGTGCGGCGGTGATGTCGGCATGGAGGCGGTGGTGCCGCTGGCGCTGGTGTGCGTGCTGTGCGTGAGTGGTGCGCCCAACGCCACGCGACGCCGGGCGCCTGAACTAGTCGAGGACGATGACGACGTCGCCTTCTACTATGACGAAGACAAGTTCAATATCTCTGGTAAGTTTCGAGACTATTTGTCAGAGCTAGGCTATACCATATGAACCAACCACCACTATTAAACAAAGGACTAGGAAACAAAGAGCCGAAGTTAGGGCTCAGTGGCATGACTTGGGAGAAGCTTATGTCCAGCAGTGGACTGATACCGGCTAATTATGATGATAACCTAGTGGTCATCACGTTATATCTTGGTTTAATAGTTTAAACCAATATAATTTACCGGATGAATTTGTATAAAACCAAAGTCATGTACAACGAGCACGTTGTTCCGGAACCGATTGCCGTAGATGGAATCCCACTCGAAGTTGTTACGAAGTATGATTACCTAGAGTAGACGCTCTAACTAGGCAAACACAACTTCGAGAAGGAAATCCAGAGAAGAATTAAGTTAGGCTGGGCAGCATTCGGAAAACTCCGTCGAGTCTTCTCGTCGCCTATACCGCAGTGTCTAAAGACAAAAGTCTTTAACCAGTACATCCTACCTGTGATGACATACGGAGCATGGATGCATGGAGCACGGACTCACAGTTAGACTGGTCTACCAATTTAAAGTCGCTCAGCGAGTTATGGAGAGAGCTATGTTCGGTATTTCTCTGCAGGATCGAATCCGGAACGAAGTAATTCGCCATAGAACTAAAGTTCAACAAAGCTCAACGGATTAGCAAACTGAAGTGGCAGTGGGTTGTTCATATCTGCCGCAGGACTGATAACCGTTGGGGTAGACTTATCCTAGAGTGGAGACCGCGAATCGGCAAACGTAGCGTAGGACGTCCTGTGACCAGGTGGAGCGACGACATACGAAAAGCGGTGGGCAGTGACTGTAAAAGAAGAGCTGAAGATCGGGCTCAGTGGCGCATCTTGGGAGCAGCCTACGTCCAGCAGTGGACTGACACCGGCTGATGATGATAATGATGATGATTCTAAGTAGGCACCAATTAACTTTTTCACTTTCACTAACTTAGAATAATAAAGCTTTATTATTTTAAGTTCACTAATAGGTAAGCTTAACACAGATACCTTTTCCTAATAACCAAAGATCAATTATAGATCGTGTTTCTCTGAAGTAATTGGTATGTAAATCCTTTGACGACTCAAGCATGTAACCAGCCTCTATATAAGGGAAAAGGCCTCATTGTTTCAAACAATAAACACGTTTTGAAGGTCGGATAGGCAATATAGTAATTAGCCTACGATTAATTCAAGCCCATTGTTGACGGGAAAGGAAGCCGATGGATCGTAGACACGTGGTCCCTGGCATCTACATTTAAAGTTACCTCTACTCACGTACTCATTATATGTGACATAAGTAACATCTTAAACGAAACTAAACCCGCAAGTAACGCTTCTTAAATACTTGCCTGAGTAATTAAGCTTTTTTTTAAACGTGATAAGTAACCGTTTGACCACTATTCCACCTGATGTTAAGTGACGATGCGATCGACGATGTACACGCATGCCTAAAAGATGCAAATTCACTGTTTCACCTGGAATCATCAAAAAAAAACTATGCCAAGAACACACTCACTCATCGGTATTTATTAGAATTTTTAAAGATTTTTAAAATAATGTCAATAACTAAGAGACGGCTAGTTTACACAGTGCGTGCTGTTGCCTAGCCAATAGGCAGCTACTCGGCTTAACTTCTTAAATAAACGGATTGACCGATTTGCCTGACAAGTTGTATAAAGACAGTTCAAAGGGCAGAATAGGATTTAGAATACTTTTTTTCTGGCTATCGAGTCAGGGGGTCCAGATATTTTTAATTGAATGTTGTATATATAAGACCTCTTCTCGAATAAACGGCTTGACCGATTTGCCTGAAATGTTGAATTAAGACAGTTCATAGGGTAGAATAGGATATGGGATACTTATTTTTTGGCTATCGAGTCAGGGGGTCCAGATATTTTTAATTGAATTTTGTAAATATAAGACCTCTTCTCGAATAAACGGCTTGACCGATTTGCCTGAAATGTTGCATAAAGACAGTTCATATGGTAGAATAGGATATGGGATACTTTTTTTTTTGGCTATCGAGTCAGGGGGTTCAGATATTTTTAATTGAACTTTGTAAATATAAGACTTCTTCTCGAATAAAAGGCTTGACCGATTTGCCGGAAATTTTATATGTATACATGTCATAGGGCAGAATAGGATATAGGATACTTTTTTTCTGGCTGTCGAGTCAGGGGGTCCAGATATTTTTAATTAAATTTTGTAACTAAAGGACCTCTTTTCGAATAAACGGCTACACCGATTTGCCTGAAATGTTGTATGAAGACAGTTCATAAGGCAGAAAAGAATATAAAATACTTTTTTTCTGGCTATCGAGTCAGAGGGTCCAAATATTTTTAATTGTATTTTGTAAATATAAGATCTCTTCTCAAATACACGGCTTGTTGCCTGACATGTTGTATAAAGACAGTTCATAGGGCAGAATAGGATATAGAATACTTTTTATTTCGCTATCGAGTCAGGGGGTCCAGATATTTTTAATTGAATTTTGTAAATATAAGACCTCTTCTCGAATAAACGGCTTGACCGATTTGCCTGAAATGTTGTATAAAGACAGTTCATAGGGTAGAATAGGATATGGGATACTTTTTTTAGGCTATCGAGTCAGGGGGTCCAGATTTTTTTAATTGAATTTTGTAAATATAAGACCTCTTCTCGAATAAACGGCTTGACCGATTTGCCTGAAATTTTGTATAAAGACAGTTCATAGGGCAGAATAGGATATCGGATACTTTTTTTTTGGCCATCGAGTCTGAGTGTTTAGATTTTTTTTATTGAATTTTGAGAATGTGTGGCCTCTTATCAGCTAAACAGCTTGACCGATTCAGCTGAAATTTTATACATATTACAGTTTGTATAGCATAGAATCACATAGGATACTTTTTTCTGGCAGTCGAGTCCAGGTGTCTAGAATTTTTAAATTGAACTTTGTAAATGTGTGGCCTACTCTCGGTCAAACGGGTTAAACATTTAAGCTGAAATTTTGTACACAGGCAGTCAAAAAGACAGAAGGGCAACAAATACTTTTTTTTTTGGGTGGAAATTTCGGTTGTCTATATTTTTCTTATGGCATTTTGTAAATATGTGGCCTCTTTTCGGCCAAACGGCTTGACCGATTCAGATGAAATTTTGTACAAAGACATTAAATAGGGCATAAAAGGGCAAGGAATACTTTTTTCGGCAGTTAAGTGTTGGTGCCTATATTTTTTCTTAACTTTACATAGAGTTTGCATAATCATTAAAGTTTGAGCTTAGGTTCATAGATAATGACTAAACTTAATAAGTGCCTTAATTAGGCCATAAAACTGTCAGGGTCATTAAAAGTCATCAAAATTTACGCGATGGCTTTGCTTGCCCAACGTGTTTTATCTGCTTTGTGGGAAGTATTTCAAAAGCATTCGTGTTTTAACATAGGTATTGACTAAGTAGGTTATAAAATCTGTCAGGGTCAGAAAACGTAAAAATTTTCGCGCTCACTTCGCTCGCGCAGTGATAGCGCTCGCTGCGCTCACGCAAACCTTTGTTTTATCTACTTTGTAGGTAATATTTCAGCAACTTTTGTATTTTTATAGCCACATGCATCAGAACGAGTCCTTAAATTGAAATAGTACAACCTTCAATAATCATTATGAATTTTAACCTTAAAATAAGTGGATATCAAGTTTAACCTTTGTGCCATCAGTGTTAACTTAGTAGGTCATAAAAACTGTCAGGGTCACAGAAGGTTGTAAAAATGATTCGCGCTCGCTTCGCTCGCTCAGTGATAGCGCTTGCTACGCTCGCGCAGTGATAGCGCTCGCTCCGGTCTCGCAAGCATTTGTTATGTCTACTTTGTAGGAAACATTTCAGCAACTTTTGTATATTAATAGCCACATGCATCACAACGAGTCCATAAATTGAAACAGTACAACCTTCAATAAATATAATGATTATTAACCTTAAAATAAGTGGATATGAAGTTTAACCTCTGTGTCATCAGTGTTGTCTTAGTAGGTCATGAAAACGGTCAGGGTCTTAAAAGGTCGTAAAAATTTTTCGTGATTTCAGTTTCGTTTTAAGTGATAGCGCTTACTACGCTCGCGCAGTAATAGCGCTCGCTCCGGTCGTGCAAGCATTAGTTATATCTACATTGTAGGAAATATTTCAGCAACTTTTGTAATTTAATAGCCACATTCATCAAAACATGACATAAATTGGAACAGTACAACTTGCAATAATCATAATGATTTTTTTACCTTGAAATAAGTGTATATCAAGATTAACCTTAGGGTCATCGGCGTTGACTTAGTAGGTCATAAAACTGTCAGGGTCATAAAATGACAAAAAAAATTTTCGCGCTCGCTTCGCTCGCGCATTGATAGCACTCGCTGCGCTCGCGCAAACCTTTGTTTTATCTACTTTGAAGGTAATGTTTCAACATTTTTTTTGTATTTTAATACCCACATGCATCAAAACGAGGCCATAAATTGAAACAGTACAACGTTCAATAATCACAATGATTATTAACCATAAAATAAGTGGATATCAAGTTTAACCTTTGTGCCATCAGTGTTAACTTAGTAGGTCATAAAAACTGTCAGGGTCACAGAAGGTTGTAAAAATGATTCGCGCTCGCTTCGCTCGCTCAGTGATAGCGCTTGCTACGCTCGCGCAGTGATAGCGCTCGCTCCGGTCTCGCAAGCATTTGTTATGTCTACTTTGTAGGAAACATTTCAGCAACTATTGTATATTAATAGCCACATGCATCACAACGAGTCCATAAATTGAAACAGTACAACCTTCAATAAATATAATGATTATTAACCTTAAAATAAGTGGATATGAAGTTTAACCTCTGTGTCATCAGTGTTGTCTTAGTAGGTCATGAAAACGGTCAGGGTCTTAAAAGGTCGTAAAAATTTTTCGTGATTTCAGTTTCGTTTTAAGTGATAGCGCTTACTACGCTCGCGCAGTAATAGCGCTCGCTCCGGTCGTGCAAGCATTAGTTATATCTACATTGTAGGAAATATTTCAGCAACTTTTGTAATTTAATAGCCACATTCATCAAAACATGACATAAATTGGAACAGTACAACTTGCAATAATCATAATGATTTTTTTACCTTGAAATAAGTGTATATCAAGATTAACCTTAGGGTCATCGGCGTTGACTTAGTAGGTCATAAAACTGTCAGGGTCATAAAATGACAAAAAAAATTTTCGCGCTCGCTTCGCTCGCGCATTGATAGCACTCGCTGCGCTCGCGCAAACCTTTGTTTTATCTACTTTGAAGGTAATGTTTCAACATTTTTTTTGTATTTTAATACCCACATGCATCAAAACGAGGCCATAAATTGAAACAGTACAACGTTCAATAATCACAATGATTATTAACCATAAAATAAGTGGATATCAAGTTTAACCTTTGTGTCATCAGTGTTAACTTAGTAGGTCATAAAAACTGTCAGGGTCATAAAATGACGTAAAAATTTTTCGCGCTCGCATCGCTCGCGCTGTGATAGCGCTTACTACGCTCGCGCAGTAATAGCGCTCGCTCCGGTCGTGCAAGCATTTGTAAAATGTACTTTGTAGGAAACATTTCAGCAACTTTTGTATTTTAATAGCCACATTCATCTAAAACATGTCATAAATTGGAACAGTTCAACCTTCAATAATCATAATGATTTTTACCTTAAAATAAGTGAATATCAAGTTTAACCTTAGGGTCATCGGTCTTGACTTAGTAGGTCATAAAAAATGTCAGGGTCATAAAATGACGTAAACATTTTCGCGCTCGCTTCGCTCGCGCATTGATAGAGCTCGCTGCGCTCGCGCAAACCTTTGTTTTATCTACTTAGTAGGTAATATTTTTGCAGTTTTTGTATTTTAATAGCCACATGCATCAAAACGAGTTTATAACTTGAAACAGTACAACCTTCAGTACTCATAATAATTATTAACCTTAAAATAAGTGGATATCAAGTTTAACCATTGTGTCATCGGTGTTGACTTAGTAGGTCATAAAAACTGTCAGGGTCATAAAAAGTCGTAAATATTTTTCGTGCTCGCTTCGCTCGTGCAGTGATAGGGATTGCTACGCTCGCGCAGTAATAGCGCTCGCTCCGGTTGCGCAAGAATTTGTTATATCTACTTTGTAGGAAACATTTCAGCAACTTTTGTATTTTAATAGCCACATGCATCAAAACGATTCATAAATTGAAACAGTACAACCTTTAATATTCATAATGATTTTTTACCTTAAAATAAGTGGATATCAAGTTTATCCTTAGGGTCATCGGTGTCGACTTAGTAGGTCATAAAACTTTCAGGGTCATAAAAAGTCATAAACAAATGTCTCGCTTCGCTTGCGCAGTAATAACGCTACATAGCATATAATAGCGTGTTTTAACAGCCTCATACATTAGACTGACTCAAATACTTAAACAGCAAAACTTGGTAAACCTTGGTTAGGTTTACCAAGTGCTAAGTAATGATTAATGACTTTAACAATAGACGATATCGAGTTCGACTTAAGAGTCATCTATATAGACTTGATGATTAGATCATTAAACTGTCAGGGATATAAAAAGCCATAAAAAAATGTCACTTGCCCAATAATAGCGCTTGCTACGCTCGCGCAGCTATTCACCTTATTTTCTTTGTAAGAAATGTTTCAGGAACTGTTGTGTTGAGTCAAACATTTAAACAGCACAACTTCGTATACTAACCTAACCAAAAAAATGTATGACTTTAACAATACAGGATATTGAGTTCGACTTTACGGGTCATCTATGGTGACTTGGCCTAAGAGATCATCGATCTAGACCTCAATGCTCATAAAGACACAAATAACGCGGGCGAAGCCGCAGGTAACAGCTTGTAGTATTATATAGTAGTAATAGTAATAGTAGTAATAGTAATTGTAGTAATTAATATTATAAAACATCTGGTTGACCGAGCTTTGCTCGGTATTTTTTGCCACTTAAACTGACAAATATGACTCTTCCTGACATATATTGACGAATAATAATACTATTTTTTTTAATTGAGAGCAACTAACTGCTTTACCGACACAGTACTTCTACTCGGCAATAGATGTCGGGAAGAGTCATATTTTAAGTTGATTATCAATAAAGTTGATTATTGAAAACACGAATAAATCAACATTTTCTGAATATGCTAGGAGTCATTTTAGATCGATTTATCGCCCCCGAAACCCCCTGTATACTAAATTTTATTTAATCGTTGGAGCCGCTTCCGCGATTCAGATTAAGGTAAAGACGATATTTTTTACGATCTTTGATGCTAACAAGATGGCGCGGCGCTTTCGTAAAAAACTTTTTTTAAACTTTTCTTTAATTTTTAACTTTGTTCTGTTCTTAGTATTTGTTGTTATAGCGGCAACAGAAATACATCATCTGTGAAAATTTCAACCGTCTAACTATCACGGTTCATGAGATTCAGCCTGGTGACAGACGGACAGACAGACAGACAAACGGACAGCGGAGTCTCAGTAATAGGGTTCCGTTGGTACCCTTTGGGTTCGGAATCCTAAAAATGATGATTGATGGATTCGAGCTACTTTCCAGCTCGCACCTACGAGTAACTCGTAAGTTCCATCCAAACAGTGCGAGTTACTGCAGTGCAGTTACTCGGTAGGGTTACTCGTACGCTAGCTCGCACTGTGTAACCTAGCCATAAGTAATGTATTTATTTGAAATACCCTATATCTATGCGTTAGCGAGGACTGTAAGACCCCCAAAGTAGTGTTAATTAATACTTACGGCCGTACTGCATTTGCATCCGAAGTAGCTTAATAGTGATTATGAGCAACATGATAAAAAAAACATTTAGATATTATTCCATTATCGCACACAAATATTAAGATCATAGAATAATAAAATCAACCTATGTACTGAATAAATTATGATAAATATTTTATGACCGACAAATTCTATCCTCCGTGACCGACAACTTTAGGGTCACAGACTAGTATAGGGAAACATTGGCAGAATACAATATTCTGTGATGACAACAAAACAATCACCGACACTACGTGATCTTATCTGACGAAAGTTGCGTCACATTTTTGGCTGAATACCACACGCAGCGTCGTTAATTATTCATTAGTATAACAAAGAAGACATGAACTCTTTTTACGGCATATAATGGACAAACAAACAGATGACCCATCTCGATTGTATGCGGTAAAGAGCTAACCAATAACCTGGTAAGGACGCCGTGGCCGAGGCCGCGAAGTTGAAAGAGAGAATTGAATATTATTTTTCATCGATTTCAAATTACTTTGATATTTAAAGGTTAAAGAAGTAAATATGTACTTCCGAACATAGTAAATATGTGACTCCCGCATATTATATTTTGTAAATTCCTGTCACTCCAAAGGTTGTTCAATAGAGATCGACCTAAGCGATTAGACTATATTATTAGCTTTATTGTTTTACCGATATCTTATATTATGGTATGTAAGTTTTATTTAGTGTGAAATAATGTATCGTTCTACTCTTAAGGTACGGACACACCGCAGCGTCTAGGCGGCGATCAGATAGCGTAGTAGTATTTGTACCGACTGGTTCACACCAAACGCGTACAGAAAACAATTGAAAAGTACTGAGATCGCACCCGCAGATCGCAGGGCCACGGTTTAGCCGTACCTTTACTCTATACTAGTTAGTCACCGAGGCTGCGCCCTCTTTAAATCCAGGTCATCTATGTGCCAAATTTCAACCTTATGTTTAGGCGTGAAAGAATAACAAGCATCCATCCATGTTCCCTAACTTTCACATTTCTGGTAATTCTTTATAAGGCATATCACATAAGAATACTTACAAAGTAACTCACATTCTCTTAAGGAAAAAGAAAGGGCCTACCACAAGATATTAAAATAAATATGAACCATTACTGAGCGTACGTGTGCCGGTACCGTCCCCACAAAGCAGCGTTCGTCATGACAACAACTCCGCACTTCACGTCCATGGCACGGCATCCGCATACTAATATCCTGAAGATATGGTATTAGCATTTCCGGTGGATGAACTTATCTGCACTTCCTTCAATGTGTATGACATGTTGTAGATATGTCTGATGCTTGTGTTTACCTCTGTGACTCATTGTTGTAATGGCTAAAGGCAATGGTAAATAGGCAAGTCTAAGTTATTTAGAAGAATAAATCATGCATGGTTGTAGGGCACTATCTAGTATCTGCTTAGCCAGCTACCACCCGCAAGTTATAAAATCTGTCGCCAAACATGTCCAGCAGCTATCCTTGAGAGCCAGTTCCCATTTTAAGCCTAGCGTGCTGCCATCCTCGACCGCATCATCACTTACCAATCGAAGAGACAGTGGTCAAACGATAGCCTTTCTAATATAAAAAAGAAACATTTAATATTATTTCATTATGGGCTGAGCCTTTAAACTGGTAACTGATAGGACCCCTTTTGAGTTCTTGGTGATAGTAATTCATAATCACTTCGTCACATAATGTTCGTCTGGGATTATACAGGATGATTTATTACCGATGGATCAAACAAAGCAGACGAGAAAAAGGTAGAGGACCAAACAGGTAGAAACAGGTAAATCAAACAGGACCTAACTGCGCATCTATGGGACCCACATGTATGTTCCTAGACGTTTTTTTAGTTTATCTAACTTTAGGCAGACATGCCTTAACAAAATCGCACACTAAATAACAGTTATTTGAAATACTTATCCACTTCGTGGAAATCTGCCTGCCAAATTTTATGTGGCAGCGACGTGAGGTTTTACGGCCAAAAAGTTCAAATACATAATCATCTAAATCGAGAGGGTTTAAATATTAAACTTGTTTCTTCAGAAATACATATTTGTGGTCCAAATAACTCGGTCTTCATTTCATTTCTCCACTATCGTCGTTAGCCAAATAAATAAATTACAATGAAACTAAGACACATTTCAATAAACCAATCTCCTCAACTCTTTACCGCTATTCTAGCCTAATCATGGGCACTTATTAATGCCCATATATTCTGATTCACCATCGTTACGTGATTCTACACTGGGCACGTTCTACCGCAAAGACCAGATCGATACCACCCGATGTTCCAATAAGCTGCTTGTTCAACCAAGACGATCAAGACTCTCGTTGTCTCTAAATCGATGGCCTCAGGGACGAAATGAATAGATGATATTAATCAAAGCGACGCCACCTCCTGACATGAATACTTCGACTGGCTCGAAGCTATTAGAAAAATAGGGGATCATTTACAAAGAGTTCTAGCAGCCATTAATTTCTGTGAGTTTTGAGGGTACTTTGTAAAGAATTTCAAAGCGATGCCTCGGTGACTTTATTATTAAGGAAGATTTCGTCTTGTTGAATTACTAATAGAGATGATATTGTCTTTTAATAAACAACTCACTGAGCTGTGGTAAGGTCATATCGCAAAATACATCTATGGCAACTTGGACAAACGAAAAAGAGAGCGGCTATCTTGATTTATATAAATAGAGAGAGAATACAAATGAGGGGCAAGTAGGTAGGACCGCTTTTGCTCGACTTAGTTTCGGCCAAGTCGACAAAAATGCTTGCTTTTCCTGTTCGTTTCGACAAACGATCCAATTTTCATGGGTTTTCATAATTTAGTGCTGTATAATAGAAAATCCATTCAATCTGTGTTTACTACTTTCAAACTATAGTAGTGACTTTGAGGAGGATTACCACCCCTAAAACTTGACGCGAAAGTTCGCACAGTTTCTAAATTTAACGGGGTTTCCTTCTTCGAAATGTAATCGGCAATAAGTTAAACTAATACCGTAATAAACGACACAGCGTTGCCATTATTTAACGATTGCAGTAATTCAAGTGTTATGCAATGTTAGGTCTAGGCGCCACCGCTGGCACCGTGCCAATGTTGGGACAAACAGACGTCCAATAAGGTCCAATATCGCATAATGAAAGCGCTGAGTTTATTCGATATAATCTGTCAGGAACAAGGCCTCACGAAGTAGGACTTCGGAACAGCTGTACGGTTTCCAAGGCTTCGTATACTTGACTGCAATTTTTGAAAATTGAAATGATATTAGGTATAGTTTTGACTTATTTCTTTCTTCAAAGCTTGTCTATGAATATGCTTTCATCGTTCGTTTCTGATACAAGCCTACAGCCTATTTTAATAATTTACAACTCTTTGGCGTCTCTTAGGACTTTGCTATCCCTGATCAGTGAATTTGGCTAAAATATTATTCTGTTACTGTACTCGTATGAATTTTCTGAGCTAGTTTGATGGAAAGATATCAAATTTGACTTGTGTGAGGATCTTCTTTACATCAAATTATTTAAGGCATTAACATCATCCGAAGTTCCGAAATACGAAGTCCGCCTGGCCAGCTACCACCCTCAAGTTAGAAAATCTGTCGCCAAAACAACTAATGTGTTCCCGCAGCTATCCTTGAGAGCCAGTTTCCATTTTAGGCCTAGCGTGGTTAACATCTTCGACCGCATCATCACTTACCAACAGGTGAGATAGTGGTTAAACGCTAGCCTATAAGATATTTTAAAAAAGTTACTAATCTATTGCTAGTAATAATTTCGTCTTTATTTTTCAATCTTTAGTAACAACTTTGCTCTAATTTTAAACAAGGACTAGGAGTTATACAACATTTATCAGTTACATGTAACATTTTCAAACTAGGTGTTCCTATTTATCTGAACGAAATAAGCGATATTTTGACTTGGTTCCCATTTCCCACAAACACACTTGCATAAGAATAAGAACATTTTGTCATTAGTAAAGTTAAAAGGAAATATATAAGCATCGGTGACAACTATGCTTTTCTTCCGTTTGGGCACAGAATAATGAATAGTAAAAGTTTGGGGTCGAAACCATGGGCCCGTGGGGTCAACAAGCACGCGGTTTTGTTAGGGAGCTGTCTAGACGCCTAATCGATGTCTCCCACGACCAAAGAGCTGGCGCTTACCTCGGGCAACGCATTAGTTTCGCGATTCAAAGAGGCAATGTTGCCAGCTTTTTGGGTACTCTACCAGCAGACAGCGACCTAAATTCCATTTATTATTTGTAGTTTTTATTTGAATCATTAGTCATAGTTAATATTTTAGTTTAATAAGTTTTTTAAATTGTGTTGAGAAATAAATTATTTTAATAACAACATTTGTATAATAAATTAAAACTGAGTAATAAAAGTATGAAAAACCCACATAAAATAAAAGTGGTGAAACAGCCGAGTGGTGCATGGCAACACAGCCGTAGTCCATACACCAGGGTTCTGCAAATCTAAGCCGGACTTTACTAATGGGTTTCTGTAACGCGAACAGGGTGACCATGCCGTCTTTAAGGATACCTACTAATCAGAAAAATACCAGCGTCTTAATTATCTTTTTGTTTAAGAACGGTATCTCAGTAACTATGCCTAAGACT
Source organism: Cabera pusaria (assembly GCA_954871355.1). Taxonomy (NCBI): domain Eukaryota; kingdom Metazoa; phylum Arthropoda; class Insecta; order Lepidoptera; family Geometridae; genus Cabera; species Cabera pusaria. The sequence continues at coordinate 26,634,177 of OX940894.1, forward strand.
CACGAAGCCGTTTACTAGGTAATGGCATTCACTAAGAAAGGATGTAAAGAAAGGAATGAAGGAAATAAAAAGTTTGTATCGATATTCTTGACGTGCGGTCGAAACCACGAGGTTTTCGTTATCATCCTAAGCTTATCAGTGTCCCTTGCTACAGCCACTCTATGGCATGAAATGAACCGGTCTAAACCCGTGAGTAAATAATAGAGTCCGACCGACATTGGTTTTCCGGCCGAAACCGAAACCGAAACCGAAACTCACGTGGTCAAGTATAAAATTCCTTAAAATACAGAAATTTGGTGCATTATACCCATTATTCTGCATTAATTGCGGCATGAAATGAAAACACAGTAAATTAATTTTGTTGTAATCATTTATTTAATCCTAATCCTAATCCTAACTTCATAATCATAATATATATTATATATATATATATATATATATATATATATATATACGGACATAGGCTACTTTTTGTTGCGAAAAGAGGGTTGTAAGGGGTTGAAAGGGGGGATAAAAAGTTGTATGGAAGTATCGTCATTTTAGGAGCTAGAAGCTTGAAACTAATTTTTTAGGCTGTTAATTTGATATAAATAAATATTACATTCAAAGTTTCTAAAAGTTTTACTCTCAAGGGTGTAAAATAATAATAGGAGATGAAAGTTCGCATGGAAATATGTAAGGTTTATGTTAAAGTTCTACTGAGCCGATTTTGTGAGGGGGAAGGGGAAGAGGGAAGGGGGAATGAGGGGAGGGGAGGGGAGGTGGAAGTGAGGGGAAGGGGAAAGGGGGAGAGGGATGGGAGGGGAGGGAAAGGGGAGGGGAGGGGCAGTGGGGGTAAAGGGGAGGGGAGGGGCAGTGGGGGGAAAGGGGAGGGGAGAATTAAGTGAGGGGAAGGTGAGGGGAGGGGAGTGGGGGGAAGAGAGGGGGGAGAGCAGGGTTGAGGGGGAGGGATAGGGATTTGCAGCAGCGTGGTACGGTGCGGTACAGGTGGTATACGTATGTGTCTTATTTGTAAAATAATTAGCCTTAATATTTAAAAATGCTACCCAAAGACACTATTCCACGCGGATGAAGTCGCGGGCACAGCTAGTATAATATATGTATCCGAACGGCGCACGACAATTCCCGAACAGTAGGGCTATTCTGTAAGCTATCTCGACAGCGGAATCCGCGGTGAGATTCTAATTTCGTACTACGAAATTCAATCGTATCACGATCGTAATACGGTTGAATTTTGTAATACGAAATTCAAATCTCACTGCGGATTCCGCTTCCGAGATAGCTTACGGAATAGCCCTGCAGGGCCGCCAGCGTCCGCCGAAGCGTTGCCGCGAGAAACGAAGTTAGGCGAGCGTGTACGACAAGTTCCGAAATCAGTTTCGCTTTCGGCAAAAATTTCGGCCGAAACCGAAACTGCCGCCGAAACTTGATTATTGGCCGAAACCGAAACCGAAACCGAACTTTCGGTCGGACTAGTAAATAAAGGATGTCATTATAAGTATATAGTTTCCCAGACCTATAAACCAGAGCAGCATGGTCACATTTCTGAGGGAAGTAGCGACCTAGCTACCAATAGAGATACAGATAAGCTATCGTCTGCGGCGGCCTATATTGTCCCCGCTATCGACGCCCGTGTGAAATACTGCTTTCGGACTATTAGCGCCGTAAAAGCAGCTTCACTGGGTATTATTACTCACTGTTTCTATGTAATAGAAACATGCTATATAAGTACGTTTACAAAACTAAAAATAACCGACTTCAATGCCACGCTATTAATTTTCAGTACCAATTTTGAGGTGTTTATCTCCATATCTCTGGAGATACTTATTAGACCTCAATAAGATTACCATGGTACCACACTTGGGGTATCTCCTTTCCAACAAAAAAATAATAATCAAAGTCGGTTCATAAACGACGAAGTTATCCGCGAACAAACATAAAAAAAAATTATATATATAAGGTCGAATTGAGAAACCTCCTCCTTTTTTTGAAGTCGGTTAAAAATACAGTGAAGCTACACGGTTGCATTGTGCTTCGTTGCGATGACTGAGCGCAGGTTATATTACCTAAATTACATTTGTAAAATTTGAATATTGCCTAAACAACTCGCTACATTCTAATACCCTAAAACCGAATAAATCTGACACAACAGTATTTCATTTCAATATCCATGGTATACCATACGGTTCGCTACGTCGTTTTTAAGGTTCCGTACCCGCAGGGTTCCAAAGGAAGCATATTACTGAGACTTCACTGTCTGTCCGTCCGTCCGTCCGTCTGCATTTCACAGGGTTGTATCTCCTTAACCGTAACAGGTAGATGCTTGAAATTTTCACGAAGTGTGTATTACTATAGAGGATTTAACAATAAATACTAAAAACAAAACTAAATTAAATATTAAAGGGGATCCCTATTCAAGAAAGGTGTTTTTTCAGCGTTTTTTGCTTGAACTTAAATTAACCATAATAGATAGAGACTTGAAATCTTCATAAAGTATGTATTACTATAGCCGCTATAACAAAAAATGCTAAAACATAACCCTCCTTTTTGCTTCGCCGTAGTCGGGTAAAAACAGAATACAGTTAATAAAAATTAAGATAGTTTAAAACTAAAACAACCGACTTCAATGCCCCGCGAGTCAATTTCCGTAGCAAGTTTGAGACGTTTATCGTCATATCTCTGGAGATACTTATCAGATGTCAATGAAATTACAATGGGCCTACCTCGGAAACGTACCCTACCGATTACAAAAAGAAGCATTCGAATCGGTTTACAATTGCCGGAGTAATCGCGTAACATACACACAAAAAAATAGAAAAAAAAACCTACAGACGAATTGTGAACCTCCTTCTTTTTTGGAAGTCGGTTGATAATAGGGGTCCCCATACAAGAAACATGTTTTTTCAGGCGTTTTATGCTCGATCTTACTAACCGTAATAGACAGAGACTTGAAATTAGCTCATAGTGTGTTACAATGGTTGTTATAACATAAAATACTAATAAAATCGTTTTAAAACTAAATAACCTGCCAAGTGCGTGTCGGGCCACGCGCAGTGTAGGGTTCCGTAGTAGCCTGTTATTCAATACAAGTCTTTACCCGTTATAAACAAGCAACTAGGTACTCCGTCTTTGTCACTTTAAAGGATTTATTCTAAGGATTTTGTATTTGGTACAAAATTATCCAACACCCAAGTTCAACGACTATTACTGCTAAACCAATAAAGTTATCTTAACCGCTATAATTTTCCTTTAAAGTTCATGAAATGCGCTATTATCACGAATTTTCCCTAATTTTTCAAGCCAGCAGTTTAGCTTTTAGAGGGGGGGGACGCCCTACTGGAACAAAAATTTGCACTTTAAAGTTTAATATTTCGTAAATGGAGCATTCAATCGAAAAATGGTATTGGCAATTCTTAAGTCATTTTAAAAGATCTATTCAACGATACCCCACACGATGGGGTAGAAGATGAAAAAAAAAACATCCCCACTTCTCATATAGGGGAGCTATACTAAAAAAAAATATTTTTCAAAATTTTATTTCAGCACTTTGTCGGCGTTATTTATTTACATACCTCCACAAAATTACAGCTTTCTAGTATTAACGGTCTCTTAGCAAAACCTTGGACAGACAGACAGACGGACATGACGAAACTATAAGGGTTCCTTGTCTGGACTACGGAACCCTAAAAAGAACCGACTTCAATGCCGCGCTATTCATTTTCAGTACCAATTTTGAGGTGTTTATCTCCATATCTCTGGAGATACTTATCAAATCCCGATAAAATTACTATGGTACCATACTTGAAATATCTCCTTTCCAACAAAAAAAGAATAATCAAAATCGGTTCATAAACAACGAAGTTATCCGCGAACAAAAAAAAAAAAAAAAAAAACATATATACGGTCGAATTGAGAAACCTTCCTCCTTTTTTTGAAGTCGGTTAAAAACTAAAGTAAACAAAAAATTAAAGGGCACAAAATAAGATTTTTGTATGGAGAAACAAAAATCTTATTTTTCCGGCAAATTTTGTTCAATCGGAACCCTACGTGTGCGAGTTCCGACTCGCACTTGGCGAGTTTATTAAAGAAAATCCTATGATTATATTTATCGTTGAGAAGACGCGACACAATACAGCACAAAGGCCGTGTGGCTTCACTCATATATATTAGTGGGTCACGTCACCATTCACATGGCCTTGTTGTAAATCCAGCACGAGATGCCTTGATGTTGCTAAATTGTTAACTACTGTTAAAAAGCTTCAACCGCGCCTCGGATAACCCACATCCCGTCCATCGATTTGTGGAGCTTCTCATAATGTTCTGTGCAACCTGATTCGGGAGATTGTGTGATCTTTGCGCTACGTGGCTTAGATGAAAATCGGTTATGCAGGGCCTCTTCTCTTTGCTGACTTGCAGACTAGTACGATACTATATGATACCGCATCTTCTTTTGACATTAGGTGAGGTAGTGGTCAAACGCTTGTGTGTTTCAGTCCAATGCTAGTCCCTTAAATACTAGATTCGCAGATACAAATCTCAGGATATACGACATACTCAAATCACCCAACAAATATCCACTGCTGGATTTGGCATCGACCCTAATAACCTATTTCAAGTAACTGAGCTCGGTCTTCCCAACTTTCAACTTTATAACTTAGCCTTTGTAGAGTTTACCGCACATCTTGTTTCTACATAGCATAAGGTTTATCTTTTAATATTTAAAAATCTCATGTCACAGTGTTTGTTACCGAACTCGTCCGAAACGGTGATTTTTATGATTTTTTTAGGTCGTATGTCGTAGGCTATTTTTTATACCACTATAAGGGTAGCCCAAACGCAGGCTAAGCCACAGGGCGCAGCTAGTAACCAATACATTTTTTTAGAAATTTTATTAACGAATTTGTAATATTCGCTCATAAATCATTTTTATTGGCTCTAATATTTCTCTTTCACACATTCAGTCACGCATGCTAATATAAACAGTTAATAGAATTCGTGATTGCTGTATACTGCGTACAAGATTGTGGAATTTGAGTTGGAGACTATAAATCATTATCAGTGCTTGAGGTAAACCTTTTTAAAAACCTACCTATTTTATTATTGACCGGGCGAGTGCGAAGCGCGATGAAAGACTCTCCGTTTCAGCTTGGGAAAAATGCTCGGTTTTCCGGATATCTGTTCTCCTCTACAGATCGCATTTCTCAATCGATTCTCGTAAATAATGTAATTAGGTTCAATAACTATATCTATTTTATCGCAGATGCAAACCGCTACCACCCAGCCATCCATAGTACTAGTATCTCTGTGCTTCTGGCTGGAGGGCGTCCTACACTAATACATTTGTCGAGCCATGGTCTCCACTCTAGAACACGTCTACCCCAACGGTTACCGGTTCTACGACAGATGTGACCAGCCCACTGCCATTTCAGTTTGTTAATCCTCGTGAGATATCATAATTTTTCACTTATTCGACCGTTTACATTCCAATATATTCAGTCAAAAAAGTACAGGGCGTTTGAGGTCCAATATATATATATATCTCACGGTAACTGATGAAGGTTAAAAAAATAATAGTGGTGTAGAATTTCGCGTGCCACAAAATCACTTATTGGCTGACGTTACATTCACCATCAAGCGAGCGTCATACTGGTCATTTATGATGGCTATGACTAAATTTTATAAAAATATTAGTCTATAAATAGTAGATTGTATACCAAGGGTGCAATATAGTACGTTTTTGCGAGGCCACTTCTTTGAATCCAGAGCGAAGCGAAGGATTCTAGAGTAGAATCACGACCGTAGCGAGGGATTCTAAAGTAGAATCCTGAGCGTAACGAGGGATTTAAAGTACGTCCGTCGGCCGAGAGAAAATAATATTGCAGCCGAGTTTTACACTCTGCTTTTCATTGCTCTATGAGAAAAGGGAATAAATAAAAGGCTCTATAAAATAGCAATTCAAGAGCATAATATTGTAAAAGACGCTGACTAACATAAACAAACGTAATAAACCAATAAATAAATACAGTTTCCGATAAAAACTTTGCACCTTTTGCAGTTTAAATCCGATTAACATTTTACCCTTAACTCAAAGAGTAACATAATATATACTAACTCCTTAACTCATTGACATATTATACATAAGGACATGAAATACCTACAGAAAAAAGGTGCATATCTAAACCTAAAACGTATGCCATTAATTGTCAATTGGTCCATTGCTAGGATTGTGTCAATCAAGGTAATCAATGGACCAATGGACAATCAATGGCAGTCATTTTAGGTTCCATTATGACTTCTAGGCACTTTTTTTTGAAGTTATATCCATACATGCAAATGTATCGGGGCACCTCCATGTCTATATGAATTTCCTACTCCATGGTTAAAAGTGTTATTATGACAGTCTGTGACCACAGACTAAAAATGCCAATAATCAAGCGCTTTTTTTTCTTCTTCTTGGCCACCACAATATATGTGTATTGTGCCACTTTGCGCGCTTAATTTTTTATTTTATTTGTTTCCCCATCTATATGACGTTGCAGCATTACCCTTAACTCATTGACATATTACACATAAGGACATGAAATACCTACAGAAAAAAGGTGCATATCTAAACCTAAAACGTATGCCATTATTTGTCCATTGGTCCATTGCTAGGATTGTGTCAATCAAGGTCATCAATGGACCAATGGACAATCAATGGCAGTCATTTTAGGTTCCATTATGACTTCTAGGCTCTTTTTTTTGAAGTTATATCCATACATGCAAATGTATCGGGGCACCTCCATGTCTATATGAATTTCCTACTCCATGGTTAAAAGTGTTATTATGACAGTCTGTGACCACAGACTAAAAATGCCAATAATCAAGCGCTTTTTTTTCTTCTTCTTGGCCACCACAATATATGTGTATTGTGCCACTTTGCGCGCTTAATTTTTTTTTAAATTTGTTTCCCCATCTATATGACGTCGCGGCATTTTTTTTAAACTTAATTAACGCCGCGTGCTGTCTATTTAATACGACAGTAACATTTCCCGTACAATATTATTATTGAACCTCCTTAGACATGGCACTATAAAAGAACAGACAGAGTCAAAAATTAAAAAATTACTTTCCCGGCCTAGGGCAGAAATGACCTACTTTGCGCGCACTTATTGAGGAACAAACCATCACTTTTCGAATATATGAATATTTAAAAATATATTATCAAACATAATCCGCATTTTTCGTAAAATCTCATTCAAGAATTTTGTTGTAGGTACTAGGAGTTAAAAAAAACTCTAACCAACAATCGAATGCAACATCGAAAAAAAACACTGAGTCACAGAAAAGATACTAGTTCTGCACTGAGTTGAAATAGAGGCTCTATCGATAGCTATACTATATAGCTTTACTTCCATTCCATTTGTATGTATCTGAAGCGAAAAACCGAAGAATCCAGTTAGGCAGTTAGGGTCCGAGAGGATTACGTCGGGGCGCCGCCCAACCAATCCTTGTGTGAGGTGGACCGAGTAATAATGTTCTACCCACCTTATTATGAGAACCCACCTGGGGCCTTATTCAGTATGACCATTTTAATGTCTTACCGTGCCGTGTTACGTTATCTCCGCGTTATGGTATTCTCTATGCCAATTAAAACGCGATAGGGTAAGGTTATGAGCGCGTTTTAAGCTGTCAAAATATCGTGACATATGAGGACGTGTAACGCGCGCGTTTTGTATAATTTACCTATAGTGTGGCATACAGAATACAATTTTTCCATAACGTGACGTGGCGCGTTAAGGAACGGGTTACCTCATTGGTCATACTGAATAAGGCCCCTGGTGTCAGAAACATGGTACACTTTGAGCCACTATGATTAACTGGTGTAGTCACAGTCATCTAAACTTATTATGATGTGATGCGAGTTCGGGTGATTGACAAGGCTTAGTTCCTGGATACTTACTTGCAGGCCGCTGTTTAAAGCGTGCGGAAATGTATTTATTATGTTTAATTATTTCACAATTTTTTGGACAAAAATTGTCTGAAGTACTGAAACATGCACTGGGTTGCGGGTGCACGTAAAAGTACGGTTGGCAACCCTACATTAATCAGGGGAATTAAACATGTGTTTTAAGTGTGACGTTCGACGTCTGAATCTCTGATGAAAGCTGAATGGCTCAATAGCCTTGTTTTTTTTTGTAAATTCAAAGCAATAAGTTATGTTTCTGTTATATCTATAATATTTTTATTGAATATGATCTATTTAATGTTCTTTGACGTGTGTAAGTGCAAATTTATCATTTGCCCATATACTGAATAAATGCTTTGATTTTTGAAGTTATACTTCTTTTGGCGCGATAGAGAAAAATGATGAGAGTGAATTTTTACGATGCGCGCGCACACCGACACCTAAATTTAACATCGTGAAGTTAGTTCTAGGTGGCATGACTATGTTCAAGTTGTATATGTCATATTTAACGTCATATTTTTACGTTAATAAAACCTTTTTTATTGAAATAAAATCTTTTTGATTAATTTTAATATTTATCGTTAATCACTACTGCATTTTAGTTGTTTTTTTTCCATACGCCACAGAAGTATAAATTCTAACGCGTGTACATAAGTACACACACTGTTTTTTTTTTTTGACGTAAAACTCTCTTCTTTTGCATTTATATAAAAGAGATTTGTTATTTTGTCAAAGCTAATCCTGAATATTTTCAAAAGTGAAGCGACATTATTACCTGGCATATAAGGGCAAAAAGTGTAAATATACTCTATCAAAGTCGACATGGAGGTTGATAGTATCAATCAACAAAGAAAATGTATTTATAATTTAAAAAATGTACCTATTTCACATGTGTATTACAATACGATTCCTAATGAACTAAAATTATTGGACGGAATTAACTTTAAACGAAAATTGTGTGACTGGTTATTATGTAATTGTTTTTATAGCATTAAGGAATTTGAAATGACATGTAAATTTACTAATTATCAATATTTGCACGTCTGCATGCAGGCTGAATATAACTACTTACCTTTATTTATTGTGAAACGTATTCTTGAAAATAAAAGTACTTGATTTGAGGTAAATTAAATGCTGGTTTCAATAGGCTAGATGCCTAAAAATATCTTTAGTCCATCATTTACATTATCAAAAAATATTGGATAAGTATTTTTTATTTTATAAATTAAACAAAAAATGACGTAGATATAAAGCGTTGAAATTACGAGTGACTACACAGCGCAGTACACCTTTTAGCGGTTCGTGACGTCACGAGCCCCCACTCCCAAACTTTGACGCTCTTTATCTTAGCCAATTTCTATTTGTTTGTTTTATAAAAAAATACGTGTCTAATATTTTTTGATAATCTAACTGATGGACTTATTCAATTTTTTTTTTTTTTACCCAGGCATCATCATTTTTATATTCCTATCATTTTTGTGATGTAACTAATGGTGTAGCTGATACAGCGTAATTACCCGACTACGGGAGTGTTATGAGGTTGACCGGTATATGTGAAGAACTTGTGAGAAAACTGATGAACATACAGATGTCCATTAGTTTCCTCACAAATTCTTAAGTCCTTATCATAATTTGACAAATGAGATGTCGTTGGAAGCGTCTTGATTTTCCGCTGGTTATTGTGATGTCACATTGAATTGAATATGGCACCGTCTAACATGTCCCTCATAAAGTTATGAATTTTAAAAAATATTGTCGTTAATTTAGCCGTGTTGGTTATCAAATCAAATAAAAGGGCTTAATTAGCACATTTAAATAAGATATAAAATTTTAGCTGCTGCTTGCAGCATTACTAATGCAGCAATCTATTCCAAATAAATTATCAGATGCATGAATCTGATAATTTATTTGGAATAGATTCTTTTTCTTGTATTAGAGCCTGACTTTTCAGTAATCGGGTATTAGTTTTTACTTAATTATTGTACTTGGTTTAGCCACTAGCTCTGCGGTAAAGACGTTTACTCAGTACGGTGATTTACCCCTCAAACCAAATAACAAAGTTTGTTTGAAATTACTGAATTTCAGCTTGAGCTTTAAACTGTCAAACCCCAAACATATAGAAACATTATTTACATTGCGAAACTTGAGCCTCGAGTGTGAGTGAACCCGGATAGAGTTTCGAAGTCAGGCTTTGAGAGCTCGACAGAAAATTCATGGAGTAACAAGGTGCTGGAGAATCAATTTTTTCTATTATTAAAACGCAATATTTACAAGAATTGGGCTTACTTGACCTGACCTTCTTTTATGAAATAGGTTAAACATATTATGAACCTCTTTGAAGAGAAATATCTGGGAAATTGGGACTAAAGTGTTTTCAAGACGGATTTAGTTTGCTGATCTTCTTTACTAATTGCTGATTTCATAAATAAAGAACTTTTGACATGACCTTTCATCCCTCACTGCACCACCTTAATACACCCTGGAAAAACAAATATTGATGACCTAATTTTTATATCAAATTAACTAGGTACTCAAATATTTAAACTCTTAAACTTAATTTTTATATCAAATTAACTACTCAAATATTTAACTCCAATTTTTATCAGGTTAAGTTCATAGACAAAAAAACTTTTGACATAAACTTTCATCCCCCATGCTACCACCTTAATGCACCCCTGGCAAAAAATATTGATACCTAATTTTTTAATATAAAATGAACTACTCAAATACCAGTCTTTATTCCATTTTCAGACAACTACAATTTCATCCCAGACTACATCTTCATGTATCATCAGGTGAGATAGTGTTCATGTGTTGAGGGCCCAGTGGTGTCGTGGGAGAGCGGTCGGCTTTGACGCCAGTGGCACCGAGTTCAATCCCCGCCGTGAACCAATGGGTTTTTCGATCGAAAATGTATGTGCGCTTTTCACAGTGGCCCTCCGGTGAAGGAAAAACATCCTTAAGAAACCCCGCACGGTGGTAGGACACTATCTATTGTCCTCCTGGCCAGTTACCACCCTCAAGTTGGAAAATCTGTCGCCAAAACATCTAATGTGTTCCGGCAGCTATCCTTAAAAGCCAGTTCCCATTCTAGGCCTAGCGTGATACCATTTTCGACCGCATCATCACTTACCAATAGGTGAGATAGTAGTCAAGGCCTATCTGATAAAAAAAAGAACTTGTTGAATAGGAACAAAATATATATGTATTCACATCGCACTACTGCCCTACATAATTTTCCATCAGTACTACCTGATTTTATACAAACTTCGAAAGCTTCAACCAACAGTTTATAAATGAATGCGAGACGTTTCGTGAACAAAGCACCCACGTTATTATCCATCGTACCGTTCAGTAAGCATGTACTTGCCATGTACGGTGAGGTAGTTAACCTAGTCGCACACATTCATTGATCGAGTGTGGATGTTGAACAGTCGACGGCAGTACCTGAGCTTCATCAGGCATTTACACTTTATATGTAATGTAATGTAACATTTATTTTATTTTTAAAATATACCTTATAATATTGAACTTTAAAGGACAAATTGTATAATACACTCTTTATTTCATAAAGCTAACTTCTATGTTTCCGATGTTATTCAGGTTTTTGGTACCGGCCCTTGTAACCCGCTTAGGCTCTCATTGCAGCCCAGTGTATAAGCATATATATAAGGTAAATAAATGTCAATGAAACCGTGATGGTCCTTTTTTCTAGAGATGGCTGGCATCCCAAATCATTATTCATGTTGCAATTTAAAGAGATATGGCTGATAATTTTACAGTATGTAGTCGGTTGCCTGTCCAACAAACCCGTTCTGAAGAAGTGCTTTTCGCTTCACAGCATCTTCAAATACGAGTTATCCAGTTGATTTAAGTAGTGAACTCTCGCTGGCTAGATGGACCGACGGTTATGATATGCTAGCAGTTTTTTTTTATGATAATGGTAGCAAACAAGCAAACAGCCCACATGATGGGAAGTGGTCACCGTCGCCTATAAACCCTTGCAACAATAGTTTATGAGTGACACTCGTCACTCATGCGTTGCCGACTTTTTGATTCTTTTAATGCCCCTTTTGAAAGACTTCATGTTACAGCTCTGCGGAAATACGTAGGAGCTCGTGTCATATTTTACAAGTGTACAGAAGAAATCACCGCTTGAATCGAAATGTGTGCAACGTCCAAGTTTCGATAATATGTGGATAAGCGTTTCAAAGAAGAATATTTTTTAAGGTACAACTTCTTTAGCAGCGTTGTGCTGGGCTGGGCTGTAGCTTTTTGGGCTGGGTAAAAAATGATAAACTCGCGTCAGGACACGTGACCTGATCGAAAATTCGTAAGACGGAGGGAGAGTAGACCAAACCACGACGTTAATGTGTTAATGTAACGTTAATTTTTAGGGTTCCGTACCCAAAGGGTAAAATGGGACCCTATTACTAAGACTCCGCTGTCCGTCTGTCTGTCTGTCTGTCTGTCCGTTTGTCACCAGGCTATAGCTCATTAACCGTGATAGTTAGAAAGTTGAAATTTTCACAGATGGTGTATTCCTGTTGCCGCCAGAACAACCCCGTCTTTCTAGATCGCGACCAAACCAAATATTCTTGGTAATATCAATTAATAAAATATATGAGGTTGAAACTCTGTTATGTTTCGTAATGTACGGAACCCTCCCTAAGTGTGCGATAACAGACGCGATGCTGACTCGCACTTGGCCAGTTTTATTATTTAATATTAGCAGAATCTATAGATTGATCAACCAACAATGTTTATTATGAGAAGAGTAGTAATAATCTCTTCAAATTCGAATGATGCATGCCATGGTCTCGTTCTATGTTACAGTTGCCACTAATCCTTCCGCTGTATAACTTGCTACTTCATTAATTGAACGTTATTCCCTGAAGGGCTGGCTACGGTCAATAGTTTCACACTCCTAAATGGCCTGCGTCGTGTTATTTGTTAATCAAGTGTTTTCCCGTGATCTTGGCTTTGTATTTTCTTTGAATATCAGCCATTCGGCACTGAGTCTTCTGTCTTAATAAATCATCTATAATCAAACGATCATCTTATTAGACAATGAAAAAAATCGACTTCTTAATGCTGCAAAAAGTCATTGTAAGTACCAGCAGTTTAGCTTTTAGAGGGGGGGGGCTCAAAAAGCTAAACTGCTGGCTTGAAAAATCTAGACAAATTCGTGATAAGCTTCGTGATAGCTCATTTCACGAACTTTAAAGGAAAACTATAGCGGTTGAGATAACTTTATTAGTTTAGCGGTAATAGTCGTTGAACTTGGGTGTTGGATAATTTTGTACCTAATACAAAATCCTTAGAATAAATCCTTTAAAGTGACAAGACGGAGTACCTAGTTGCTTGTTTATAACGGGTAAAGACTTGCATTGAATAACGGGCTACTACGGAACCCTACACTGCGCGTGGCTCGACACGCACTGGGCCGGCTATTTTTATCTATGTTCACCGATTACTCGAAGATGCCTGAACCGATTTCAAAAAAATCTTTTATTATAAAAACTCACGTTCATTTTAAACTTATCGATTTAAAAACGGAAATTTAACGTGACATACGCGATGTCGATTTAGCAATCGACATATGTTTCATCCTCCTCCGGAGGCCTTCTTCAGGATCTTGAGTGCGAGGCTGAACGTGTCGGCGAGCGCCCCACACTCAAGATCCTGAAGAAGACCTCCGGATGAGGCCGAAACATATGTCGATCGCTATATCGACATCGCGTAAGTCACGTTAAATTCCCATTTTTAAATCTATAATATTTTTTTGTCTCAAAGGGTTCCCAGGTGATCCCATTTAAATTTTAACGAAATCGGTTGAGCCGTTTTTACTATATCAACATTTGTATTACGGTGCATTTATACACCTCGAAGACACATGATACTGTCTACTGGTTATTTTGACAAGCGCGACGTTTGAAGTCGGTTTTTTCGTTTTGTACGATCATAAATTATTATTAAAGTCGGTAGACATCGGACCAAACCTCTGCTGAATATTTTTCTGTAACTGCCGAGCAGTTGTAAAAGCTTTTATGGAACCCTTCCAATTAAGGAAATTCTATTTCTAGACATAGGCTTTCCGGCTGACCTGCACAAGTTTATATACTGTTATACTGAAGCCGTTGGACCACCAAAAGCGGGTGTTTAATTGCTTCCCGCGTCTGGATCCCCAGAATGCCAGCGGAATACTAATCACTGAGTCTCGTTTTACATAGAGAATTGATTTTCGCTGATTTTCCAGTATTGAGCTGCTCTGTAAAATGAAACACGTTGGTGTACTTCAACGTAAAGGTTGTGTAATCATGAGGGCACGGAGTAAAAGGAAGGAGGTGGGTTGGATTTGGTAGGCTTTTGAGCGTTTTCTATACATTTTTACTAGAGGGGTTAATCATTTTGTCATTACATGCTTTTCGTTATTCACTGACTTTAATAAAAAAAGGAGGAGATTCTAAATTTATCTGTATATTTTATGTTTGTTACGCGATTACTCCGCCGATGGGGAACTGATTTAAATGATTATTTTTTTCATTGGTAGGGTTTAAATATATCTTTGTTTGATAAGTATCTCCATGATTCAGATCTTGCTACTGAAACTGACTCTCGCGGCATGTAAAGTCGGTTTTTTTACAATTTTTACTATCATAACTATCTTAATTATTTCTTCTAGTCTCAATATCACACCACTAGTAACTATTATAATATAAGTTAGACATTTTTTAGTTATGGAGATACTCTTTTCGCCTACACTTGATTATAACGAAACAGTAGCGCCTATCGGTTACACCCCGCGTAGTTCCCGTTCCCGTAAGAATACGGGGATAAAATATAGCCTATGTTATTATTTGATGATAATGTAGTTTTCTATCAGTGAAAAAACTTTTCCAATCGGTCTAGTAGTTTTTTAGTTAAATTGTAACGAACAAACATGAAATTTTTCCTCTTTATAATATTAGTACATTCATTCGTCGATCCTACGAGAAATTAATAATTTGGACTCCGACAGACTTGTCTGCCAAGTTATATTTTAGCTTTCTACATATTTCTTAACTCCAAATAGTGGTAGAATAAACTGGCCAAGTGCAAGTCGGACTCGCACTCGTAAGGTACCGTAACATAGTTAAGTAGAGTATTTTATAACTATAATAATTTTTCGCCACCAAAAAATTAATTTTGTTTTTCATAATGTTTGTATGAAAATCAAAGTTATATTTGCGGTCGCTTTATCTCAAAAACTGCTGACTGTGTCTCGTTCAAACCAATTTTCGTTGAATGTTGTTATTGAGATTACAACATATAGTTATATAGTTTTTTTTTATTTTTCACTCCCTTACTCTAAAAGTTAGAGGAGGGGGGACACACTTTTTACCACTTTAAACGTTTCTATCTTTCAAATGATTGACTTTGAGAAAAAATGGCTTTAGGAATTTCAATGTCATTTTCAATTAACTATCTATAAACACACCGCACGTATAGGTTTGACGAAAAAAAATTCTTTTTTTAGTTCCATGTATCGGAAGCCTTAATCTTGTTTTTTTTTTTGTATAAAAATCGTAAAGCGGTTAACAGAATACACCTACCTACCAAGATTCAACTGTGTAGTCCTTATAGTTACGGAATAAAGTGGCTGTGACATACGGACGGACAGACGACAGACAGACAGACTGACAGACAAACAGACCTGACGAATCTATAAGGGTTCCGTTTTTTGCTATTTGGCGACGGAACCCTAAAAACTAAACTGTACCTACATTTTAGGTCCTCAGCGTCCGTAAAAAACTATTACGTCAGCAAATACAACAGAGATGTAACTAGGCTTAGTTCAGAGTGGGCTTTGGATGCTTGTACTATTAATTATTCTGTGCTTTGGAGAGAATCGCTTGTTTTATGTATATGTATACTATTTCTAAAAATTACCTGAAACCAGCAATATATCCTACTAATATTATAGATGCAAAATGTTTCTAAATAGTTATTATATAGCTATAACGAAGTAAATGCATTTGGTACTAACATCGCGGTAAATATAAAAAATAAAAAAAAATAAAAAATATCGTTCGCGCGATGCAGGATCTCGTACATTGCGGCAATATTTACAAGGAGAACAGTGCAAAATGCGTCAGTGCCATCTAGATTTTTTTATAGAAAGTTAACTTTGAGTATGGATACATACATGGATAGATAATTGTTACATCTTTTATGCAAAAATGGCTGAACGGGTTTAGACAAAATTTGGCATACAGATAGTTAATAAACTGGATGAACACATTGAATACTTCTAAATGGGGGCGAAGCGAAGCCGAGAGACGTAGCTTAGTAGACAATACAAAATAATTAATAGAATAGTGACAACTATAACATCCTGTAGAGTGTAGATAAATGCATGGCGGAAAACCATTAATCATTTTTGACGTGATTAATATACGTACAATGTTAAAGGCCCGATGAAAGAAAAAAAAATACTTTGGATTGTAATGAGAAGGCACAGTTATTGACATAAGTCCATACTTCGGGCGTCTTTCTTACTTCGGGAATTAATTCGCCTTATACATTTTTAGAGTTCCGAACCCAAAGGGTACCAACGGAACCCTATTACTGAGACTCCGCTGTCCGTCTGTCTGTCTGTCTGTCTGTCTGTCGGTCTGTCAGTCTGTCTGTCTGTCTGTCCGTCTGTCACCAGGCTGTATCTCATGAACCGTGATAGTTAGACGGTTGACATTTTCACAGATGATGTATTTCTGTTGCCGCTATAAAAATAAATACTAAGAACAGAACAAAGTTAAAAATTAAAGAAAAGTTTAAAAAAAGTTTTTTACGATAGCGCAGCGCCACCTATCTAGTTGCTAAGATGGCGCTATCGTCTTTACCTTAATCTGAATCTCGGAAGCGGCTCCAACGATTACATAAAATTTAGTATATCTACAGGGGATTTCGGGGGCGATAAATCGATCTAGCTAGGAGTCATTTTCAGAAAATGTTTTTTTATTCGTGTTTTCAATAATCAACTTTATTGATGATCAACTTAAAATGTGACTCTTCCCGACATCTATTGGCAAGTAGAAGTACTGTATCTAAAGCAGTTAGTTGCTCTCAATTAAAAAAAATAGTATTATTATTCGTCAATAGATGTAGGGAAGAGTCATATTTGTCTGTTTAAGTGGCAAAAAATACCGAGCAATGCCCGGTCAACCAGATATTTAATAATATTAATTACTACTATTACTATTACTACTATATAATACTATTCTACCTTTGTGTTAACGTTTACTTAGTTAGAAGTTCGTTAGAAACTCGATAGATGGCGTTCGGAACCCTCCGTGTGCGGGACAAAGTCTGACTCGCACTTGGCCAGTTTTATTATACTCCAAATCAAATCACACAGAAAATTATCCAGAATAGTGACATTGACGATGACATTATTCATGAGTCTAATCTTTCTATGAACCCCGTGCCCCTTCCCTTAGTAGGTACGTGCTCGTAGGTATGACCCAATTTAGTTAACTAGGATATTTATTATTCATAGTTTCTCTGTGCTTAACACGCTATAATTTGCAAGGCACACAGTTTTATTGCTGTTTCTGAAATTGCAGTCATTTTCCTATTGCAGTTTTACATACACAGATACACAGCAACGTACGTTGTTTTAGGAAACTTTAGGAATTTAAGTTCTTATGAAAATGATAAACATACTTTGCTTACATTTACCGATGAAACACAGAAGAAGGTACTGAAGTCGACTTTATACTTTTTTAGCAAGTAGAGAATGAATACTTTTCTAGGTTTTAGATTTTTTGGGTTTCATTTTTTTATTGTTATGGGATCGCTCACTGTAAAGAAACTTTGGGAATGTCAATTCTTGAGGTGATCGGAGACTTCACAGGCAAGATTGTGACGGAATAAATAGTTTACAGATTATTAAAGATATAATGGTACGGTAGATGTAATGGTAAGATAGCAAACATATAGTGTAACTGCTTTGAAACCAATAGATAAAAACATTAGTATCTTTTTAACATAATAAAACCTACAATAATATCGTTTAAAAACTAAAAAACAACCGACTTCAATGCCGCGCTATTCATTTTCAGTACCAATTTTGAGATGTTTATCTCAATATCTCTGGAGATACTTATCATACCTCGAAAAAATTACCATGGTACCACACTTGGGATATCTCCTTTCGAACAAAAAAAGAATAATTGAAATCGGTTCATAAACGACGAAGTTATCCGCGAACAAACATAAATATATATATATATATATATATATATATATATATACGGTCGAATTGAGAAACCTCCTCCTTTTTTTGAAGTCGGTTAAAAAAGTGACCGGAGTTAATGCCTGAACAGTATATACGAAAACATAACATAGAGAAGGTTTTACCAGAAATTTAGAAAGTACACATGCGATGCATATTAAAAATATACAATGCAGTGCCAAATTAAATACTAAATTAATTTTAGCCTCAATGTTTGCAGGTTCCCACTTTTATTGGATAGTAAGAAACCCGGGTAGCTAGCCAATTTACAAAAATGATCCAAATACAGAGCTATTTTTAACCGACTTCAAAAAAAGGAGGAGGTTTCTCAATTCGACCGTATATATATATATATATATTTTTTTTTTTTTTATGTTTGTTCGCGGATAACTTCGTCGTTTATGAACCGATTTCGATTATTCATTTTTTGTTCGAAAGGAGATATCCCAAGTGTGGTACCATGGTAATTTTATCGAGGTATGATAAGTATCTCCAGAGATATTGAGATAAACATCACAAAATTGGTACTGAAAATGAATAGCGCGGCATTGAAGTCGGTTGTTTTTTAGTTTTTAAACGATATTATTATCCCTGTTTACTGTATGAGAGGGACAGATACAGGTCAGTAGTAATCTAATACAAGGACAGAAAGATTATTTTAGACTTCTCTGAATTAACTGGATATGGCTTCACCTTAATTCTGGTCTAATTTTCGCGGAGAGTTTCGTCGCTTCAGTGGGAGACGTCCATAGTAAAGTTTTTTTTTAGTGTCTGTTTTCGCTTGGGCGTGTCACCCAGGAGGTTACGGTTCGACTAGCGCTGGATGGTGAAATTTGGGATTGTGTAATAATGTACAATAAATGAATTAAGATAGTTTAAAAACTAAAACAAGCGACTTCCATACCGCGCGAGTCAATTTCAGTAGCAAGTGTGAGACGTTTAAGTCACATCTCTGGAGGTACTTGTCAGATCTCGATCAAATTACAATGGCACCATTTTGAAAATTTACCCTACCAATTAAACAAATAATCATTCGAATCAGTTCACAACTGTGGTTCTGTGGTTCTCTACCACATGTAAGTCAAGTTCTTTACAATCTTCTCACAATCTGCAATGTCCAATTTCATATATAAATGTAATAGGTACTACGTACCTTCTACGTTTTTTTAAAGTATTTTAGTTTCAAGTCCCGTGGCGGAGTAATGGCGTAACATACACATAAAAAAATATATAGACGAATTGAGAACCTCCTCGTTATTGGAAGTCGGAAATATAAACTGTAGATAACACTTAAAAGAA
Source organism: Cabera pusaria (assembly GCA_954871355.1). NCBI lineage: Eukaryota > Metazoa > Arthropoda > Insecta > Lepidoptera > Geometridae > Cabera > Cabera pusaria. The sequence goes on from OX940894.1 coordinate 26,653,700, forward strand.
ACATAATATTTGACTTAATTTTAATAGTTAAAGAAGCGCTTTTATTAAGGCTGTATTATAAAATCTGCCTAGAACTTTCTACCCGTTTAGTGTCAAAGCACAAAGTGTAACTCGCTCGTACACTAGACACTGACGCCTCGGAGGGCTATCAATATGAGCACTCTCAGACACTACCGAGTGTACCGAGTACACGACACATAACTAAGTAGGTCGGGAGTGCGGGACAAGTTTACTTACCATTGGTTTAATGACGTCACTTATGTTACTTTGAGCTTGACGCATAGGCGGAGAGTTTGACTTTGTTTTGAAAATGCAGCATATAATAAATATACCACCATAATACATTACCAACGCTACTATAATCTTATTACATAACACCCAACTATATCGGGACAAAAATACTTAAAATTTAATTTAGTAAACTACAAAATGGGCACTGTTATTATGATGCAGTCAGATTTTAGGGTGTTAATTTTAACCAACTTCACAAAAAATTTGTAGGTTCTCAATTCGGTATCTTTTAGTTTTTTTTTATTTGTTTAGCGATTACTCGAAGATGTACTACATATCTCGATGACATGCTACTTACTGCTGGCTACTTTGACTAGCGCGACGTTTGAAGTCAGTTCTTTTAGTTTTTAAAAACGATCTTAAGTTATAAAAATAATTAAAGGTGATACTTTAAAACAAAACCTAAAGCTCAAAGGAATTAAAAGACATCAAAAATCGATCCCATTTTAACAAAAAATATCTATGCTAATTTTAGACTAAAACATGTTACAAAGATCTCTCGTACATGAACAAGACATTATCTCCCGAACTAAGACCTCGTTTAAAAGTGAAGTCTGTACTTTACTTTACTCTACAGACTACAGATTTAAACTACCTAAACTTGGTGACTCGGTATCTAGATGTGATTACTCTCCGGTGATTACTTCGACTCTGTGCAGGTTTTTATAAATTATTGAAATACAAGATATCTAGTCAAAATACAACCTTCTCTATTCACTTCTGAAAGTCGCTTAAAAAGGAGTAGGTAAGTAATTAAAATGTACTAAATATAAGGTAGTCCAGTTTCGACCTCTTTTGGAACATTTCCCAAGGGCTTAATTGTATGTCAATTACTCCTGCTTCTTAATTGCTACTTAATTAAACTGTTCCTCGTGCCCTGTAGTTTTTTATGTAATTATTGTTTTAATAGTTTCGTATATGTGTATCTCATGTGGAAGGAAGTAGTCTCTGCAACAGGAAAAAGGCGTGATTGTATGTATGGATGTATGTGTATCTCGGGTGAAGCTTATCGTGAATTTGTCACTTACACGTCTCATTTCTCAATCGATGCTCGTAAAATTTTATGAACAGTTTCGATAATTGCATGGAATTTATTGGTATGGGGTTGAAAACGTGGTAAATATTATATTGGAGCCATTTTCAAATATCTTCTTCTTCTGTAAATATTAAAGGCAAACGTTACTGACGGACTGACTGATCTATCAACACACAGCTCACACGACTTAACGGATTGCGCTGAAACTTGGCATGCAGACAGCTATTATGACGTAGGTATTCGCTAAGAAAGGCTTTTTTAAAATTCACCCCTTAAAGGGATGAAACGGGGCTTCAAAGTTTGTATGGAGATACAAGAATGGACAGTATTTTTTTATTTAAACCTCACACAAGTACTTCTGTAATTAAAAAAGTAAATACATGTTTCAGGATTTTGCGAAATTCCACCTTAGGGGTGGAATGGGGTAACAAAGTCTGAAAATTAATATGAGTTTTTGGGTTTTATAAAAATGAATTGGTCACGCCATAACTTGAAAACGGGTGGACCGATTTTGTTTATTTTTTTATTAATGTGTCTTTATAAAAGAAAAGTTTTAATTGGTTTTTAATGGGCGAGCGAAGCTGCGGGGCACTTAACGTATTCAAATATGTCACAAAACAGATTTTTTTACACATAATTTTTTGTCTTAGCATCTTTTTTATCCGGTGAACTTCAAGGATTCGTAGTTGTCTTTTAGTTTTAAGAATATTGTGCGCAAAGTAACCGTAGAATTTAGCAGGTACGACCACACCGCGGCGTCCTGCGTGCGTGACCTAGACGGCGATTAGATAGCTCAGTATTATATGTAGTATGTATCGACTCGTTCACACCAAACGCAATCTACGGCGATGAGAAAACGATTGAAAAGCAGATTGCTTTCGCGCACGTGGACGCAGGACGCCACGGTGTGGTGGTACCTTTACCTTCACAGAAAAGATAATAGTCCTCTTTGGATCAGGTCATTATGCAAAGACAGACAAGCGTGGTCTACAGCTCATAGAGCCACTAGCTTTGTCATCATCATCAGCCTGTGTCAGTCCACTGCTGGACGTAGGCCTCTCCCAAGAAGCCCCACTGAGCCCGATCTTCGGCTCTTCTCTTCCAGTCACTGCCCACCGCTTTGCGTATGTCGTCGCTCCACCTGGACACACTAGCTAGCTAATGTGTATTATGTAAGATATGCCAATAAATGGAACAAAATTTGGTACTTACTTACCCAGCGTAGTGGAGCGTAGTGGAGCGTTATCCGAGGTATATTATTCGATGTCTATTATTGTGCTAAAATAAGAAACGAATATTTTAAGAATACAGAAAATATTTAAATTGCCTTATTATTTTATTAAGTACTGCAATGTTGGCAACGCTCCTCGGTAGGTCAAATAAATTATGAAAGTGTTTTTAGTCGTCTATCGTCATCATGCACTTGGCATAGCATCTCATCGGCATTTTGCCAAATATGTCAGATAATAAGTATAACTTCATATTACTATTTGCTTAATATTTTACTGAAAACATCCACGAGCCTTTTATACGTTAGACACGACACGACATAAAGAGACAAGGTAGTTTCCTATTTACCACGATCCAGGGATCACGTGTATTTTCCCCATTGTATACAAACAGTTGAGTGATTTACACACAAATATTAATACAGTTAGGTATGCAAAATTGACATTGGTTCTTTTTTATATTATACTAGAAGTGCCCCGCGGCTTCGCCCGCGGTAAAAACTTCTTTTATTTACTTAAAACCTTTCTTTTGTAAAAATCTTTTTATCATAAAAGACATCAAAACAGAATTAGCCAAATCTGTTTACCCGAATTCATATGTTATCGCGTGACTAAGGGAAATAAGGATTCATATATTAAGCCCGAAAAACCATATTGATTTTCAGACTTTGTTACCTACCCCATTTCGAAAAATCTTGCAACACGTATTTACTTATTTATTTACAGAAGTACTTACATAAAGTTTCGAATAAAACAGACTATCTCATCTTGTTTCGCCGTACAAACTTTGAATCCCCGTACCTTCTCCTTATTGCTGAATTTAAAAAAAAATCCTTTCTTAGTGGATACCTAAGTCATAATAACTATCTGCATTCTAAATTTCAGCGCTATCCGAAACAATATTGATTTTCAGACTTTTTTTACCCCATTTCAGCCTCTTATGTGGAACTCCGGTAATGCCTTAAACTCGTATTTACTTATTTATTTACAGAAGTACTTGTGTGTAGTTTCGAATAAAAAGACTATCCAAACTTTGAACCCCCGCTTCATCCCATTAAAGAGTGAATTTTGAAAATTCCTTTCTTAGCAGATACCTACGTTATAATAACTATTTGCATGCCAAGTTTCAGCGCAATCCGAAACAATATTGATTTTCAAACTTTGTTACCCCGTTTAACCCTTTTAGGGGTGGAATTTTGAAAAAGCCTGAAACACGTATTTTTTTATTTTTTTACCAAAGCACTTGTGTGAGGTTTCGAATAGAAGACTAAAGACTATCTAATCTTGTTTCTCCATACAAACTTTGTACCCCCATAATTTCATCCCCTTTCCCCTGGGCGCATTTTGGAAAATACTTTCTTAGTACACCCTTAAGTACTAAGACAAATATACCCTCCAAATTTCAAGTCACGACCAGCGGTTTAGGCTGTGCGTTGTTTGTCAGTCAGTCAGTCAGTATGTCAGGACAAAGATTCTTATAGTATTAGATAGATAGGCTATCATTTAACTACTATCTTATCTGTTGGTAAGTGATGATGCGGTCAACGATGATAGCACGCTAGGCCTAGAATGGGAACTGGCTTTATAGGATAACTGGCGGAACACATTAGATGTTTGGTGACAGATTTTCTAACTTGAGGGTGGTAGCTAGCCAGGCGGATACTAGAAAGTGTCCTACCACCATGCGGAGGTTGGGGGTTTCTTAACAATGTTTTCCTTCACCGGAGGGCCACTGTAAAAAGCGCATATACATTTTTCTATAGGAAATTTCATTGGTGCACGACGGGGATTGAACTCTGAATTGTGCCTCTGGCATCAAAGTCGACCATTTTTCCACTATATATGTACATTACTGGGCCGTCAACTGACTTCAACTGGCCCTCACTCTCTCTTCTTCTCTGTCGTATGAAGTCGTTTCGATTATTATCCTTCACAGAAACTCATAATAATCTGTGCGAGGAAATTCCCTATGACATCACAAGCTCACTAAGCGGGCTAAATGGGTATAATAATTGTAATTAATTAACACATTAAATACCTAATTATTAATTGGTTAATTGTTAATAAGTGGTGAACTATTTCCACTGTAGGTGTCCTCGGATAAAGTGGACGTATCGCGATTAATAATTTTGTCTTTAACATCTGCTAGACTAGACTCGAATGAAATGAAAAGAAGACTCGAAGAACTTTGTTAAGAACAGCTCAATATTAACCTAAAAAAATCAAAAACTTTCTGCTATTTTATCCTCCAACTTACCCTTACAAGTAACTTTCTGCGAGCAGGATTCTTATAATTCGTATATTTAATATAAACCCCGCGGCTACAACTCTGCAGTAATCAGCGACTACCTTTTCAAGAGAAAATACCTAGAATTTTCCCTCGAAAACTTCGCGTCTAAGTGAAAACGTCACTTTTGTAATATCGCAAATTCTTGCCGGCAAGGAAATTAACCGGCATCGTTTGAACGACTTATGTCACGAACATTTGCTCTTGAAATGTCAGCTGTAACATGGAAACAGTTAAGGTGATTTTTCCGTATGGAGGTGATGTTAATGGGGACTTTTGTTTGAGAGCAAGATTCGTGCGCTTTTATTCTTGTACTGAAAAAGGCTTGATGAGGAAAACTGACATATAGGTACATACGGAGTTCAACAATTTGAATATTGTACGCGCCTGGGCGTCGCTCGTCGTCGTTTGTGAACAAAATGACGCTAATTTTACGTGAACTGTTTTAAACGTGCAATTGACAGCCATTAATTAAAAACATTTAAACGCGTCCTTTCACTTATAAAACGTACCTTATTAAAGTTTAATTAAATTCTTTAAATACATGTGTTTTAATAAACTCTGTTCTAAATAAAATGAACCGTGCAATCTAAACGCCTGTGTACTATTTAAGAGCAGCGCTTTGATAAAATCTTACGTTTTATAAAGGCGTCAACACTGAAATTAAAATTCAGAAAGTATGGGCCAATAAGCGTATTAATCTCATTATGGTTATGATTTTAATATAAAAATATGATGTACTTATTATCGCTTTTAATGCTAATTGCGATGTAAAGGTTATCATTGATAATGCAATAAAAAAAACATTCTATATTCGTAGAATCAAAGAAGAGAATCGAAGAATCAAAGCATTTATTCAGTATGTAGGCAGTATTAATATATGCACATATACACGTCAAAATCATAAATCATAACCAATTATCAAGTAAACATAGCAAAAGCAGAATTTGAACGCTAAATTTCACCAAGCACCATTACCAGCTTAATTGGCAAAGCACCGGAACATGTTATTCCGGAGGTTGCGGGTTCAAGTCCCGTCGGTACGATGAAATTTTGGATTGTGTTTAACAAATATTATGTTTCTTTGAAGTGTTTCACACTTTATATTTTTGTAAATTGTTAAACACAATCCAAAATTTCATCGTACCGACGGGACTTGAACCCGCAACCTCCGGAATAACATGTTCCGGTGCTTTGCCAATTAAGCCACGGTGCGAAGTATCGTTACGACGAAATTAGTGGATTGCATTTTGTTAACCCAATTTAAGATTAACTTACGTAATAAGTAGTCATAGATGGCGCCACCAATGCATAATTGGGTTAACAAAATGCAATCCACTAATTTCGTCGTAACGATACTTCGCACCGTGGCTTAATTGGCAAAGCACCGGAACATGTTATTCCGGAGGTTGCGGGTTCAAGTCCCGTCGGTACGATGAAATTTTGGATTGTGTTTAACAATTTACAAAAATATAAAGTGTGAAACACTTCAAAGAAACATAATATTTGATTTACGCAGTGCAACATCTCTCGTCAGATTTGAAAACTGTAATGATTTCTTCCGAATGATTAACTTACGTAATAAGTAGTCATAGATGGCGCCATCAATGCATAATTGGGTTAACAAATGCAATCATGTATTCATGTTTCAGTACCTACTAAGTTCAAAGTGTGTATCTCCATATCTCTGGAGATACTTATCAGATCTCGATAAAATTACACAGCACTACCTTGGAAATGTACCCTACCAATTAAAAAAAGAATCATTCGAGTCCTCAGATGGATTAATTGCGTAACATACAAACATACATACAAACAAATAAAAAAAAACATACAGACGAACCTCCTCCTTTTTAGAAGTCGGTTGAAAATACTCGTATTGCTCAAACATCGCCTTAAAATGCACTTTACAGAGTGAACATTAAAACGCACAAACATCAAAACGTGGTTCAAAACTCAAACAATTGCTGGCGAGCTGAAAAACAATCAGCGAAAAAAAATAAAAGTTGCTGAAACAAAGGGGAGCTCGCCCTTTCATATTTTAAACGTTTTGTTACGTAAGGTCCGGACTCCACTACACCGGAGAGGAAAGAAGTTTGTCAATAATATCGTATAAACCTTAAAAAAAAGGAAGCAACTTTACAATACACATAGTGCGAGTCATCTTCAGTAGGTAGCTTGAGGTTTATCTTTAAATGAAGATGTGATAAAAATTAAATATAACTGTTAAGTGCCAGTCGGACTCGCAAATGATAGGTTTCGTACCTCCAAACATGGACGGACAGACGGACGGACAGTGAAGTTTTAGTAATAGGGTTCGTTGGAACCCTTTGGGTACGGAACCCTAAAAAGTGGTAAGATCGTATTAAAAAGCTAAGAACCGACAGTTTGTGGGATTTGTTTCCAAATATCTGAACTAGAAGAGCCCCGCGGCTTCGCCCGCGTTAAAAACTTCTTTTATTTCCTTAAAACTTTTCTTTTTTAAAAACTATTCTATCATTAAATACATCAAATAAGAATTAGCCAAATCGGTTAACCCGTTTTCATATTATCGCGTGACTAAGGCAATTCGGGATTCATATTTATGAAAACCGAAAATCCCAAATTTTCAGACTTTGTTACCTACCCCATTTCAAAAAATCCTACAACACGTACTTTATCTCATCTTATTTCGCCATACAAACTTTGAATCCCCGTTCGGTTCCCTTCTGAGCGGATACCTACGTCATAATAACTATCTGCATTCTAAATTTCAGCACAATCCAAAACTATATTGATTTTTGGACTTTGTTACCCCAGTTTATCCTCTTAGGGCATTTTGAAAACGTCTGAAACTCGTATTTACTTATTTATTTACTTAGAAGTACTTGTGTGAAATGTCGAATAAAATGACTATCCAAACTTTGAACCCCCGCTTCATCCCCTTGAAGAGTGAATTGTGAAAAATTATTTCTTAGTGGATACCTAAGTCAAAGCAGCGCAATCCGAAACAATATTGATTTCAGACTTTAATACCCCACTTCACCCTTTTAGGGGTGAAATTTCGAAAGAGCCTAAAACACGTATTTACTTACTTAAGTACTTGTGTTAAGTTTCAAATATAAAAGACTATCTAATCTTGTTTCTCCATACAAACTTTGAACCCCCGTTTCATCCCCTTCAGGGGTGAATTTTGCATAATACTTTCTCAGCGGGAACTAACTTCGTAATAACTATCTGCATGCCAAATTTCAGCACAATCCGAAACAATATTGATTTTCACACTTTGTTACCCCATTTCACCCTCTTAAGGGTGTAATTTAAAAAAACCTGAAAATTTATTTAATTTTTTTTTTACTGGAGCACTTCTATGAAGTTTCGAAATAAAAATATTATCTGATCTTGTTTCTCCATACAAACTTTGAACCCGCGTTTCATCCCCTTCAGGGGTGAATTTTGGAGAATCCTTTCTCAAATGGCACTTACGTCGTAATAACTATCTGCATGCCAAATTTTAGCGCAATCCGAAACAATATTGATTTTCACACTTTGTTACCCCATTTCACCCTCTTAAGGGTGTAATTTAAAAAAAACCTGAAAAACGTATTTAATTTTTTTTTTAACGGAGCACTTGTATGAAGTTTCGAATAGAAAATACTATCTAATCTTGTTTCTCTATACAAACTTTGAACCCCCGTTTCATCCCCTTCAGGGGTGAATTTTGAAAAATCCTTTTCAGAGGTAACTAACGTTGTAATAACTATCTGCATGCCAAATTTCAGCGCAATCCAAAACAATATTGATTTTCACACTTTGTTATCCCATTTCACCCTCTTAGGGGTGGATTTTCAATAAAACCTGAAACACGTATTTACTTATTTTTTTACTGGAGCACTTGTGTGAAGTTTCGGATAGAAAAGACTATATAATCTTGTTTCTCCATACAAACTTTGAAACCCCATTTCATCACCTTAAGGGGTGAATTTTTGAAAATCCTTTCTTAGTACACCCCTACGTACTAAAGACAAATATATCAAGTCTCTACGACCAGCGGTTTAGGCTGTGCGTTGTCTGTCAGTCAGTCAGAATGTCAGGACAAAGATTCTTATGGTATTAGATATTACCCGTAAGATTTTGATAACATATAAAGGACTACACTTCGGGTTACCCTACTCATGAAAAAAATCATTAAAAGCGGTGGATAATTGACGGAGAAATTAGAGTATGTACGAGTATATATGTGAATCGACAACCGTATTCACATCTTCGCCTAGCTCAGCTTCGTTGGAGTGAGGCTCCTGAGGTGTGTTGTTGTGTGTTACTCTAAAAAAATTCAAATGTGTGTAAATGTTCGATTAGGTAGTGACTTTACTGACTGTGGTGACAGTTTATTATCCTGTTATACTAGTACAAAACAATTATATAATTATGTTACCCTACTTCCTAGTAACATGATAAAGGCAAAAGTTTGTGTGTATGTTTGTAACTTCTTCACGCTAAAACTACTCAACCGATTGAGCTGAAATTTGGTATGTAGATAGCCCAGACCCTGGAATAACACAAAAATAAAAAAATAAAAAGTACTCTGGTACTTTTTATCCCGATATTCCGACGGGAATGATGTCTCCGCGGGTAAAACAGCGGGGCACAGCTAGTCTTAAATAATCGAAATCCTGTCTCCTTATATGGGGGATAAACAGGACAAAAACGTTTGAGTTGTCCCTTTTCTAGGAGTAGGGGACAGCTCTATAGGACTACTCGTATGTAGTTCATCTAGGGAAACAGACTCGGGTGAGGAATTCCATTCCTTGGGTGTGTTTATGATAAATGTGGAAGCGCGTGAAAGTTGATGGAATGTTCACCATTTAGCGATAACGCATATTATGTATTATGGTAATTGTAACAGGAAAACAACATCCGTATATTACTGCGAGCTATAATTTCAAAAAATCCCTCTGTAGTAAAACATGAGCCAAAGGAATACTAGCCTCTCCAAAGTTAATGGATACTTACGATTTATGTCTCAGCTCAGAACCACAGAATAAATAATGTACAAAGATATAGTAATAGAGAAGCTCAGACTATCAGTCTGAGTAGAAAAAAAAAGTATTAAGCCTGGTCTATGGCATTAGCCTATGCGATGTCCAGTCACAAAACAAAGAAGGGTAATATTCTTGTAACACTTTGCATGGTGGCAGAACACTATCTAGTGTCCGCCTGGCCAGCTAGCACCTTCAAGTTAGAAAATCTGTCGCCAAACTTCTAATCTGTTCCAGCAGCTATCCTTGAGAGCCAGTTCTTTCAGTTCTCTGTCTAGGCCTACCGTGTTGCCATCCTCGACCGCCTTATCACTTACCAACAGGTGAGATAATGATCAAACGCAAGCCTATACGATATATAAATAAAACTGGCCAAGTGCGAGTCAGACTTTTGTCTCGCACAAGGAGGATTCCGAACCGCAATATATATAAGTATAATATTATATTATATTACCGTGTCAATATCAAACATGCTTATTTACTACAACGCCATCTAACGAAAATCTAACGAACTTCTAACACCAACTAAGTGAACGTTAACACAAAGGTAGGTAATAGATATTATTTATTAATAAGTTAAATAATTGTTTATAGATGGCGCTAAAGTAAAAAACGTTTTTTGTATGGGTACCCTCTTTAATTTTTAACTTTGTTCTGTTTTAAGTATTTGTTGTTATAGCGGCAACAGAAATACATCATCTGTGAATATATCAACCGTCTAACTATCACGGTTCATGAGATACAGCCTGGTGACAGACGGACAGACAGACAGACAGACAGACAGACGGACAGCGGAGTATCAGTAATAGGGTTCCGTTGGTACCCTTTGGGTTCAGAACCCTAAACAACAGCAAATGCATATTTATCTATTTTTAGTTAATTGGCCTACCAAAAACGAAAATACCTACTTGTTTAAATAAAACTGGCCAAAGTTACCATCTGACCATAACCTGTAGGTATAGACAGGTATATGTAATTATTAAAATAAACGATCCCTGTAAAAGCCTGAGAGCCAATGACAAGGTGTCGCAAATCGAATTTGGAACAAAATGTATATACGGATCCATTACGTGGGCGACGTCGGCGATCGACGGTAAAAAGGGAGCTATCATATACTTATACATACCTACCTTACTGCTATGTAGAGATAGGTATACCTACCCACATATTGCTTGACTATACGAACTACGGGGTGATGCCTCAGGATAGATCATTGTGACGACATCTGTTACTGTTACGAAAATAACACGGTAACTATATCATTGATATGAGTTAAAATATTTATAAAGGTAGGTAGGTACATACTTTAAAAAAATCTCAACAGGGGACTTGAAACTGAAATACTTTAAAAAAAAACGTAGTTAGGTACGTACGCAGCACCTAAATACGTTTATATACGAAAATGGATTTATAGATTGTGAGAAGATTGTATGTATCTTAGACTCTCCCACCACAGGTTTGTACAATCAAATAAGATCGTTAAAAAAACTAAAAGAACCGACTTCAAATGCCGCGCTATTAATTTTCAGTACCAAGGTTGAGGTGTTTATGTCCATATCTCTGGAGATACTTATCAGAACTCGCTGAAATTACCAAGTTACCACACTAGGGATATCTCCTTTCCAACAAAAAAATAATAATCAAAACCGGTTCATAAACGACGTAATTATCCGCGAACAAACATAAATACATACAGTCGAATTGAGAAACCTCATCTTTTTTTAAGTCGATTAAAAAAAATATTTATAGCATGCAAACAATTTTCCGTTCTCATACTCAGTTCCGTGAATGACTTCATCATCAAAATGTCGTCTCCAAATATCGTGGCGGGTAGGATACTAATTGAGGATTGAAACGCTCTTTCCTGTTTAAGTGTTATATTTGTAGCATTATAACCGTTATTATAATATTCCTTTATTTTCTCATTAAATACATGCACGGTCCTACAAAGTGGCGTTTGCAAGCTGGTGCTATAACGCCCTCAATAGAAGTCGGGGCAAGTTAGCCACATCCACAAGTTACAGTGTGCCGTGTGGTCACAGCAGCTAAAAGCAACGTTTTTGCTTTAAAATGTTACTGGAACGGAGGACATTGCTTTTAATCTGTTTTACACGATTTTTTATGTAGGTTGTTTACTTGAGGCAATTCGGTTTTTTACTGGTGAGGGTTTTATTACACTGTTGCGCTCTTACAGACTCAGTTGGAGGGATTGTCTTGAATTAAACTGAAACTTTTCTAATTTCTTTATTTAGGTCAGTTTACAATATATTATAATCGATCTGATCTCGTCACGCGATGGCAGTTGCGTAAGTCACGTTTAGGTCTCGCCGCGAATTAAATTCGCGCGGAATTACTCAATACAAATAAAATTCTGGACGTCATAACGGCGGCTGATCACCGTTGACGTGACTCTGAAGTCTGAATAAAATGAGGCATTTTTATGATGCCTTTCTTTTGCTTCACCGTAGTCAGGTAAAACATTCTTACTGAAGTCTGGGCCATAACAACGAAGCGATTGACACCTTATTCATTAAAATCGCACGAGCTTTACTCATCCGATTTTAATTGCTATGGTAAGACATAATGGACTGGTAAAACGTAACCCTTCCTTTTGGCTTTGCCACATCATCATCATAATCAGCCGTTGTAAGTCCACAGCTGGACGTAGGCCTCTCACAAGATACGCCACTGAGCCCGTTGTTTGGCTCTTCTTTTCCAGTGCCACAGCCGGGTAAAAACGTGGTAGAAACAAATGCAGGCACCATTGCAGGCACATTTACTTTTTAATGGTTTCGTTGCGCAGCTCGTTCCAAGTTCGACTTTTAATTTTTTCCGTCAAGAGATAATGTTATTGATATCTATATAGCCACTAACTAATTTTATTTATTTAGTAAGTAAATAAATAAAGTCATCTAAATTATTAATTTCATGGCTCTTATTTTGAAGTATTCGATATCGGTTATTTTTTATACCTTATATGCTAGCGTTTTGACCACTATCTCACCTGTTGGTAAGTGATGATGCGGTCGAAGATGGTAAGGACCTTGAGTCGATCTCAGCGTTGAGGTCGCGGGCCGATATAATAGAGATGAAATAAAAAAAATTAAAAGAGATAAAAGAAAAATGTAGATACGAGTACATTCCAAGCTCGAGGCAGCTGCGCCCTCGATCGGAGACGCGCGAAGTTTACTTCCGTCGAGCCTACTTCCGGTTTCGACTACGGTAACCATGATAACAAAAAAGAATTGAGAAATAGCTCTATATTTCAATCTCATTTCATCTCATACTTTTATCACATTTATATCATCATCATATTTATGCTGAATGTTTTTTACAAGCTTTTATTTAACTTGCAATGTACGTATGTATGTATGTATGTATGTATGTATGTATGTATGTAACTATGTAACTATGTATGTTCGGGTGGAATCTTGGAAGCTAAATTATACCCACTTCCCGATGTCCGATTGGACTCAAATTTGGTGTACTTATGTATCTTTGGTGACAATACAATAATATGGTACCATGAAGCTGGTCTGATGATGGAGACGGAAGGTAGCCACGGCATCTCTGTGATAAAACAACATAACCCCACCGAATTTGGGCTCGATTGATTTATCTTGAAGAGAACTTTACGCCTAGATGATACTCAGGGTCTGATGATGAAGCTGGAAGGTGGCCACGGCATCTCTGTGATAAATCAATATAACCCTACCGAGTTTGGGCTCGATTGATTCATCTTGAAGAGAACTTTTCACCTAGACGATATCCAGGGTCTGATAATGAAGCCGGAAGGTGGCCACGGCATCTTTGTGATAAATCAACATAACCCTACCGAGTTTGGGCTCGATTGATTCGTCTTGAAGAGAACTTTTACCTAGATTATATCCAAGGTCTGATGATGAAGCTGGAAGGTGGCCACGGCATCTTTGTGATAAATCAACGTAAGTCTACCGAGTTTGGGCTCAACTGATTCGTCTTGAAGAGAATTTTACACCTAGATGATATTTATTGACTGGTGATGAAGCTGGAAGGTGGCTACGGCATCTCTGTGATAAAATAATGTAACCACAGTGAATTTGGGCTTAAATGATTAGTTTTGAGGAGCACTTTACACTTAAATTATAGCCAGGATCTGATGATGAAGCTGTAAGGTGGCCATGTCATTTCTGTTATAAAGCAACATAGCCCCACCGAGTCGATTGATTTTCCTTGAAGAGCACTTTACCCATCATAATCACATCAAATATCCGTGAAATATTTTAAAAAGTCATGCCTTCTCTTAAATACTTAGGTAGTAGGTAGGTAGGTATTCGGTATCTATACCTACTAAAAAGTTAAAAATAAATTATAAGTAAAAAATATTTTTAAAAACAAGCTTTTATCTAGGACAATGAACTAAAATGTTAAAAATAAATTTTAGTAAGTATTTGGCGTGTTACTTACCTATAGACTCTACCTACCTACTCACCGCGTTAGGTACTTACCTATATTTTTAAAAGCTTGAAGCACTGAAGTATAGTAATTACCTAGCCTGAAAAACGGGTAGTGTATCAAGCTTTTAAGAATATAGGTACTTACTTACTAGAATTTATTTTTAACATTTTAGTTCATTGTCCTAGATAAAAGCTTGTTTTTAAAAATATTTTTTACTTATAATTTATTTTACTGTATAAGTATGAGTTGTTTTAAAAAAAACACATTATTATTATCATAGTTACTCAGTATTGAAAACTATCATGGACAACGTTTTTTTCTACGTATGAAATTAAAAAAATTGCGTGAGTTTCACTTTCTTTTTGGGGTTCCGTACCTCAAAAGGTAAAAAAGGAACCCATATAAGATCAGTTTCTTGTCCGTCTGTCCGTCTGTCTGTCTGTCTGTCTGTCCATCTGTCTGTCTGTCCGTGTGTCACCACCGATCTCAGGAATGGGTGGACCTAGCAAGTTGAAATTTATACCAGATACTGAAATCTATAGTCCCTAATTTCCCTATTAGGTGTATAAAAAACAAGGTCTTACGATAAAAAGATATGGGCAAATTTAGATTTTCGCAAAAACTTGTAAGTACCAAAATTTACCTTAATTTTCAACTTTTTTTGTTTTTTGGAATTTTTCCTTTACTTGTGCTGTAAGACCTTGCTTTTAACCAAAATTGACAATACTAAGTCATCCGGAAGTACCCTATTTTGTTCGTAGCCCTATAGGTTTTGGGTCGAGAACCTATAGGGTACTTCCCGTTAACCTAGATTCATGAAATTTTGCAAGAAGCAAGGTTTTACAGCACAAATAAAGGAAAAATAAAAAAAGTTGAAAATTAAAGGGTGTCCCCATACATACATAACATACGCCAATTAAGATAGGCCTCTGAGTTATATGAGGGCTCATACAATGAGGTCTAGCTTAATTGGTACCAACCAAAGTTGGTACGGAAGCCTCGGTGGGCGAGTCCAACTCGACTTGGCCGGTTTTTTTAAACATTTATGGTTCTGAACTTTATTTCGGAGATTAGATTAATTCATGTGTGAAATAAAAACGCTATGTATAAGCGTTATATTACAAAATAATCTCGAAAAAAATATTAATAAATTTAAGCTTAAGTTTAAACTGGCATACAAACATTTATATCTATCGAAAATCGAAAAACTGACTATATACTATAGACATGGGGTATATTTTACTTCTCATCAATAATGTTTTTGACGTCTTGGATAGCCCCTAAAGAGTGTTCAAATCCTAACAAATTAATTTAATTGGTCACCCCAGTCCGCACGCTTTCGTACGAACCAATGACGAACAAGAAACAATGTTCCATCGTTCTACAACAAAATGCTTCTGGTGATACCTCGTAACAACTCTGTTTAACAAGTCTGTTAACATTGCCGCTCTTTGAACCAACCGCTAAAAGTATAAGCGGAAATGTTTTATTGAAGGAAAATAAAGTAATTTTAGGGTTCCGTAGTCCTGACAAGAAACCCTTATAGTTTCGTCATGTCCGTCTGTCTGTCTGTCTGTCTGTCTGTCTGTCTGTCCGATGCTTTGCTAAGAGACCATTAATACTGGAAAGCTGTAATTTTGTTGTAATGTATGTAATGTATGTAAATAAACGACGCCGACAAAGTGCTGAAATAAAATTTTGAAAAATATTTTTTTAGGGTAGTTCCCCTATATGAAAAGTGGGGATGAATTTTCATCGTCTACCCCATCGTGTGGGGTATCGTTGAATAGGTCTTTTAAAATGACTTAATGAATGCTCCATTTACGAAATCTTAAACTTTAAAGTGCAAATTTTTGTTCCAGTAGGGCGTCCCGCCCCCTCTAAAAGCTAAACTGCTGGCTTGAAAAATCTGGCAAAAATCGTAATAATATCGCATATCATGAACTATAAAGGAAAATTATAGCGGTTAAGATAACTTCATTAGTTTAGCAGTAATAGTCGTTGAACTTGGGTGTTGGATAATTTTGTACCAAATACAAAATCCTTAGAATAAATCCTTTAAAGTGACAAAGACGGAGTACCTAGTTGCTTGATTATAACGGGTAAAGACTTGCATTGAATAACAGGCTACTACGAAACCCTACACTGTGCGTGGCCCAACACGCACTATTTAATTTTACTCTCGTATGTTTGATGTTTTCGGAGTTTTGACGTTAAAGATTGGAAACTGTTGAAAAAGGACATTCTTTTTTTTACCTGTGATAATATTTAAACGGACATAAAATTTCAAATCTTTAACGTCTCTCTGTACTATAATTTTTTCAGTATATAAAAAACCAGCCCCTTATTTCATCCCTATCAAATTACTAAGCGTAACAGGGAAACTTAGACCTTTAGTTTTCTTTGAAATAATATACCAACCTTGTTAAAATTTTAAAAGTAAAAAAAAATTCAAACTACTTATTGCGTGGTTCCATTTGATCCCAATTTTATTCACTACCGAACCGAAGACGTGGATAGACGTGCCGGGAATAAAATTAATTGTATCTGTGGTATAGTGATTTAAGAATAATTTACCAATCAACATTTTAAGTTCTCGTTGGTTGATTGTCGACGATGTATTCAGGTAAGTATAGGCAATTATATAGTTTTAATCATCATCATCATCATCAGTCTATCTCTGTCCACAGCTGGACATAGGCCGTAGGAACTAGAACTGGCAAATGGTAGGATAGTCGAATTTAGGCTAGTACCATCGAGGTACATGTAAACCAGAGGCGCCCATCATAAACTGACTTACGTGCCGAGCGGCGCGCGATCGGGCGTGAGGAGAACTTACGCTAAGCTAAGCGAGATGTAGATTCAGCACTGCTTTTTATTTGAACGTAGAGCTACTTCGTGACGCCACATCTGGTACGTAGTACATATACATCGTTGGCTAGTACATTATACGAGTATATTGTTATCATTTAGTTGTTTCCATTACACATGGTAATGGTCTGAGGCTGATTTTTTTCACTCACCCCCCGATCGACCCCCGATGCAAAAAGAATGGGTATTATATGTTAGACGTGTGTATCTATGTATCTGTGAGTCCGTCTGTGGCATCGTGGCACATAAACGGATGAACTAATTTAGATTTTTTTTATGTGTCTTAATCGAGCTTTAACTCATGAAAATCCGTTCAGCCGTTTTACAACTACGAGCTTTTTAGGGTTCCGTACCCGAATTAGTAATTAAGTACCCGTTTGCCGAATGGCAAAAACGGAACCCTTATAAATTCGTCATGTCTGTTTGTCTGTCCGTCTGTATGTCACAGCCATTTTATTCCGAAACTATTAGGACTACAGAATTGAAACTTTGTAGGTAGATGTATTCTGGAAACCGCTTTCTGATTTTTATGCAAAAATAAAAAATATAAAAGTTTAAGGGGGGACATTCTGTTCCGGACAGCTTCGTACTCCGATAGCATATATAGAGATTGATATATAGTTATAAGTTGTAAATAATAAAGATAAGTTAAGCTAGTACTCTAGGTTAGGTAGGGTACTTTGCAATGTATAACGTTAATATTCGTATAGATAGATAGACATATAGTTTGTATTTGTATCGCATTCGTAGACAGCCTTATTATAGATAGATTCTTATTAGAACATAGGAATATAACTCGTATAAGATTTGTAACAGTATAATAGGTCTTATAGGACTACAGACAGGTCATTCGTACAACCTAGGTAGCCTAGGTAGATAGGTACTAGATAGAACTAAAGCATGTCCGGCTTTAATAGACAGATGTAACAGATAGTCAACCTAGACCAGGTTAGGTTTAGGAATAGGGTTGGTACTTGCAAATAGCATAGGTCTGGGAGAGCTCCGCACTCTCTGACGGTTAGCGCTCGACTAAACAGCATCTCGGGAGAGTATATCTCCGTAAAGTCGGCATCTCGTGCGTGCGCCCGCACATGGACACGCCCCGCGAGACAGAGTGCGCGCGCTCCCAGACTATCGACCTCTCGCTTTTTTGCAAGTACCAACAACAGTATAAATAGAGCGTCGCTACCGTGCAAAACTGTTCAGTTCACCAACGGCGGCTCTACTAGTAAGAAGAAAGAAAACTAGGAAGAATAGTGAATAGTGACTAAGTGACTAGTGAATAGCTCAGTAGCTATTAAGAAGAAATTGTGAAGAAAGAATAAATTAGCGTTTCAAGGCTTGAAGACGTGTTTAAATCCCAGCTCCAAAGCTTCACAGTATAAGTGTGGGAACCCGGAGTCCTATAGTCGAAGAAATACAGTCCACTGCTCCACCGCTGGGCTTAGGGTTCCCCACACATTCCATACATGAAACTGAAACAAAAAAAAATGTTTCTTCAAACCTATACGTGTGGGGTGTCTATGGATAGGTATTTAAAAATGACATTGAGGTTTCTACAATCATGTTTTCTCAAAGTTAATCATTCAAAAGATAGGCATGTCTAAAGTGGTAAAATGTGTGTCCCCCCCTCTTACTTCTAAAGTAAGGGAGTGAAATATCTAGAAAAAATATATTCTGTAGATCTCAATAAAAACTTTCAACGAAAATTGGTTTGAACGAGATACGGTCAGCAGTTGTTGAGATATAGCGACCGCAAGTATAACTTTGTTTTTCATACAAACACTATAAAAAACAAAGTTATTTATGTAGTTGCGAAAAATCATAGTTATAGAATACTCTACTATGTTACGGAACCCTACGAGTGCGGGTCCGACTTGCACTTGGCCAGTTTATTTCTAGTTGTTGACGCTATGAAATAAACTTTCATAGGTCTGCTGACTCTGCAGTTCGGCATCCTCTCTTCGACGATATTGTAAAAGAACATGGTAGCATTGACCTGACGCTGGAACATCTGGCATCTGAAGAATACTCCAATTTTCACCAACTTACTGCAGAGATGTCGAGTTTGGGCTCATTTGAATGGTCTCAATGGACAGATAATTACATACCTAGATCAGTCGGAAGTTATTTTAAATTTTGAATTGGTATCATATCAAAATAAAGCCTGCTAATAGTATAATGTCACGTGTATTTAACCGACTTTCAAAAACAAGGAGGTTCTCAATTCGTCTGTCTTTTTAGGGTTCCGTAGCTGAATGGCAAAAAACGGAACCCTTATAGATTCGTCATGTCTGTCTGTCTGTCTGTCTGTCTGTCCGTCCGTATGTCACAGCCATTTTATTCCGAAACTGTTTGGACTACAGAATTGAAACTTGGTAGGTAGATGTATTCTGGAAACCGATTCCGATTTTTATACAAAAATAAATAATATAAAAGTTTAAGGGGGGCATCCCATACATGGAACTGATACAAAAAAAATATTCTTTAAACCTATACATAGGATATGGATAGGACTTTATAAATGACATTGAGGTTCTTAAAATCATTTTTTCTCAAAGTCAATCATTTGAAAGATAGGCGCGTCTAAAGTGGTAAAATGTGTGTCCCCCCCCCCTCTAACTTTTAAAGTAAGGGAGTGAAAAATCTAAAAAAAAATTCTGTAGATCTCAATAAAAACTTACAACGAAAATTGGTTTGAACGAGATACAGTCAGCAGTTTTAGAGATATGGCGACCGCAAAGATAACTTTGTTTTTGTTTTTCATACAAACTCTATGAAAAACAAAGTTAATTTTGTAGTTGTGAAAAATCATAATTATGGAATACTTAACTGTGTTACGGAACCCTACGAGTGCTAGTCCGACTTGCACTTGGCCAGTTTATTAAACTATCTTAATTATAGTATTTAAAGTGTCTTCATTATTTTCGTTTTGTCAACGATCGTAAATTATTATTTCCAGAGAAGGGCATGTACTTGGGGTCCCCGTGCGAGTTCACGTGCGACTCGCGTCTCGTGCACGTGTTCTGTGACCCCAGCACGAGCTCGTGCTCCTGTGACCCCAAACACCCCGTCGTGCTGGGCGTCAACAAGGGATGTGCTAAACGTAAGTCTTATCTGTTGTTTTTTAGGGTTCCGTACCCAAAGGGTAAAACGGGACCCTATTACTAAGACTCCGCTGTCCGTCTGTCTGTCTGTCTGTCTGTCTGCTAGGTCTGTCACCAGTCCTGGTGACAGACCTTGGTAACGGCAACAGGCATTGATAACGGCAACAGGTACACGCTTGAAATATTCACAGAATATTGAGTTATATTATTCACTTTAAAAATGATTGAAGTCTTCACAAAAAAGGAGAAAGTTCTCAATTTCGACGGTATTTTTTTATGTATCAGAACTTCCACAAATCTTAACCGATTTGAAATTTTTTTTTTTGTTTGAGACATTATGCTTTAACAAATTTAAAAAAATTGTATATCTTGATGACATGATACTGGGTACTGCCTACTTTGACTATCACGGCATGTGAAGTCGGTTTTATCGTTTTGTACGATCATAAATTATTTGAATAATAACGTGTTACCTTCACCTCTTGTTCTACATTCAATTCCATTGATCCCTTTCAAGAGATCGGAAGTAACATTGTTTTCAGAGCTTTCAGGCTCCATAAATAAGAAGGAGACTGTACAAAGTAGAGCAAACATAAGAGATCAATGCCGTTCCGTGTATTTGGATGCCTTTTAATGGTTTTCTGACAGTGAACATTGAGATTATTATAAGTAACTCAGTAGGTAGATAATGTTACCTGCGACTACGTTCTTACAGAATTACAATAACGTTTAGCACAATGTACAAAAAACTCGGGTTGCAGGGTGAAACACCAATTCATATAACAAAGCCAGTTGCTTTAAAATAATAAAATAGATGTTAATGTCAATGATGTCGATGCAGCGATCGACAATGTTTTGGCTTCATCCGAAAGGATCCTTCCTCAGGATCTTTATAAACAATGGGCTGACTTTTCATTATGCTTCACCAGCTGTAGTACCCCGTGGTTTACTCGCGTAGACATCGTCCCCGTGGGAATATCGGGATAAAAAGTACCCTATGTGTTATTCCAGGGTCTAGGCTATCTACATACCTAAAATTACATAAAATTCAGCTTAATAGGGCATGTAGTTTTAGTGTGAAGAAGTAACAATACATAATAACATACTTAAACACTCACAAACGTTTTCCTTTATAATTTTAGTAGGATTCATAGCATTGCGTAGTCCGTTAGACAAACAGCCCGTTGTCAGGTATGATGGTAGCTCTGAAACTCGCCCAAATGTATACGGGACACATTGTGTATTTTATACTATGGTGATATCGTCAGAAAAGTGTTAGGTAAGTACCATAGCATCGACAGATTAGATTAACACAACAACACGTTTTACAATCCGAATTTCCCACGTGTCTGTTACAGCCAAGAAACTGGGCGAGCAATGTTTCTACCGGCAGACGTGCAAGGCTTTCGACGCACATTCGTCGTGCGTGCAAGTCAACCACAACGCGTTCTGCCAGTGCGACCCTGGATACCACAGCACCAGCCACTCTAGACCCGTTAATAGGGTGTTCTGCACTGAAGGTGAGACCATCCATCCATGTACCTGTTAACATTGAAACTTTATTCTCAATTCACAGCTGTAGCTTTTATTTTATATTTTATAGGCTAGCGCTTGACCACTATCTCACCTGTTGGTAAGTGATGATGCGGTCGAAGATGGTAAGCACACTAGGCCTAGAATGGGAAATGGCTCTTAAGGATAGCTGCCGGAACACATTAGATGTTTAGTGACAGATTTTCTATCAGGGTAATCCTACGGATACATTCGTTGATACGGCTAGGTTCGTCAAACGAAACGAGAGAGCCCATACCACTTTCTCACTGTATCCTTAGCTTAGCCTTAGACCAAGAAATACTTTATAAGTACTAAGCACGAGTACTGATACACGACAATATAAACCAAGCTTCACACTATGGAACGGGTAGACAGGAGGGCATGGGATGTAAAGGAGCACAAATACCACCTCAGTGCTCTGCAGTGGCGTATCTTGGGAGAGGCCTACGTCCAGCAGTGGACTGACACTGGCTGATTATGATGATGCTGAGACAGGAGGGAAGTTATCATTGGAATTTTTCTCACTTATCTTTTGGTGGCCACCTGGGTGAATTAACATGGAATTCCAAAACTTACGACGAACACTAACTGGTTTCCCTCAAGCCCTACGTAACCGTCTTTCTCGAAGTTACCTATACCATAACTATTATATAATCTGTGCCGAGACCTTTACCGCTTCCAAAAGAACAAGGTCATTTATTTTTAAATACTATAATTAGTGTGTGTTGTTGTGACTTAGACCTGGTGCTGCTGACGGCAGACATGCCGACGCTGCTCGGCGTGGCGTCGGGCATCTTCGTGCTGGCCGGGCTGCTGTGCATGGTGCTACATCTGTACACGAGGGCTCGCTACCACCCGACGCACCTCGCCGACGCTCGGCTCACCCCGCCGTGTCTCTACTCACTGAACGACACCGGTCAGTATCTCCGGTATTTTTAGGGTTCCGTACCCAAAGGGTAAAACGGGACCCTATTACTAAGACTCCGCTGTCCGTCTGTCTGTCTGTCTGTCTGTCTGTCTGTGTGTCTGTCTGTCTGTCTGTCCGTCTGTCACCAGACTATAGCTCATTAACCATGACAGTTAGACAGTTGACATTTTCACAGATGGTGTATTTCTGTTGCCGCTAGAACAAATACTAAAAACAAAATAAAGTTAAAAATTAAAGGGGGTCCCCATACAAGAAACGTGTTTATAAACGCCATCTATCTAATTAGTTTCGGCAAAATGACCAAACCAGCCCCGTCTTTCTAGATCGCGACCAAACCAAATATTCTTGGTAATATCAATTAATCAAATATATGAGGTTGAAAGTCTGTTATGTTTCGTATTGTACGGAACCCTCCCTAAGTGTGCGATAAGAGACGCGATGCTGACTCGCACTTGGCCAGTTTTATTTATAGATATAGAGAAGCAAACAAACTTGCGGCCCACCTGATGGTAAGTGGTTACCGCCGCCTATTAACACCAGAGGCAATACTGGTGCGTTGCCTGCTCTTTTGAAAGAGGAATCTGTTTACTCTCCTTTTTAATCAACATCAGATCAGCCTTCTGCGGGAAAACATGTTTGTGTTGCGGTCCTCTAGGAGGAGGATAACTACCTATCTGTCGTCTATAGACGTCGAGAATTTGTCAGATACATTACATCAGCGACTTCCTATGTCGCTGCATTACATTATAAAGTTCTCCGGAGACGGTCATTAAAAATTGTCAATTATCACGTCATTAATGGAGCAAATGATCGTCTACAGAGGCAGTTGAAGCTATTGTCATTAGCAACTACTAGGTAAAGGGCACATGAGTAAAGAAGGTAAAAAGCGAATGATGGAAATATTGATTGAAGCCCATTGACAATTTTGAATGACCGTCTCCGGGGCACTTTATATACAAACGACCTTAAAGAAAATGAAAGTATTATGTATATATATATATATATATATAAAACTAAATAAAAAAAAAATTATAATTGCAAACATCAAAATTTAACTCCGGAACTTTTAGTTATATAAATTAGTATGCAAGCTCATTATAAGCGAAATGTTCAATTCATTATGAGTAAACTAAATTTATTTGAACCTAAACGAATATAATGTGTACTAGCAACGACTCGCGGTGTCACCCGCGTAGTTCTCCGTGGGAATACGGGGATAAAATATAGCTTATGTTACTTACTGCCAATGTAGCTTTCCATTAGGGAAAAGTCCAGTAGTTTTTTGAGTCCTAATCTTTCCTCTGTGTAATATTAGTTTAGATTCTAAACTTTTTTCGTTCGATTCGTTTAGATAAAGCGGAAACATAGTGGCCAATGAGAATGAGTGAGGATCACCGATCAATAAGCCAACCCAAACGTCTTTTTTTTATATATCTTATAGGCTAGCGTTTGACCACTATCTCAGTGACGATGCGGTCGAAGATGGTAAGCACGCTAGGCCTAGAATGGGAACTGGCTCTTAAGGATAGCTGCCGGAACACATTAGATGTTTGGCGACAGATTTTCTAGCTTGAGGGTGGTAGCTGGCCAGGCGGACACTAGATAGTGTCCTACCACCATGCGGGGGTTGTTGGTTTCTTAACGATGTTTTTCCTCGGAGGGTCACTGTGAAAAGCGTACATAAATTTTTCGATAGAAACATCCATTGGTGCATGCGGGGTTTCAACTCGGTACCTCAGGCATCAAATCTGACCGTTCTTCCGATTCCTTCCGACGCCACCGGGCCCTCAGTCCGGGGTCTGGTTCTAGTCAAAGGGACAAACAATTTCTTGATAAGTAAACAACCAAAAACCCTACCGACCGACCTTCTTTTTGCCTCAAACGTAATCGTGTAAATTGCATATTGGTCGTCTCAAAGAAGGAAGATTACCTAAATAGATTTTATACCGAAAGAAATCAATGGAACTGATCATCCCATACCCACCTTGTGTTACTTCCAAGAAGATTAAACTCAAATGGAGGTCACTGAGTTTGATCTACATTCCCACTCCTGTATCATTATCCTAGGTCTACAATACGCAAACTACGAACATAAGAACAAATTACAGAGAGTTTATGCCCGTTCCCCAGGAGGCACAATAAGCGGCACGCGCGCGTCATCCCGCGCGTCGTCCCGCAGCGGGTGCACGTCGGGCACGCTGGACGACGAGCCGCGGCGCGGGTCGCGGCGCGGCGCCGGCACTCCGTCGCGCGCAGGTGCCGCTCGCGCCGCGGCCATCTTGCTCATCTCGCGCCACCTCGGCGGCGCGCACCCGCCCAAGTGCGCCGCCAAAGGTGAAACGGATAATGTATGCGCGATGGAAACATCATCTGCACGTCGCGCGCCCGGCGGACCTTCCCGAATGCCCCGTTCCGAGGATGTTACGCCCCGGCCCCGATCAGATCCGTGCCTGGGTACTTTTGGCGTTTTGCTCTCTGCCTGGTTATAGAGGCCAGTTTTGTTTTTATTCTAATTAAGGTCATACGAAAGAAAACCATTTTTTTAGATCTTGATTTCTGTCGTGCTCTTTAGTTACTTACTAGGTACTATAAAGGCAACTGGTTTATCAGTGGCAGTTTCAATCACGAAACAAAATCGCTGGTGTTGTATGTTGGATCCTGATGCTCAATGTCAATGTCAATGGGTCGTATTGTCTGATGCTACTGGGTCGTAAGCTTTACAATTGTCCTGAATGAATCCTGGTGAGCATAAAGGATTCACTTTGCATGAAGTTTGACAAAAAAAATGTCGATAGGTAACTATAATGCTTGCATTATGGGTAAAATCAAAAACATCAGATGCTGAACTTGCAATGTTTTGGCAGAACTATCAAGACATCGCAAACTTTTTTATTTTTTTTATTTCCGTTACTAATTGAAGCGATTTTTATCGTGTTACTAAAATATCACAAAGTAGTGCGAGAATAATTTTGTAAAACGCAGACTTTCTATAATTCTGCAATCTGCACATTTGTGTTCGTTTTCTTCTTTATTTAATTATACCTGCAACGCAATACATATCTCATTACATTATGTCTTCCTTGTAGGTTCAAAGTCGAGTCCTAACCTTACTTTTTATTTCATATTTTGTCGGCACAACGCCAAGGTAAAATTATATATTTTAATGAATCACCAGTTACAATTTGAAGCTATGTTCCTACCTTATCCTGCCTGCTAAGCCCAAGCAAGTACTCCGTCTAAATATAATTCCTTATTACTTATCTATTTGGCTCGTGCATAGGTAAATATAATTGCTGTAGGTGCTTGCAAATTGCCATCATTTGCAAGCATTATGACAATATTCTTGTACGCGTTAAAAAACGAGGGGTCATAGTACAAAATTCGAACAGCTCCAACCAGTGCCAATGAAGGTTCTAACTGTAGTCACAATTTCGTGAATCCGAGGGTGGCTATACAAGTACCTAGCGGCGTGGTTACTTCTGGTTTAAATTGGTGTCAAGAAAAGTCACAGCGTCGATGGGGTTTTGCAGAGCAATACCTAACTTCAGAGCCACAAGTCTCCATTGTGTATGTAACTAGATTTCTCGAAGTGACTATTTAAGCAGTGCTAGATGGGCATTCGGGAAGTGTCCTTGACAGCATGCGGCCGCCCCGTCTGTGTCGTTAGATGTGTGTCGATGTTAGTGGCCTCTGACCCTCGCCACAGGGACTGTGATGTGCCCAATTATGCTGCTAAACCAACTCTAGACATAAACCAAATCATTCCTTTCATCTAGAGATCATTCAAAAACATTAGAATTAAAGAACTTAAATAATTGTATCGAAAGCCACGCGAAAACGTTTTTCTACTTATAGATACTTGACAATAAATGTTGACTTAAGATGTTCAGTTAGTCTTCCATCCAGTTCTTAGATCTATGGAACAACTTATTGCAAAGTTATTAAACTGACATAACTTATATTCAAAGCACAATGTAAAAATCAAAAAACTCCCAAGAAACACAGGACACTATAGTCCGGCAATCTCGTGCGCGACCGTCCCGCGGGGTGTCAGACGGTGGCGGGGACGAGGTACCCAAGATGTCAGCGGGTAGCGGGTAGTGTAGCGGGGAAGGGAAGCGTGTTTAGCCGTGTCACAGATTATATAATAGTTACTTCGTAGCCGTGTGCTAGAATGACCGCTACCTCGTCCCCGCCACCGTCTGTCACTCCACAGGACGGTCGCGCACGAGATTGCCGGACTATAATATATAATATTCTACTCGGAAGATGTCCACAAAAAGTTCCAAAGTTACGAGTATAACGGCTTTCTACAGAATACTCGGTATAATTTTAATAAGATGTTCACTCAAATTACTAGAAAATGAACCACATGTTGTAAATCGTTCTTTACCATTTCTGAATTGTCTTCATTATGTTCATATGTTTCCAATCCTCTGCGTCTTTCTCCAAATGCTTCTCCTTCTCTTCTTAGCATAATTGGGTAACATCACACAAACATCAATGTGCTCAAAAATGTGTAAGTATGGCTTGATGTGCGGGCTTTAAATGGAGTATTGGCGATAGGGTCAAAGGGGATAGGACAGAAACATTGCAGAGATTATGCCTTGGCGGCGCGAGCAAGATGGCCATGGTCTTACTGTCTCTTCTTCTTCACTGCCTTCTTTCTGTGCTCTGAAACTGAAGGATCAAACACTAGACACTAAACTACTTTGGATGAAGTTTGTACTATACTTATTATGTTTACCTACTACACCTATAAACCTTACATCTTTTGCCACATGATCTTTGCTTTTTAAGATTATGAATTCCTAGCAGTTTTTGTTTTTGCGGAATGGGATTGTAATACTAAATATCTAAACTTATCGTGTTAGCCAAATAATGCATCTTGATCTGAACTCATAGTACTGGCTAATATGATGAAAGATCCTGGATGGTGATTGGTAATTCCATTAAAAGAATCACTGCTAGTTATTCGTAGAATTTCTCAATATTTTAACCCAATATTTAAGACAATGTTGGCTCCACACATGACATTGTACGGCCAAGCTTCAGTTTCATCGCCCAGCACGATGCTTCCACGCTTTACTTGTCTCTTTACTTGGGCCTGCGCATGTCAATATTGTTCATGTCTTACAAGTATTTTATAAACAACACTGTATCTGTATCATTGATCGTTACCATTTTTTTAACATTGCCCAACACTATCTCATAGATTGAAAAAGACTCGAGAAAGACTAGAGTATTATTCGAATCCAATTCAGAAAGTATTTTTTCTAGCGGTGATGGTATGGATGATGATGATGATGATGATATCGAGAAATAGAGTAGAGATAAGAATATTTTAAGAACTATTTCAATGTAGTTTCAATGTCTAAAGAGCCAATTATACTAAAAGCAAAACATTTACATTCTAATCTAATAATAATTTCAAGCGTTAGGTACATCATACAGTCATAAAACGCAAATGATTTATTGGCGATATCAGCACTGCAAGTACTGCAACCATTATTAAGAGTACGCTTATACTTGCCTTTTTATCGTAAAATCTCATTAGATTTTCTACTTTTTGGTGCCGTGACTGCCACTTCCATACTGAAATCTGGCTTTCGCTGCAGGTGAACTTGGCACTTAACCGCTTGGCAGTCAGTCACACATACACACAAAAAAACAGATGAGATTTATAATTCAAGCAGCTTTATCTTTCTCACACTAGCAACGCATCACGCTAATTTCATCAAGAAATTCCTTTACTTGGTCTTCTGTCGTCAGGTTCAAGACGTCCAAGTTTAAGCTCGGTACAGAGCAGTTCATCGTCGATAAGAAGTTATAGTGCGAAGCGATGGGAGAGGGAGAGGGAGCAGAAAGAGCGACGGCAGATGAGTATGAGACTGGCTCAGCTTCACGACAAAATGGCGGCAGGAAGAGAGATGCCCAAGCACGCGCCAACGCCGTCGCCTCGCTCGCCGAATAACTCGACAGATGGACTGCTACCATCTGTATGTGAAATTAGAGAAGTAAGATCATACCCTTCCTATGTAGAACCTCGGTATACTCATGGTTTCATTAATTGCAATGACGCAACACGACACGTCTAACTATAATTGATATAGTATTACATTGCTTACCTATCGACTTACTATTTCTACCACTTGCCGATTCCGGCTTACTAGAGCTAGAAGTTTACCACATTATATATTTATTATATTATTACCACAGATCGAATGAAGTACCTAGTAGTGGACGTAGTGGTGTTGTCACAAATAGAACTGGAAATAGATTGAGGTAAAAGGCATATTGATACGGACTGAGTTACCTCTTCCTTATCTGAAGTTGGTTAATAATAATTAATTTCTGGAAACAAAATTTATGAAAACATGAGTATTCAAATACTTGGTGTATGTAGAAACTGTATAAATAGACTCTGTTCAAAATAGGTCAACCTCTAGTAAAGGAAATCTGATCCATGTTTGTCAACACAATGTCTCATTCAGACCCTAGTAAGATTGCACATGACTCTACGCATGGCCATCATTATCACAGACATTCATTATTTAATTTCCTCGTGAGTTTCCTGCTGTATAATTACCTACCAGTAGAAACCCTGATCTTCGGTAATGCCCATAAAGTGTAAGCAATTATTACACAAATAGTAATAAATAAAATAACACGTTATTATTTATTTTAAGTTGCAAACTTTAAACTTGCGCGATTTGAACACGTACGAGTAGTTATAAATATTATAGTTATTCAACAAAATACATACAATTCATTATTTTTTATTAAGCTTGACCAGCAAACGTTCGACCACAATGTCACCTGATATGAAGTGATGATATGATCTAAGATGCAGCACACTTGCCTATATAATTCTACAATATAATACAATAATATCGTTTAAAAACTAAAAAACAACCGACTTCAATGCCGCGCTATTCATTTTCAGTACCAATTTTGAGATGTTTATCTCAATATCTCTGGAGATACTTATCATACCTCGATAAAATTACCATGGTACCACACTTGGGATATCTCCTTTCGAACAAAAAAAGAATAATCAAAATCGGTTCATAAACGAAGTTATCCGCGAACAAACATTAAAAAAAAAAAAAAAAAAAAAAAAAAAAAAAACCTCTTTATTGACTCCAATTCAAACTCTAACTACATACAGAACATAACTAAAATTAAGTACAATGGACGGTTTTGTCACCATTACTCTTCCAGGCACCCAATCGTTCTACTTACATAACAACTAGTATATATCTGTAGTTTTACACATGTAAACTGTCATCTCAAATTTACACATTATATTATCCATTCCAGTTACTGAACAATCCGGAGGAGCCGCTGCAAGGAGTGGACGGTCCTTGCACCAGCTCTTCCCTCTACTGACAGCCGGCCCGAGCCAAGGCAGCCCATTCTTTGGACTCCCCGGCTTCTGAAGTCTCGCCAGCTATCGCCTGGATGTAGCCACACTCGCACTGGCTCCTTTTGCCTCCTTGGAGGGAATAGGAACCGTGGATCTTCCTAGGAATCAAATGGGCAGCTTCGATAAATTAGTGGTTATATGACATTTGGACATTTAAGACACTCAAGTTGTTTAATCTCTTGGGGGTAGAATTGAAAAGGGTTTCTAAGATCAAGGATTGTGGGGGATGCTGAACTTGAAATGGCTTCGGGCTTCGCTTTGTTGTGGGATTGTGATGGACGCGGAACTGTCTTCTATGCTGCCAGAACTGAAGTGTGCTACTTTCTTCAAGTGTAAAGAACTTGGAACAGTCTTCGCTGTGACTTGGACGTAGACAGCTGAAGGGAAGGGAAGGTATTCGAGAAACACAAAGTTCTCGTTTAATCTTGGAACGTAAGGAGGATGGAACGGTCGGGTCTCAAGTGCTCTGCTAAGAGAGAAGAGGTATTTTCTCGTGAAACATTGAGAAGCAAGGAACTCTTCCCAGAGGTTTGTGTATTTAATGTCAATGACCTGGGTTCTCTTGCGGTTATAGATAGTTTATCAAATCTAACGTAATTCTTAGCTCACAGCTCTTAAGGAAATAGCAGTAGTAAATGGATAAGTTTGACTTAACATACAAGAATGGCTTAGGAAGATATAGAATTGCCTATTTGATCTATAAAGTTTTAGGACAAGGTGTAAAGCTGACTCGCTCGAAACCTAGGTCGAGAAAATTCGACTAAAGGTACGTGAATTACAGCCGGTATATAACAATAATAATGTTACAAATTCACGATAATTTTAAAATTAAAAAAGGTGTAAAGCATTGTTGTTTCGATCATTATACACCGAAGAAGGGAGGTGCTGGTCTGATCTATAGTAGTATAGCTTCTATCTACCACTGTCCACTCTGTGTGTGTAAGTAATAACGAAATAAACAATGTTACAGACTTTGGGGTTAGCTTAGCCCCTTGGTTTGGTATCGCATTATTTTTATTAAACTTAGGTTTAAAAATATTATTTAAGCTATTATAAGAAAGATATATGTATTGTAAGGTTCTGTTAACCAAATAGGTACTGCGTATGTTACAATAGATATAATATTGATTTTTAAAATTAATGTAAAATGTCTAGTGGACAGGGTCTGTGGCCTACGTTATAGATTAGGAAGCGTAGTACCTCCGATTTATAAATACCCTAGATATTATGATAGATTCCTACTAGCATACTAAAATATCGTCAACGCAAAATATGAATATCACTTGTTCAATAAGGGTTTTGAGAATAACACACATTGTCGTTATTTCTAAAGGTGATGAACAAAATTTGACACTTATTTTATGCGTAAACATCGTTAAGTTTTTTACTTATTTTTAAATTAAGTGTATTTTAGTGTTTGTTAACTTTTTAATTTATAAAGTACCTATAAGAAAGTTATTTATTTTCTGCGGCATACGCTGATCCGTTTAGGTACTCGCAAGGTAATTCTTCTTTTGTTTAACCCGTCTTCTGTAGCGCTTTGGAACTACAAAAATGTACGATATTTTTTTAATTCACCAATTCTTAATACTCAATGTACAGGTCATTGACATTAACTCCACAACCTTACACCGGTGTTTGATCTGTAAGCGTCGAAATTAATATTGAAGTGACCAAAACTTTAAAATTAACGGAGATCCGAATTTACGTTGTACATAATACGTGTACGTAACGTAGATAGTATATTTACAGTAAATGTTGCTAAGTACCTACCAGGTTAAATCAAATATATTGGCAGTATCAGTATTTTTAACATCTATATACAGGTGGTTCGGAAAACGGCAAATGACATCAATGTCACTTTTTGACCTGAATGTATATTTGGCAATTATGATTATTAATTCATTTATTTCAGATTCATTCCATAGCTTAATTACACATTATCATAAATTATCATTATTACAAATTATAGGTTCTATAAAAAAATAGGTAGGTCCATAAGTAGTTACTTTGGACTAATCCAGAATGCTGCCAAGATATTTGAAGTGCCTATTGATTGTTAATCTAAGACTCAAATCAAGCACAATCAAAGACCCTTAAGTTAATTAAACACCGTAACATAACTTAGGTAGTCAAACCATTAAATCCCAGCTGTTGATACTAGAATAAGGACGAATGCTAAGCCATGTGGCGCTTAATGCTAAAAGTAGGCGAATTTTTAGAAGTTGTCAACAAATTATGACATATCGATGGCCATCATATCTACAGACACTGCCCCATGACTATTTTTGTAATTTGCAATGTTTCAAACATTTTGAAGATTGTGTGTGATATGAGCCAGCATAATGTATAAAACATGAAGGTCATCTATCAGATTGAACAAGGTGATACAGTTAACATGGTAACAGAATGCGTTATTTCCTCATATCTCTGTTGGAATACATATTTAGTTGTACATTATAGAGGAACTTATACAAGCTGATATGATACAGTTTTATCAAAATTAGGAATAGATATTTGAAAAAGACCTAATAGACGACCATAGGCGCCTTGTTGACAACTTCTGAATTTCATAGTAATAGATATAAAAACATGTATGTGTAAAAGTTCATAAAATTAAATAATTGTTAAGTGCATGTATTCCATGATTTGTATGAACTTTTGTTTATGCAATAAATTATTTAGATAAAACGTTGATTTTGTTAAAAATTGACGAATGTTATGTATGACTAGGTATCGCAAAGACTGTATGGATAGGTGTAAATAGCGATGTCGATAACGCCATGCAACATAAATATGAAGACTCTCATTACGAAACATGACCTACTATTTAAGAGGACGTTGTTTAATAGAAACCCTTTTAACCGAATTATGTATTAACTGATAAAAAAGATAAAAAAAATAAATCTAACAATCAAAAAAATGCAGCCCTCTCCACAAAAAAATATTTTTGCAAAGCAAATAAAATTTACAGCCAATTTCACAACTCGACTAACTGATATGCTATGCTAGATAATTATTTGAATTATATGGCGGTCGACTGCTAGTAACTTGAGAACCCACCCTTGGACGGTGGCTTTCAGTTAAGTATTAATAAGTAGCAGAGGAAGAGCATCTCCAAAGTATAATCTGGATAAGCTGCTACTGCTTCCATAAATAAGTTACGAACATCTCCATGAGCTTATTTATTTACCTGTAATATCGATATGTATAAATCATAAAATGTCATTCACAAAATGGTTTCACACATCTTGTTCTATCCTTCTCTACATTGTTGTATCGTATAGTCCTTAATTATTCGGTCCTACTGATAGATAATGTTCATGCTATAATAAATAGTGATATACAACTTTTAATGAGAGTTAATCTAAACAAAGTATTATTTTGTTTGGAGACTTTATTATTATTGGAATAGCACAATTACCAAATTCTTGCCTCGACTCTATACATATTCGTAATGTACTTGGCTTGCTCATGTACCTACACTGCACCTTTGTAAGCATTTAATAGAAAATAATAATTTTATAACCTATCTGTGGATAGTAAAATCTCTCCATTCTCACCATTATTTTGCGTTGTTGAGCTTACGTAATATTTCCTAAGAAGGTATGAAGTATGAAGTCATTAATTAAGTAGATACTGTCCCATTGGTAGACACCAGTATAAACAAATTCATGGAGATGACGTCTCTTAATTACTTAAGCATATTAAAATCCCTTTTATAATGTATTGGTAAAGCCTAAGGCGTGATCGCAGTGGCTTCGGCCAGGCCTTATAGAGACGGGCCGAGACGGATAGGTCGTGCTATAGTATGTATACATGTTTTGTACTTGTCGTGTAAATAATATAGGTATGGAGTAGGTATTAGTGTCTGCTTGCTAATTGTCTTTCGCTATCTCTTACTATTGAGTTAAAATAGTGTGTCCAGCAATATTAAAAATGTAAATGGTTTTCACTAAAGTACCAATTTTTATCTTATTCTTATTAAAATGTGTTTCTGTAATTTTTTACCACGTTACAAGTAAATGGTAGGGTGGCATGGTTTGTTATTATTAGAATGATATAACCTCGAACTGAAATGTTTGTCAGTAATATTTTACTTTTGATAAGGTACATAACCTCAACATTTATTTACAGTTTTTAATTAAGTACAAAGAAATAATCAGGTATTCTGCGGTACGGGACGCTATTCTTTTTTGCATATGCCATAGCCACATGAACATTTTATGTAGGTACTCGTTTGAAGATAACTAATTTTATAGATTTAAAAACGGGAATTTAACGTGACTTACGCGATGTCGATATAGCGAGGTGCGACGCGTCGACGAGCGCCCCGCACTCAAGATCCTGAAGAAGGCCTCCGGATGAGGCCGAAACATATGTCGATCGCTATATCGACATCGCGTAAGTCACGTTAAATTCCCGTTTTTAAATCTATAAGTTTAAAATGAACGTGAGTTTTTATAATATAACTAATTTTATTATTCCCAGATGGTGAAAGACAATATTAATTAAGTCGTTAACAAATGTAGAACCCCGCCCGATGTTCCGTTAAAGCACAAATGTATGGAATTATGTAAACGGAGTGAAATCAGTTGGTAATGTTACGTTCATATCGCTGTACGCATTGCCAAAATAAAAATGACAACATGTACCATTTGTTTATCTTAACACCCTGTATCTGCTATCGTAAAACTTCATTAATGAATCTCGTTCGCTGCTGGAAACAACAACCGTGCGTTTTTTCGATTTTTTGTATCGGAAGTAAAATTAAAAAAAATATATAATACATGTTTATTTTAAATTATTTTTTTCACAGGGGGTGCGTGTGACCTTCTGCTGTTGGATTTTAGTTTTTATTTGATGCCACACCTACGAAAAAAAAAAAAAATAAAAAAAGAAAAAATATGCGAAAAAGTGCCGCAGTCAAAGTGTCTCACATGAGTGGAAGATGAAAACTAAATGAGGCAAGTTACTGGCCAAATTTTAGATTTATTTACTTACTTGATCATGTCAAAGTAACCGTAGATTTGTATAAAAATTACAATGTTACCTATTATGTACACGAGATAGCAATTTTTAACTCCAAAAAAATCTGTGTTTTCTTTAACGTGATTGAGTGAATAAAACAATCTTAAAAACTCGCACTAGGCACTCTGGATAGGCTAGCTGTGGGGCGAAAATTTAACGAAATTCAACCGTTTTACGACCGTGTTACGATTTGAATTTCGTAGTACGAAATTTAAATCTCACCGCGGGTTCCGCTTTCGAGATAGCGTACAGAATAGCCCTACTGGTGGTACGCGATGATACGATCGAGATGGGTGAACACGCTTGGCCTAGATTGGTCTAACTTTCAAAGGCTCTTATACCGAATTTTAAAAATCGGGTGAACATACATTAAAAAAAAATGAATACACAATCGAACAGAGAACATCCTACTTTTTGATCTCGGTAAAAATATCTAAATTTTTATGCAGTTGTATCATCGACTTGACTAGGAGATAATACTCTCAGTTCACTATCGTTGGAAGCTATACCACACCCCGGACACTCGCTCAATCTCCATACAAACTAGCGTTTTAACGACCGACACTGTGGCACCGACACAGACACTACACACATGTCGTTTTTCTATACGTGCACTTGTGTGCGTGACGTCTAAGGTTGTCGCCCGTAATCACCGTATCACAGATTATATAATAGTTACTTCGTACATACTTACTACGTACTGACCGTATGAATATTTTTTGTACACTTACCCAAAAAGCTTTTAACACTAAAAAATATTAGTCGCTATTTCGTAAACCATCGTCTACAGAAACATTAATTTTTTTTTAAATATTTTACAAACTAAATATTATTTACGCACGAGTATATATATCGTTGTTTCATTTATGAAAATGTATTCTAAAATACGAATATGTAGGTAAGTATATAAGTATTGATAATATACCTACATAAAAAGAACCTACGTAAATTTGAACCTCCGGTGTCTACTGGTCTTAACATAAATGTATGAAGTTGATGTTCTTCTCCTCGAGAGTAGTACCTATTGTTCTGTAGCCGTACGCGTGTAGCGTCCTTGCTCAGACTGGCGCCTCGACAAATCAGAATCGGTGGCGGGGTGAGGTAGCCCGGAATTGGGGGGGGAACAGAGTGTCCGTTCTATACGTAGTATTATTATCTTTTCTATGGCTATACTCTATAATCTATAGGTAAATAGTGTGTATAGATGCTTTACACTTTACGACTAAAGTAGGTAATTACTTAACTAATCTAGGTACGGAGTACTATTATTTATTCTGTTGTCTAGGTTCTTACTTTGATATTCTTTACCATATCAGGTTCAATGTTGCACCTTGAATAAGTCACGGCAGATACCAGCCCATAAATAGAATATCGTCTCGTATGGAGTGTATAATAAGTATATAGGTACTTATATATACCTATAGGTGCTATAATAAGCAAGTCAAAGGGCATGCATGATCTTTAAAGGTTTATAGACATTCCTACTAGCTGTGCCCCGCGGCTTCGCCTGTGTTAAAAAATACTTAGAAGAAGTATTCCGTCCCTCCTAGACAAAATTCTATTTTTAACCGACTTCAAAAAAAGGAGGAGGTTTCTCAATTCGACCGTATATTTTTTTTTTTTTTTTTTTATGTTTGTTCGTGGATAACTTCGTCGTTTATGAACCGATTTCGATTATTCTTTTTTTGTTCGAAAGGAGATATCCCAAGTGTGGTACCATGGTAATTTTATCGAGGTATGATAAGTATCTCTAGAGATATTGAGATAAACATCTCAAAATTGGTACTGAAAATGAATAGCGCGGCATTGAAGTCGGTTGTTTTTTAGTTTTTAAACGATATTATTGTTTCCATTCACGCTGACGCTAGTTCAAAATGTATTGGAATGGAATGCATTTATTTTTCCGCAACAAAGTTGACAACTTTGTCCCATACATTTTAAAGTTGCGTGAGCATAAAGTGAAAGTGAACAGAAATGGGATTTTGTCTAGAGGCCCAGGTTATTTTATAAATTATCTGCGTGTGTTAATCTTATCCAAATTCGTTCAGCCGCTTTTGTAATTTACTAATCTGCTAGTTTAGTACGTACGAATACGATCTAATTTATATATACCATATATATTAATTAATAGATATAATTAATATATAGTACGATCTAACTTATATATACCTAGCCTAATTCTATAGCTATAAAACTTACCTACGTAGTTACTTGCTATTGTCTGAAATGTCTGAATCTTGCTATCTCTAGTAGTTAGTACCTACTATTATTTATATTATAATAATATTTCCAAAAAGGAGGAGGTTCTCAATTCGTCTGTATATCGTTTTTTTTTATAGGTATGTGTGTCGCGATTACTCTGTCAACCGAATGATTCTTTATTTAATCAGTAGGGTACATTTCCGAATTGGTCCCATAGTAATTTCATCGAGATCTGATAAGTATCTTCAGAGATATGACGATAAACGCCTCAAAATGCTAATGAAACGAACTAGCGGGGCATGGAAGTCGTTTGTTATTATTTTATATATCTATCACTTTACTGAAGATTCTTTTCAAATTATCACCTACCTATCTACTTCCCGCCTACACTTTATTTATTTAGATAACAGACACGCAGTGGTTCAATATTAACCACACTAAAATAACCTAGAGGCCAGACAGAAATAATTTTAGTAGAGAGAGGAGTAAGTATGTACCTATATTCATCATTTTGATTTTAAAATTATCGTGAATTTGTAACATTATTATTGTTATATACCGAATGTAATTCACGTACCTTTAGTCGAATACTGACTCGCTCGAAACCTAGGTCGAGAAAATTCGACTAAAGGTACGTGAATTACAGCCGGTATATAACAATAATAATATATTCATCATCTATGATATTCATATTAGTATTTTTAATATATTATAGGCTACCGTACGTTTGACTACAGTCAAAGCATTGATGTGGACGAGTATAGTGACCACGCTAAGCTTAAAATACTGACTCTCAAATTTCAAGCGGCCTGCAGGAACACCGCAAGGTTATGGCGGCAGATTTTCTTCTTGATGGTTGGTGGTAAGCTACTTTTTGGTAGCAAATCAGACGGAATATCGATATAATATGCTCATGCCACCGTAGTGTTAGGTACTTTAACGTTTATCTGGTGTACTTGTACTACAGAATAATTAATAGTACTACGTACTTGTACACTATTGTACAGTACGAGCGACCTATTAAATAGGTAATTTCCGTTCACAGTACGTTATTATATACAACTATTTTCTAGACCCTCTGTAAATGTGACTATGTAGTACCATGTGAAATGACGTTTATAAGTGTACAATGTACCCAAATGAATCAATAAAGAAGTTGACTTGAAGTGTAGTCATTGCTTTCTACATAGTGCATATTGAAGTGCCTCAGAGGTGAACACATACTAATATAGTACAAATAAATAAGTTTCTTGTTGCTAGCTAGCTCTAAGTTGTGTTTCACTATTTCACTTTTTTTTTATATAAAAATTGTCTGAAGTACTGAAACACACAGTTACATGTATGGTTGGTTTTAACCTACTTTAATATTTTTTTTTTAAATATTTACACCCTTCTAACTTGGTAGGTAGATTCTTACCGTCTTATTTTCCCCGTATATAATGTCTCTATGGTCTTATTTTCTTGTTGCATTGATCTCCGGATGAATTTGGATAAAACCAGTCATGAACAACGAGCACGTTGTTCCGGAACCGATTGCCGTAGATGGAATCCCACTCGAAGTTGTAACGCAGTATGTTTACCTAGAGCAAACGCTCCAACTAGGCAAACACAACTTCGAGATGGAAATCCAGAGGAGAATTTAGCTGGGCTGGGCAGCATTCGGAAAACTTCGTCGAGTCTTCTCGTCGCCTATACCGCAGGGTCTAAAGACAAAAGTCTTAACCAGTCTTAACCAGTGCGTCCTACCTGTGATGGCATACGGAGCCGAGACGTGGACACTCACAGTTCGACTGGTCCACCAATTTAAAGTCGCTCAGCGAGCTATGGAGAGAGCTATGCTCGGTATTTCTCTGCGGGATCGAATACGGAACGAAGTAATTCACCAGAGAACTAAGTTATCGACATATCTCAACGGATTAGTAAGCTGAAGTGGCAGTGGGCTGCTCATATCTGCCGCAGGACTGATACCCGTTGGGGTAGACTTGTCCTTGAGTGGAGACCGCGAATCGGCAAACGTAGCGTAGGACGTCCTATGACCATATGTGACCTGTGGTCTTATTACAAAAAGCAAGCTTACCTAATCCTGGTTTAAACCCAGGGTCACAAGAGTCAATCATGAGTTCATGACACTTATCTCATGTTAAGGCGCGAAAGATAGAGAGCATCTAAATACTCTCATTTTTCTGCATTCGTTCCACTTCACACCACCGAAATTGAAACCACTGGTGGTGTTGTATGGAATCAGTTCTTTTTGTTTGACACAACCCCAAGGTCTTTGTTTTATCTATGACCCTAGTGATGTCTTGTTCACGGTCCTCTAATTGTATTGAATATCGAAATAATTTTAAAGGAAAGCTGCGACCTACATACGTAAGTGTAGGTATGATTTTAATTAACAGTGTTACAAAAGCATAGGTGAAAGTGTATAAACGGGAAGACAAAAGGAATACATAGTTTCCATATTACACCACTAGTGCCACAGAAAAGATAATAATATGCTAGTGCTGCAATTTATATAGGGAGGGAAGGAAACCGTCTGTCGTACTCACGGATTAGACAAAGTGTCTAATCCGTGGTCGTACTTATACTTTTAGGTTTTGTGCTAATACTTAGATAGGAATTCAGCACGGTAATACTAATCATCAATATATATATAATATGTATAAAAATCAATGCCACACTTTTCGTTGTAATTTTATAACTCGATAACGGGATCACCAAACCAAATGTTTAGGCTATGTTCGGACTACGTAGTTAGCTATACTATTAATTATTCTGAACTTTCTTTACTTTGCAATACTTTGCATCTATTTCATAAACTACGATTTTTCAAAGCTTCACGTATAGAAACGTGTGCAACGCGTGTGGGTGTACCCGGTGTTATTTTAGTCCAGAAACACCAGTTGTCACTTCGTTTAATTAAATAGCTATTTCAGCTTTCAGCTATTTCAGCTTTATCTGATATTTTTGTACATATTATATACAAGTTCCGGTTCCAGCGAAATTTCGGATTTCGGATTGTATAAAATAATGTACTTCACTAATAAATAGGCGTAGGATCTAAAAGTATAGACATCAATTAAGTTTCAATGAGTTTTATTGTGGTTTGAGACGGGTATAGAACGTGGGTGTGCAGTCTCGTGGAATGTTTAGTCGACCTCCTCGATGGTGGGTCCGGCACCGCCGCCGGGCGCGGCCCCGGGCGCCGCCCCGGGCGCGCCGGGGAAGCCGGGCATGCCGCCGGGCATGCCCCCGGGCGCGCCGCCCGCGCCCTGGTACAGCTTGGTGATGATGGGGTTGCACACGCCCTCCAGCTCCTTCTGCTTGTGCTCGTACTCCTCCTTGTCGGCCAGCTGGTTGGAGTCCAGCCACTTGATGGTGTCGTTGCACTTGTCGAGGATCACCTGCTTGTCCGCGTCCGTTATCTTGTCCTTCAGCTTCTCGTCCTCCATGGTGGACTTCATGTTGAAGCAGTACGACTCGAGCGCGTTCTTAGACTGGATCGTGTCCTTCTGCTTCTCGTCCTCGTTCCTGTACTTCTCCGCCTCGTTGACCATGCGCTCGATCTCCTCCTTGGAGAGGCGGCCCTTGTCGTTGGTGATCGTGATCTTGTTCTCCTTGTTGGTGGACTTCTCGACGGCGGACACGTTAAGGATGCCGTTGGCGTCGATGTCGAACGTGACCTCGATCTGCGGCACGCCGCGCGGCGCCGGCGGGATGCCGGTCAGCTCGAACTTGCCGAGCAGGTTGTTGTCCTTGGTCATGGCGCGCTCGCCCTCGAACACCTGGATCAGCACCCCGGGCTGGTTGTCCGAGTACGTCGTGAACGTCTGCGTCTGCTTCGTGGGGATGGTGGTGTTGCGCTTGATGAGCGTGGTCATCACGCCGCCCGCGGTCTCGATGCCGAGCGACAGCGGCGTCACGTCCAGCAGCAGCAGGTCCTGCACCTCCTCAGACTTGTCTCCGTGCAGGATGGCGGCCTGCACGGCGGCGCCGTACGCCACCGCCTCGTCGGGGTTGATGGACTTGTTCAGCTCCTTGCCGTTGAAGAAGTCCTGCAGCAGCTTCTGTACCTTAGGAATACGGGTGGAGCCGCCCACGAGGACGATGTCGTGGATCTGCGCCTTGTCCATCTTGGCGTCGCGCAGGGACTTCTCCACGGGCTCCATGGTGGAGCGGAACAGGTCCGCGTTGAGCTCCTCGAAGCGCGCGCGCGTGATGGACGTGTAGAAATCGATGCCCTCGTACAGGGAGTCGATCTCGATGCTGGCCTGGGTGGACGACGACAGAGTACGCTTCGCGCGCTCGCAGGCGGTGCGCAGCCGACGCAGCGCGCGCTTGTTGCTGGTCAGGTCCTTCTTATATTTACGTTTGAACTCCTGCACGAAGTGGTTCACCATGCGGTTGTCGAAGTCCTCCCCGCCGAGATGGGTGTCCCCGGCGGTCGACTTCACCTCGAAGATGCCGTCCTCGATGGTGAGGATAGACACGTCGAAGGTGCCGCCGCCCAGGTCGAAGATGAGCACGTTGCGCTCGCCGTGCCCCTTCTTGTCGAGTCCGTACGCGATGGCGGCGGCGGTGGGCTCGTTGATGATGCGGAGCACGTTGAGGCCGGAGATGGTGCCGGCGTCCTTGGTGGCCTGCCGCTGCGAGTCGTTGAAGTACGCGGGGACCGTGATCACGGCGTTCTGCACGGTCTTGCCGAGATATGCTTCTGCGGTCTCCTTCATTTTTGTGAGCACCATTGAGCTAACTTCTTCGGGGAAGAAGGTCTTGTCTTCACCCTTGTAGGCGACTTGGATCTTTGGTTTGCCCCCATCGCTGACCACCTCGAAGGGCCAGTGCTTCATGTCGGCTTGTACTGTGGCATCCTCGAATTTGCGACCAATAAGACGCTTTGCATCTGTAACAATACAAAACTCATTGTAGGAACTGTTTTCAGTCAGCTGTTGTGAAGTATCAGTGTAAATCCTCAGAATATACTTTATCATTCAATATGTTCAGAGACTCTAGTCCAGTATATTAGGTATCATCATAAAAAATAAGGCTACGTCAGTAAGTACAACATTAATATTCACATTGTTCTAAGGAAGTTAATGCCATTCACCTTGAATTACCAACTAAATGATTTATAGCCTAATCCATATGTATGATGATGTATGAACATTGTTTAAAAGAAAACAAATTATTGTGAAATCTGATTCACTAAAAACCTCTTACTCATAGTTACTCATAGTGAAATTATGACAGTTATCTGTGAGTTAGTCAGGCGCCTACAGATTGTTTTATTTATAGAAGAGCAAAAAATCGCAAATACCTATGACATCATTCCATACAATGAAAATGCTAATAATTTAAGATCAATTAAAAAACTTACAGAACCGACTTCAAATGCTACACCAGTCATTTTCAGTATCAAGTATAAGGTATTTATCTCTATACCTCGGGACCCTGTGAAGTACCCACACCCTTTCAAACAATAATATCGTTTAAAAACTAAAAAACAACCGACTTCAATGCCGCGCTATTCATTTTCAGTACCAATTTTGAGATGTTTATCTCAATATCTCTGGAGATACTTATCATACCTCGATAAAATTACCATGGGACCACACTTGGGATATCTCCTTTCGAACAAAAAAAGAATAATCGAAATCGGTTCATAAACGACGAAGTTATCCGCGAACAAACATAAAAAAAAAAAAAAAAAAAAAAAAAAATACGGTCGAATTGAGAAACCTCCTTTTTTTGAAGTCGGTTAAAAAATAATTTTCCAAATCATTTCAGGCATCTTTGAGTTGAGTGAACATACATAAAAAAATCCGATGAACTAAGAACCTCCTCCTTTTTTGTGAAGTCAGTTAAAAAGATTTTCAGGGAAAACTAAGCCGTCTTTGGAATAAACTAGTTCCATTATGTAACTTATCCTTAGTGTAAAGTACAAGATGAGTGCACTTAATTAGGTCAATTACTAAATTATAGTAACAAATTTGAACACCTATCTAGAACTTAGTAATGCTAAGTAAGAAATGCTAGTTGACCCAGTTTTTAATGTCATTGATGTGTAAAGTAGGACGCGGGCTCACGCGCCTAATGTGTGTTAAGCTATGTTTGTGAGATTATCTAATTATTCAAGTGATGGCTCATCTAAATTATTGTCGCAAAATATAGATAAAAACTTTGCAATTACTCCTACATAATTGGATCGTAGATATTGCATAATCCTGGATTATAAAAATATGTTCTAACTCTGGTCCTCTGCAAGCAGGCTAATAACTAAATTGATATAATTTAATATTGTTTCAATAATATCGTTTTAAAACTAAAAAACAACCGACTTCAATGCCGCGCTATTCATTTTCAGTACCAATTTTGAGATGTTTATCACAATATCTCTGGAGATACTTATCATACCTCAATAAAATTACCATGGTACCACACTTGGGATATCTCCTTTCGAACAAAAAAAGAATAATCAAAATCGGTTCATAAACGGCGAAGTTATCCGCGAACAAACCAAAAAAAAATATATATATATATAATACGGTCGAATTGAGAAACCTTTTTTTGAAGTCGGTTAAAAACTATAAGAACCAACTTCTAATGTCACACTAATCAAAGTAGCCAGTAGATGAAGTAACCGTTATATAATCTGTGCCAGTAGTTAGTATGTCGTCCAGGCATGTAAGTAAATGTATCGTAATACTAAATGTTGATTGATATATTATAAATATATTGATATAGTAGTGATATAGTTGATATATTTAAAACGGCTCAACTGATTTCGTTAAAATTTAAATGGGACCACCTGGGAAGGGTACACTACTCTTTGAAACAAAAAAAAAAGATTTTCATTTATCGAATTTTCGAGTAATCGGTGAACATCAATAAAAAATATTTTTTAAAAGGTTCTGATGAATTGAGACCCCTTTTTTGAAGTCGTTTAAAAATGAAGACAATAAAATCTGCTGGAGCAAAATTGAATTTTGTGAATTTATGTAATATCTAATGGTTGGTTGAATTAATAAAGATTGTTTACAAAACAAAAAAGAATAA
This sequence comes from Cabera pusaria, assembly GCA_954871355.1. NCBI lineage: Eukaryota > Metazoa > Arthropoda > Insecta > Lepidoptera > Geometridae > Cabera > Cabera pusaria. The sequence continues at coordinate 26,698,176 of OX940894.1, forward strand.
AAAGTAAAAAAAATAACTTACCATACAAACCATAACAAAAATTTTATTTTAATTATTTGCCTAGAAGTAGAAAATAATCTTAATTCTATCCCGTTTGAATAGTACATCGCAATTACTGAGACTTTGTTGTATTTGCAGTCTGTCCATCGTTCATAGGACTATTATCTCCCAAACCATAATAGGTGCACTTGAAATTTAAAAAAAAGTGTACTATAAAGCCGCTATGAAGAAACAGGTTTTTCACCATACAATAAACAGGTTTTTAGACTTCATTTGCTCGTAGTGTATTACCTTGGCTGCTATTAAATAAAATAATAAAATGACCTAGTTGCGGAAACCAGAGAAAACCAAGTGTTAAATTTATATTTTGTTAGGAAAAGACCCTATATTATACGTAGACTTTACGTTGCAAGCAATCTAGCTAAGTAGGTATGTCAAAGTAGAAATGAGTGAGTCATGAAAATAAAGGTAATGATGAAGTTCCAGATGTTTCTGATATCAGTGCGAGTCAGACTTATTATTGATAAGCTATCGGCAGGATATACAATCATATATGTAGGTATTGTAATTAATGATCCTATCTAACCTTGGTGTCTTTGTTACAAAGGAGGTACTATAGTTAAGAAGTAAGGTAAAGAGATACAATAGTTGTATGAATGTACTGCATACAACTATGGAATCTATCTTATTGCATGACAACTTGACTATGTGCTTATTATTGTGTGTTGTTCTATTGCTGTAAAATTTACACCTATAGCTACTTAGTAAAATACTTTAAGTATGATACTTGAAGTACCTAATATCTACCTATTTCATGATTTTACAGGTTTTAGCAAATATTAGATACTTAGTGAAATTATAGTTCCTACTTCAAAATAAAGACAACTGATGCATACTTCTATGACAGTCATAGATGACGAGCCGAGGCATGTGTAGGTAGAACCATGTGTGAAGATTGTACCGGCGACAGAAGTTCAATGACACGGGGCCAGTCAAAACTAGGTTAAGTAACTACGTCGAGGGCAGAAAAACACTTACCGAAAATAGTGTTGTTGGGGTTCATCGCCACCTGGTTCTTGGCTGCATCTCCGATGAGACGCTCGGTGTCTGTGAACGCAACGTACGAGGGCGTGGTCCTGTTGCCCTGGTCGTTTGCGATGATCTCCACCTTGCCATGCTGGAACACCCCCACGCAGGAGTAAGTGGTGCCCAGGTCAATACCTACCGCGGGTGCTTTCGCCATCTACAACAAAAACATACGTAAAAGAAACCGCATGACCTCAGTAAAACTATAGGTAGGTTATGTCCGCCATTTTGAGGTTCAGTTGCTCTGCTCAAATTCTAATCATATATTACCGCGTGGGTGCACGTCTATTACCATCCATGAGGCGGTGGATTATATTTGCATTCTAAAATCGAACAAAACAAAGCGAATGTATCTTATAGCCAACGCCACGCAAAGTAGTGGCCATTACCCGGGAAAATCGATAACCGGAACGTTCGAGAAGGGTTCTACCTCGATGAGGTTAAATTGCGAAAATATAACAGTATCAGGTACCAGAACCGTCGAAGAATGACGCATGAACTTTGGGTTAACATTTACATTACACCTACCTGCCTATGAAAAAACCACGTGCCTTAGGAACTACTTATGTAGGAACTTATAGCATCATATATACAAAGATAGTATTAACTTAAACAATTAGATTACGAAATAGGTTTTATGAACACAGAAAACATGAATTTTCAAACTGGATTTGGATACCTGGAAATTACTACTCTGCCAAGGAGATGATGGAATGGAACGCGGTGCTGACACACAAAGAAAATTGCAGAAATAAATCTGAAAACACAGAAATTAAAAGTAACAATAGCGACACAGAAATGCTACTCACTTTGTTTCTTGTGTGTGATAATTCTATATATTCAGTCGTTAACTATCACTTAGCTCGCTCCACAACAAAGGTGCGCGATCGACGGTTCCTTTTCACGAAATAAATCGGCGTCTGAATTTGTCCAAAGAGTTTTTATACGTGCGCGATGCGTCATTTGACGTCATACGACTTTTCTGGAATATTCCAGCGATTCCACCAATAGGAAGCAAGATATTTTAGTGCGAAGCTCTATCATTGGTTAAAAGTTGACATCTGCAACGCTTTTGCACCACCATCTGTCTACTCGCTAGTGATGAGCGTTCTATATCGATAAGCATTTGTTTCCAGAAACACCGAGAACAATGTCGACTAACTGGGAATGTTTTCTAGAATTTAGCTTTATCAAGGAGAGGAGGTCTGAAAATGTAATTAAATATTGCTTGTACAGAAGAAAAATTATAATGAGCACTTCAGCAGTAATTCCATCTTAGACTGCATCTTCAATGAACATAATGTGAGATAATGGTCCATTGGCTTAAAAAATATACCTACAAATTTCAAAAAGATGTAATGTTTGTTAGTTATTATGCTTGTGAGATCAGATGTATTGACTTATTTCTGAAATGATCCGTATGATTTTAAAAAATATTTAGCCAATATATAGACCGACCGACCGACTGGTAATAGACTGTATATCCTGAAGGAGGGTGTCAGTCGCTTTTGATACCGAATATGTAAAAAATAGGAACATAAATTTTGACTTAATTATCCTACCAAATAACTTAATTTTATGTACGGACACCTTGCGTATACTATAGATATCGAAGTTGATGGATTGGTTGAAGATTGAGTTTACAAACAGTGATTTGTATACCTCGTGACCATAGGTAGACGTTACGTATAAGAGGAGGTACATCTACTTTTTAAACGACTTACAAAAAGGAGGAGTCTGTATGTTTTTTTTTTGTATGTATGTTACGCGATTAGTCCATCAATTGTGAACCGATTCGAATGACTCTTTTTTTAATTAGTAGGGTATATTCCAAGGCGGTCCCATTATAATTTCATTGAGATCTGATAAGTATCTCTAGAGATATGATGATGAACGTCTGAAACATGCAACTGGAAACTGATTCGCGCGGCATGCGGTAATTAGATTTTAAACTATCTTAATTATTATCAAATACTGGACCTCGATAGCGCGCCGCTATAGCCTGCGTGGTGACCATGATAAAACATTTTCAAAATATTATTCAGATTTTTTAACACGCTTTCGTTTAGGGATCAAACACAATGTTAGACCAACTCAGGTAAGAGTAAGTACATTTGTAACATAACATTTTTTTTGACGTCTTATACGAAGAACGCCGGCTGCACGCACGAAAACACAGTTTTAAAATCATATGATCATATGATTGTAAAACTGTTCACGAAAACATGTCACGTTTTGCGTGCAAATGAGAGCGTGGAACAAGCGATAGACTAGAGAGGCACGATTGTATGACGTCATCACATAAAATTATCGTCTGTTAACCGATTTTATAGACAACAAATTTTTATACTAATAGTGATGAGGAAAGGAAATAAAATTCCAACTAACTTCTACAAATTCTAGCAAGATTTGTATATGTGTAATATTCCCACATCAGTTAGTCCCATAGAGTATTTGTATCTCCTTAGGTAACAAGATAGATCTGCATCAAAAACTACGTTTGCGAAACTTATTATTGTATATTATTATTATTATTTATATTATTTATTATTGTTTATCTCCTACAAAATATAAGGGAAAATATTTATTTATGTAATTTAGAAAAGTAAGACTTTTCTACACTTACCAACCAACAGACGTCACTTTCTCTTGTATGAAAAATATATGTACAATATCGCATATAGCTACGATTTTGAATTGTTTCAGTGAACGTGCTAATACCGGTGGTAATTTATTATTATGTCCAAAGATTTTTTTACGTACTATCGTAACATTTTATCACGCTGATCAATATCGACAATCATGTCATCACATCACTATGGTTATAACTTTTTTAAATTCTTCCTGTTATGAATATCAGTCTTTTAGCCACAGATTACTATAAATGTATAATGCTTTTAGCCAAAAGGGATAACTGATAAGCAATTGGCGCGAATCTGAAAATGTTCAATATAAAAATTATAAATTAGTGAGGCTAGCACGGAGAATAGACTCTTCATCGGTGGAGGCTGTCACGGAGGCTCTACTAGTCTATTCTCCGTGACGGAGGCTATGATACGTAGCGTGAAAATTAAACAGAGAGAACATTAGCGTATGCCAATGAAATAGCTATAGAGATATAACCCGACTAAAATGATGAACACATGATACATATGCCAGCTGTAAGATAAAATAAACAACGTAATATGCTCGGGTCATACATGACAGCGGGTGAAAGCCAAAGATAGAACTGGGAGCCAGTGCTGGAACCAGTTTGTAAAATCGCGAATGCAGAGAAGGATAGAAAATTATTGTTCATATATAGTGATTGTATAGTTTTATCCTTCTCATATTATAAAGGCTAGACCGCACTAAGCGACACTTCACTGCAGCGGCGCGACGCGACACATAGCGGCAAAATATTCTTTGTAAGAAATTGTATGAGGTATATCACACTACGCTGCAGCGGAACTACGCGTCGCGACACTGCGCGACAAAATTGACCAACTCATCAAATCTGACGCGCCGTGTCGCGCACAGATTACTATATGTGTCAGAGTGGTGTCGCGTCGTGTAGTTCCGCTGCCGCTAGTGCGGTATAGCAAGCGACGCGACACTTCATTTTATTCAAGTTAGGGTCGGCTCACACCGCGACGTGACGCGGCGCGCACTTATTAAGAGATTATTACAAAAAAGAACTTTATTTACTACTAGCTGTGCCCGCGACTCCGTCCGTGTGGAATAGTGTCTTTGGGTAGCATTAACTAATAAATCACATTCGTATCCCAACTACACCGCGCCGTTCGTAGGTTCGTCCGTAGGTTTTCATATTCCAAATCTGATACCAAAATCTGATACTGATTCCGAATCTCATAATATATATATATATATACATAGTGGTAGATAAATTATTAGTATTTTATTCAATTAAAATAATAATGAATCAAATTGTAATCCTCATTGTAAATGATGTCTGAATAAAGGCTATTATTATTATATTATTATTATTAAGAAATAAATAAAACTTTGTAACCATGAGTTTTTCTTCCACACCTATCGCTTTGGAAAAGTGTATCTTGTTTTTCTAATTGGGGCTTCATAATTTGTAACAAGTCGTCGAATTTATTTTGAGACATTCTAAAGTATGTATGAAACCTTTTCCTTTTCGAACGACTGACAGACAACATTTGCTGCAAACTGTCTCGGCACAGCAGTTCAAGTGCGGTATACCTAAACTACGTTTAAGCCCGTCACAGACTTAGCTATAATATATATTAATATACCGTACTATAATATATATTATAGCAAGCTACCACACACTGAGAAATATATATGTAGCCTTCATAATGCCTTCATAATTGATGGTCGTCTTAGTGTATAGTAATATGCAATAATGTATATTACGGTATCGCTTGGTGACGACACAGAAATATATATTATAGCCGAGTGTGCGGTCACGCGAAAATTAGTATAGAAAATATATAGTAATATGCCTAGCTATAAAAATATGAATATATATTATAGCTAAGTCTGTGACGGGCTTTAGGGCCTTATTCACGATCCATCCCGTCTGTACGTCAGCTCAAGGACATGCACGATGCACGATGCAAAAGTACCGTGAATAGGCTTGACGTACGTCGATAATTATTATTAATTGTTTGCTGGACTTGCACGACCGATTTAGCATCCAGCGAGCACCCCCACCACCGCGAGCGTCGTGCAGATGGACAGTGAATAATGCGGACGTACGTCAGAGCAGTCCAGCATCGTGCGGCTTGATGGTGTATAGACTTGCTGTACAGCCGATTTAACATATACGTATAATATACATTTGTAATTTAAAACATTTTTCGTTCTATTTCCTCTGCTCGCTTGATGCGCGCACGACAGTCAGTATGCTACATCCAGCGCCGCGGCCTTGAGCTGACGTACAGCCGGGATGGATCGTGAATAAGGCCCTTTAACCACGGATAAAGACAGATAGTCTATTCTCCGTGCTGCAAACTGTCGCGGCACTGCAGTTCAAGTGCGGTATACCTAAAAGTGTCGCTACGTGTCGCGTCGCGCCGCTGCTGTGCAGTGTCGCTTAGTGCGGTTTAACCTTTATTGTTATTTAAATGCCAAATCCATTTGATACTTCATCCACGCTATGATACGATACAGTTTGTAGCTTCTCAGACTAAAGGTTAAACCGCACTAAGCGACACTGCACAGCAGCGGCACGACGCGACACGTAGCGACACGTAGCGACACTTTTAGGTATACCGCACTTGAACTGCAGTGCCGCGACAGTTTGCAGCACGGAGAATAGACTATCTGTCTTTATCCGTGGTTAAAGGGCCTTATTCACGATCCATCCCGGCTGTACGTCAGCTCAAGGCCGCGGCGCTGGATGTAGAGTACTGACTGTCGTGCGCGCATCAAGCGAGCAGAGTAAATAGAACGAAAAATGATTTTAAATTACAAATGTATATTATACGTATATGTTAAATCGGCTGTACAGTAAGTCTATACACCATCAAGCCGCACGATGCTGGACTGCTCTGACGTACGTCCGCGTTATTCACTGTCCATCTGCACGATGCTCGCGGTGGTGGGGGTGCTCGCTGGATGCAAAATCGGTCGTGCAAGTCCAGCAAACAATTAATAATAATTATCGACGTACGTCAAGCCTATTCACGGTACTTTTGCATCGTGCATCGTTGATGTGTATGGGCGATAAAGGAAACAACCGAGTACGTGGAACGCTGGTTTATTACTGGCTTGCTATTGGCGGGTTACCCGCGGTGTCAGCGGCGCATGCAATGCGACCGACAATACAGATATAGATACATATCATTCCTCCACACATAATTTTTGGCACCTGGTGACAAAACATATAGCTATAAAAAACAACTAATACTAATAAGAGGAAATATAATAATATAATGTAATAACACATTTAAAATAACTATTCATACCCTACCAACTGAATTCAATAAATTATTTCTTAACATTCAAAAATATTTCCTATAATCTACTTTCTCACGGATGCGTTTCGAGCGCGTGCGTGTGAGTGTGGATGCCGGCGGCGGTAAGTCCACGTCGCCCGGCGGCGCGCTGACGGGAGCGGGCGGCGAGCTCACACCCTCGGCTACGTCGCCGGCGCTTCCTCCCTCACACATACCTGCCTCACAGTCGCGCCACACATCGGCGTCTACGTCTGGCGTGACTGGTACATTGTCAGAGAGCCCTCGTGCCTCATCAGGTTCTAGGTCGGGCCGGTCGGTCGCCGGCTCGATAACCTGTCGGTCGCTGCCGGCGGGTGGTGACTCACTCCATACCGGTGACGGAACCTCATCGATCATCGATGGCAGAGCTTGATGAGATACGTTAGCACCGGGTGCATTAGTCGTACAATTGGGTCGCATCTCATCTCCTTTATACAACATCAGTTGGTCGACGTGTCGTATACAACATATTTTTGACTCGTTTATAATAATCCTGTACATTCTATTACCTATTATCTCCGTTACCGTCCCCAGTTGCCAAGTCTCCGTTCGTGCATTGTAACACCGGGTCCACACGATGTCGCCCATTTCGAAATGCCTTCTTCGGGGCACTACGGAAGAAGCTGAGTCCTTGTGATCCGGAGAAGGCATAATTAGGTCGAGGCGAGATCTCAGATTCCTTCCGAACATCAACTTAGCCGGAGTTTCTCCGGTGGTACAATGCACGGTGTTCCTGTAATTGAACAGATACCCAAGCAACCGCTCGTGTGTCTGATTTAACGGTAGGTTTTCACTAATTATACATTTTAACATCTTTTTGCAGGTTCTTACTGAGTTTTCGGCTTGACCGTTACTCGGCGGGTGATATATTGGTGACGTCATGTACTTGATGCCATTCGAATCACAAAACTTTTTGAACTCGACCGAATTTATCTTTACATCATTATCGGACACCAGCGTCTCCGGTAGTCCGAACGTCGAAAAAATTCCTTTTAGTTTAACAATCAACGCACTCGTCGAAGTTCCGCCCTGCATGTACATGCACTCCAACCACTTAGAGTGCGAGTCGACAACCACCAGGTACACCCTTTGCCCCACCGTCATGTAGTCGATGTGCAGACGGGCCCAGACGCGGGCGGCGGCGGGCCACGGGGCCGGCGGGTCCCGCGGCGGCGCCGCGCGCGTCTGTGCGCACGCCTCGCACGACCCTATCCACCGCTCGATGTGCGCGTCGATGCCCGGCCACCACATCCTGCTCCGCGCGTTACTTTTCGTTTTAATTATACCTAAGTGTGACTCGTGCAACTCACCTAACATTTTCTCTCTCAAGTTCGCCGGAATAATTATTCTGTGTCCCCTGAATAAGCAACCGCTAACCAATTGTAAATCGGCCTTACATTTAAAATATGGTAACACAGATGCACATTTTATTTTACGCGGCCAGCCTACTCTCATGTACCTGACGACGGTCCTGAGTGTCGCATCACGCTCGGTCATCTGCACTATTTCGCTAGCCGTGATTGCCGGAGATGACGAATCTAGGAACTTGAGGGCGTAGTAGGTATCTTTGTCGATATCTTCGCTATCAGCGTTCGTCGCACAGCTAGCTATGGGAGCGCGGGAAAAATAATCAGCTACCTGGTTTTTATCGCTAGAAATGTACTGTACTACGTAGTTATAGGCTGATAAAATAATAGCATATCTTTGTAGCCGCAGAGCGGTAGTGCACGGTATACCGGTTTTACTATTAAAAATCGATACTAAAGGGAGATGATCCGTTTTTAAAACGAATGGATCTTCGCGGCCGTACAGATATTGGTGGAAACGCTTCACACCGAAAATAATAGCCGCCGCCTCCTTCTGTATTTGACTATAATTTCGTTCGCTCGCGGACAGCGATCTCGAGGCGTACGCGAGCGGGCGCTCCCTGCCCGCGTCATCCTGCGTAGCGAGCACGGCGCCGAGGCCGGTAGGCCCCGCGTCCACGGCTAGCACGAGCCGCGCGCCGGGCTCAAAGTGCGCGAGCACGCGCTCCGAAGCCACCTCCCGGCGCACGGCCGCTACGCTACGCCGCTGCCGCTCGCCCCACTCCCACGGCGCGCCGCTACGCAGTAGCTCGTGTAGCGGACTTAGCACGCCCGATGCATTCGGAATAAAACTTCTATAATAGTTAACTATGCCTAGAAACCGCTTGACCTCAGTTACGTTGGTCGGCTCCGGAGCCTCGATTATAGCCCGGACTTTATCCGGACTGGTGCTTATACCCGCTTTGCTGATCACATATCCTAAATACGTAACGCTCTCTTTGAAGAATTCACATTTATTTTTTTCGAGGCGTAAACCGGCTTCACTTAGTCTTGATAACACTTCGCCTAGCCGCTTAATATGAACGGTTCTATTAGAAGCGGTTATGCAAATATCGTCCAGCCAAATACTAACTCCGTCTATGCCGCTGAGTAATGAATGTCTCCATAGATTTTTGAAAAATTGCAGGACCACTAGCCACTCCATACAACAACCTTGTAAATTTAAAGAGCCCTTTGTGTGTATTTATCGTGGTCAGCTCCTGAGACGTCTCCTCTAGGATAAATTGATTATATGCGCTTTTTAAATCGATTTTACTATAATGCTCCGCACCTCCGATTTCACCAAACACCTCCTCGATTCGAGGTAGAGGGTACTTTTCTACCAAAAGATCCTTATTCAGTGTTATCGAATAATCGCCTGCAATTTTTACGCGGCCGTTGTCTTTTAATACGGGAACAATAGGAGTCGCATATTCCGAGTACTTTACAGGCACTAAAATTCCTAAATGTACTAACCTATCCAACTCTTTTTCGACTTTATCCTTTAGGGCAAAGGGTACAGTACGTGGTTTGAAAAACTTTGGAACAACATTATCTTTAAGTTGCAACTTTACTTTGAATTTATTAAAAGCACCAAGTTCATCACGCCATAAATCAGAGTATTTGTTTAAAATATCTTGCAATTCTGAGTCATCGCTTATGATATTTATTCCAGACGTTATCATTAATTTAAAGGCGGACATAAAATCTCTTCCTAATAAAGGCGGCCCTCCATTTCTAACAACAAAAATCTTGAGGTCATTTTTACTATTGTTATATTTTGCTTCTGCTATGAAAAAGCCCAAGGGTGTAATTTTATGTCCGTCATATAAACACATTGTTACACAGCTATTTTGTAATTTATAGTTAGAAAATTTATCTTTATACAATGCCTCCGAAATTACACAGCTACCGGAGCCTGAATCTAATTCCATATTTACATTTTGATTACCTAATACGAGATCAATGTTTATAGGCTTATCAGTCACATACCTCAGATTAAAATTTTGACATTCCTCGCAATTTGATGTTTGCGCTTTTTCTTCAGACTGCTTATCGACATGGAAAACGCACGCTTTTCTTTCACACACTTTCTTTAGGTGACCTTTCTCACCACACTTCAAGCACTTATAGCCTTTGTAACGACACTTATCACTTGTATGATTTTTCATTCCGCATACTGAACACCGGCTCAACCCTGTAGCCGCTGCGGCCCCGTTCATGCTATATCGCCGTGCATCGTCGCGTGCATCGCCGCGGGCCTGCTGACCTTGGAATTTCGCCCTAAATATCGGTTCCTCCTTGATAGGGCCCACTTCGTCCGTAGTAATCATGAGCTTCGCCTGCTTGGCGTACCCAGCCTGCTCAGCCAGTTCGACAGCCCGCGCCAGCGTCAACGTGGACGCGTTCTGCTCGAATAATTTGTCACGTTCTGGACCCGAGCCCATGCCGAGGACAAAACGATCCCTCAGATTCGTTTCCAGGGCGGCACCGAAGTCACAAAAACTTGCTAGACCCCTTAGTCGCGCCACCCAGTCTCCCACCGATTCGCCTGGGTTTTTCGTCGCTCCAAAAAATTTCGCCTTGTCCGCAAATGAACACTGCCTCTGCTTGAAATGACCGTCGAGTAATTTCACCAGATCGTCGTAGGCAAGCGAATCCAACTCCTCCGGATACGCTAAGTTGCATAGCAGACGGTAGGTGTCATCCGTGAGATACGTCAGAAGAATGCCGCTTTTGTTTCCTTCCACCACATTGTATATTTTAAAAAACTGAACTAATTTTCCGCGAAAAATTACCCATTCGCCTGTTTTATAATCAAAACTAGTTAAATTGCCGATATAAGACATTTTTTTTTTGTACGTGGGTACTTTGCACAACGTCGCCAGTGATGTGTATGGGCGATAAAGGAAACAACCGAGTACGTGGAACGCTGGTTTATTACTGGCTTGCTATTGGCGGGTTACCCGCGGTGTCAGCGGCGCATGCAATGCGACCGACAATACAGATATAGATACATATCATTCGTGCATGTCCTTGAGCTGACGTACAGACGGGATGGATCGTGAATAAGGCCCTAAAGCCCGTCACAGACTTAGCTATAATATATATTAATATTTTTATAGCTAGGCATATTACTATATATTTTCTATACTAATTTTCGCGTGACCGCACACTCGGCTATAATATATATTTCTGTGACGTCACCAAGCAATACCGTAATATACATTATTGCATATTACTATACACTAAGACGACCATCAATTATGAAGGCATTATGAAGGCTACATATATATTTCTCAGTGTGTGGTAGCTTGCTATAATATATATTATAGTACGGTATATTAATATATATATTATAGCTAAGTTTGTGACGAGCTTAAACGTAGTTTAGGTATACCGCACTTGAACTGCTGTGCCGAGACAGTTTGCAGCAAATGTTGTCTGTCAGTCGTTCGGCAACCTCTGAGGAAGATGGAAGAAACAGCTAGGCTATTCTGTAAGCTATCTCGATAGCGGAATCCGCGGTGAGATTCAAATTTCGTACTACGAAATTCAATCGTATTACGTTGGTATACGGTTGAATTTCGTAATACGTAATTTGTCGAGATAGCTTACAGAATAGCCTAGCAGATTTGGAATATGAAAACCTATTAAGAAACTCGACATCATTCATGGAAAAAACAGCGCGGTGTAGTTGGGATACGAATTTGATTTATTAGTTAATGCTACCCAAAGACACTATTCCACACGGACGGAGTTGCGGGCACACTACTAGCTAGTAGTAAATAAAGTTTTTTTTTTGTAATAATCTCTTAACAAGTGCGCGCCGCGTCACGTCGCGGTGTGAGCCGACCCTAACTTGAATAAAATGAAGTGTCGCGTCGCTTGCTATACCGCAATAGCGGCAGCGGAACTACACGACGCGACACCACTCTGACACATATAGTAATCTGTGCGCGACACGGCGCGTCAGATTTGATGAGTTGGTCAATTTTGTCGCGCAGTGTCGCGGCGCGTAGTTCCGCTGTAGCGTAGTGCGATATACCTCATACAATTTCTTACAAAGAATATTTTGTCGCTATGTGCCGCGTCGCGCCGCTGCAGTGAAGTGTCGCTTAGTGCGGTCTAGCCTTAATATACAGTTATCTGTGCTCCGTGGTTTGAAGCATGGAGAAGGAGAATAGAGTATCCTGCCGTGGATGCAGGATACTGCATGGTTTGAAGCACGGAGGCACGGATGAAAGTCGTCTATTCTCTCCTCCGTGCACGGAGACGTGGTTTGAAGGATATTTCAGACAATCTGCCACGGAGAATAGACTAGGTATCTGGCTTTATCCGTGCAATGTGCGTTGTGCATAAGCCTCGATAATTTATTCCTCCCTCACAAAAATACACATAAACACAAACACACACAAATTAATTTATAACTATAAGTTAGTAATTAGCAATATTGTGTGTTAGCATTTAATAAAATAGACATAAAACTATGTGATCACAAATATGGGAGAAGCCATTGGCTTCTAAGACATAGCAACGCTAGTTTTTTTTTTCTTGTAGGCTAGCGTTTGACCACTATCTCACCTGTTGGTAAGTGATGATGAGGTCGAAGATGGTAAGCACGCTAGGCCTAGAATGGGAACTGGCTCATGGAGCCTATGGATTCATATCATATTGTACAATGTCATTATGTCAATAAAGAAATTTTATATATGTATTTTTTATCTTTCTAAAACAGCTTGTCTAAAAAAGTTCTGAAAATCTGTCGCAGAGTAGTGCCATAGAAAAGATATTATTATTATTATAATTTTTATTTTTAACGGCAATCGTCTTACTTTTGAGACATTTTTGCCAGTATCGCGTCAGTTCAGTAATGAAGTTAGTATTTGATAGTAATAAAAAAGGTAATGGTAAACAAGGTTAAGAGAAAGTAAAAGAAAAATAAGTTAGGGAACTCCACCCAAAAGAAAAGAAAAAATAAAAACAAATATTTACAATAATTGTTACGAGATATAAAAAGAATACACTAACAGTAAAATACATATAATAATTAAACTTTAATGTTATTATTGACAAGAAAATTACTTATGATTCTAAATATTTGCAAATTATTGGATGATAGAAGGGTAGGTATGGTAGTAGGAAGAGGAATAACAAGACTAAGAGAAAGATAAAATGCTGAATGATTAAGAAGCGGGCATGAAAAGAATATATGATTGAGGTCTCCCTCGTCCAGACCACATTCGCATAGAGATCCCTTATGTGCAATTTATTTTTAAAATAGGTGGGTACACAGCAGTGCCCCAAACGCATCCGGATGATAGAACTTGACAGCTGCTTGCTGAGATGCCATTTAGCAAACAAAGGTCTCCGCGGGATATCCGGTTGGAGAGCAGCATATGCTGAGCCCCTGGTCTTGCTAGAGGCAGCCCAGGAGCATGCCCGAGATCTGAACAAAAGTACTTTCGGAATTGCGAAAAGATCATGCGGAAAAATGCAAAATGGAATTTTATCACCATGGGCCACTGCATCTCTTACCACTTCGTCCACTCGCTCATTTCCCGAAATACCAGCGTGGCCGGGAATCCAAATAAAAACAACTTCAAGCCCTTTCGATTGACATATTGCTAAAGACTCTTTAATAAGAAAAATTACAGAAATAGAAGATTTAGTACAAAATGGATTTGAAAGAAGAGATTGAAGAGAACTCCGGGAGTCTGAAAAGATAAGAGAGCGACGAAGATTAAAAATCAGAATATATCGAACCGCTTCCAGTATCGCCCAGCATTCACCCGAGAAGACTGAAGTTTCAGGTGGAAATTTAACTTTTTGAACGATATTGTATTGAGCATGGAAAATACCACACCCAACACAACCAAGAGGGGAAAGTTTCGAAGCATCAGTATAAATACAGTGCCAACCACGCAAATCTCTCCTCAAAAGGCCTTGGAGATATTCATCAGCATGTGGGTCACCAGCACAGATGTCAAAGTCCAAAATTACAGTAGGCCGAGCGATGATGACTTCGTAACTAAAGGAGAAAAGGGGAAGAGAAGGAGAAAGGATAACTGGATCTTTAAGTGACTTATAAATATCAAAACTCCGCAAAAGAGGAGGAGGTTTCTTGCTAAGCCAGAACCGAGATGTAAAAGAGAAACGCCGAAGAAGTTGAAGTTTAGGAATACGAGGATGGGAGGAGTATTGTACACATCGGAAGAAGAATCGGTTAGCAAGAAACTGACGACGAAGGTGGAGCGGGGCATCAACACACTCTACCTGGAGTGCTTTAAAAGGAGACGATTTCATAGCACCCGATACAATACGAAGGGCTTTGGACTGGATAAGATCTAACTGCATCACACTGCCCTTATTAGCAGGCTCCAGTAAAAAGGATCCATAATCCAAGACACTACGAATAATGGCATTATAAAGCAATTTCAAAGTAAATGGATGCGCTCCCCACCGAACACCCGAAAGGCATCTTAAGATGTTGAGATTTTTTTCACATTTGTCTACTATGTAGGCACAATGTGACTTACCAGTTAATTTACTATCTAAAAGAAGTCCAAGAAATTTAACAGAATTTTCAACCGGAATTTTGGAACCATTACAGAAAATTTGCACATCAGGAGTATAGCGCTTACGGGAAAAAATAACTATGTTACTCTTTGGGGGGGAGAGATCTAAACCATTGACATGAAGCTAAGAGTTTAGACATTGAATGGAGCGCGAAACACAATGGCTAGCTAGATCAATTTTGTTATGTGATGAATATAAAAGTATATCATCAGCATACTGAAGGATACGGCAAAGACCGACAGACCTTTCCAAATCATAAGTGTAAACATTGTAAAGAAGAGGGCTAAGAACTCACCCTTGGGGTAAACCACGCCAGATAGTTGTATGAGGAGAAATAGCGGGGTCACTACAACGAAGGTATATATTTCTTTCGGCAAGAAGGTTCAGAATAAAATTACATAATTTAAGGGGCACTTTTAACACTAAAAGTTTATTCTTAAGAAGAGGAAGTTGAACACTGTCATACGCTTAAGATATATCAAGAAATGCACCGACAACAGAGTCGTTCCGGGTAAAGGCAAGCCTAATGTCAGTAGTGAAGATACTGAGACTGTCCATGGTGCTCCTGCCCTTCCTAAATCCATATTGAGACTTAGCCAGAAGATCGTTGCTTTCAAGGAACCACTCAAGTCGGTTCTTTACCAGACGTTCAGCAAGTTTAGACAGAACCGAGGAAAGAGCAATAGGGCGGTACGAATTATGATCTTTCGAATCTATATTGGGTTTAAGGATTGGGATAATATACTGAGATTTCCAACTAACCGGAACAAAGCCAGTGTCAAAAATACAATTAACTAGGCGTAGATAATGAAAAAGTAAACAGTCACTCGCTTTCGAAAAAAAAGAATAAGGTAAGCCATCCATGCCGGGGGCCGAATCTCTGACCGATTTAAGAATGTTTTTCAATTCTATCATAGAAAATGGACAATCCAAAGGATCATTTGATAAAGGGACAGCCAACGATGGTAATTCAGAAGGAAGAGGACAATATTGGGGAACTAATTTGTCCATGAACGCTTCAGCCCAGGACTGAGATGGATTACAGGGCCGAGAAGGGGGACACCACGAACGCCTGTACCAACGTATTTTCGTCCATATAACAAAAGCAACTATGATACTATGATACTGACTAACTATGATACTAGGGCTCAAACTTGTACAAAAACATTTCCAATGATCACGCTTTTTGGAATGAAAAAGTCGTTTGGATTTAGCATATATATATATATACACTTATTCAAATTGGAAAAGTTTTCCTGTGTCATATCACAGCAAAAGAAATGTTCCGCTACCTCACGGGCCATTATGGCATCATTGCACTCCCTATCCCACCAAGGAGGAGGGGGCAACTTATTAACGGAGGTTTTTTAATAGAAAAGGATTTATTTGCACACTCAAGGAGTGAGCGAACCAAAAAATCAGAAGAAGAAGAAATATTGTAAGAGTTTATAACAGGAATTTTTTTAGAAACTGAGACCGTGTGATCATGAAATTTTTGCCACCCAAAAAAATTATTATTCAAAATATATTTCAGAAGCGGGGGGTTGCTAGGGGGGATAGGACAGGAATTACGTTGAGGAAAATTTAAAAGAATAGGAAAATGATCACTACCATGTGTAGAAGGAAGGACACACCAAGTCAGAAGAGTAGCAAGCTCCGGAGAACACAGTGAAAGATCAACAGCACTACAAAATTTATTTGGTCGAGTTCTCAAAGTAGGGGAACCGTCATTAAGAATACAGAGGTTTAGGGAATCAAGGGAATCTAATAAGAACTCCCCAAATTCGTCCGCCTTACCACAACCCCAAACAGGATGATGAAAATTAAAATCACCAAGAACCAGAAGAGGCTTTGGGAGTGAGCAAACTGCGAAGCAAGCAGCGAACTCAAAACTGAGACTACATTACGGAGGATAGCCTTAGAAGGGTCAGGAATGTATATCGATACAAAAGTGTATTCTTTAACTCGAACAGCAATTATTTGAAAACCACTATAAAAGGGGACATATATACGAGAAAAAGAAACATTACTTTTAAAAAAAAAAAGCAACGCCACTGTAGCCATCATGCCTGTCACTCCGGGCATCAACAAAGCCCGGGATCACATAATGAGAACCAGGCTTAAGCCACGACTCGGTAACAGACAAGACAGCTACGTTGAACTTATTTATTAAATAAACAAGCTCAGAGTATTTATTTGTCAGAGACTGACTATTCCATTGAAGCAGATTGAGATCCATTAATGTAAGAGAGAAATTAGTGAATTTAGGTTAAAAGCAGCGTTGGACGGTGAAGAATGGGGTTGGGGCGAAGAGTTCAGGAGAGTGGATAAAAGGTTTAGAAGTTTTAGAAGATCGCTAATGATAGATTGAACAGTTGGGGTACCTAAAGGTTTTTCAGGGTTGTTAAGGGCACACCCATTAGGAGCAGATTCTGAAAAATCTCCCCTTATTATGTTTGAGTGGGCCAGGCGATCATAACCAACCGGAGAACGTGCAGATGAACCAGCAGGCTTTGGTTTTTTCCTATAGTGAACATGAGCAGGCTCAACATTCACATTTTTAAAAGAGCCTGGAAACTGTGACGGGAGAGCAGGGGAAGTCATATCTACGGGAGAAGAAACAACCACGGCGAACGACAGCTTAGATGGCGGATGAAGCTTCGAAGCCTCTGCGTAAGAGGAGTAATTTTGAGTCATAGCAGCTTTGATAGCAATTTGCCGGGCCATTTCAGGGCAAGCTTTGTTTGTGGCGAAATGTTTGCCACGACACCAAATACATTTAATGTTTTCGGTTTCAATATTGCATGTCTCTCCTGCGTGGGCTTGACTACATTTGTAGCAAGCGGGTTTGGATCTGCATTGAATTTTTGTGTGACCATATCTACAACACTGGAAACACTGAATCGTTGGGAGTGTATATCGTTCTAGGTACTTGGAAGGCATTATAGCACAAATAAACTCTGGACGGAAAAACTTGGCCGTCAAAAGTAAGTACGCAAGTTTGAGATGGCTTCCAAGTTACCTTCCCATCCAACATCAACTTAAAATTAAGGCGCCTCACCTTAATGACGGGACCACAGTCTTGAGGAACACGAACCTCTCTTATGATGTCCTCCGGGGACATATCAGTAGGAATGCCTCTAACCAAGCCTAATCGGGTAACATTGTATGAGGGCACAAAAGCTCTATATCCGTTGTTCGTTAAAGAACTTGACTCCATAAATCAGTTGGCGCTATTGACGGAGTGAAAGATTAGAGCAATTCTATTTCGACCTATACTTTTTATTGAACCATCCACTATACCCTGGAATTCTCTTGCGCGCCCGAAAAGAAATCGTTCAAAAGTAACCGGGTGCAAAGTTGTGCCCGCAGAAGGAGACTGTTCAATTTTTTGGACATGTACCACAAAGGGACCGGCGTCTGAATTTACATACTTCTGACGAGCAACTAGCGTGGGGACAACCTTTTGTCCTGGGGGGAAAACTGGAAGACGCAACTGAGTCAGCAGATTTCTGGCCAAGAGGCAAAGATAGCGAAGCGGATGAGGACGGAGCAGAGGAGGGAAGAGACGCAGCAGACGGTATGGGTGTAGTTAGAATTTCATCGTCAGCAATCTTGAATTCGTCTCCCGAGGAGTCGTTCGGTGAACAAGCTCTAACATCACGCTTTAGTGCTCTACGTTTCGAGCGGTTATTATTTACTAGCTCAAAGGGTCTTTCGTTGGTCGTATGGACAGAAGTGAAAGCTGCTGGAGAGGGAGGAAGACTTTTATCCCCCCAAGCCCCGCCACCGGGGTCGGGGGATCGCCATCCTCCATTAGGGGGAGAATAAAAAACTACCCTGAAAATAAAATAAAAAACTAAGCTACACTACAGTAACAATAATAAAGTACAACAAACTAAGCTAACAAAAAGCTATTTTGGAGAAGAAAACCCTAAATTACTTATAAGAATTAATAAAATAAAACCAGAGAAATTTTTTGAAGTCTCGCGGTACCGACGTTCCACTGACAATCCCGATATTATTATTAAAGTGCTCAAGCCCGCTTCACTACATAGTATAAAACAAAGTCGCTGTCACGTCTATCCGTCCCTATGTATGCTTAAATCTTTAAAACTACGCAACGGATTTTGAAGCGGTTTTTTAATAGATAAAGTGATTATAGAGGAAGGTTTATATGTATAATACATGCATAATTTAGTAGAGAAACTCTGACAATTTTATAGGTTTCTAATGTGATGTCGATAAATAAATACTTTTTTTGCGCTTACAAACAACTAAAACCTGCAAACGCTGGCTGAACACTACGAGATAAATGAAAATAATATACTACAGTATTGTACTACTTTAAAAGGTCTACAAAAAAGTTCTCAATGGTATACGTCTAACTATTAAGGTTGACTCACGGTAACCATTTTAATATTTAATTTTTTTAATAAAAAACATTACATAACTTCCAAGGCAACTTTCTACTGTGCAGTATTAATCCTTATCGGAATAATTACGCTTATTACCTTGGTCACATATTATACATTAAAATTGTACTTTACAGTATATAATTTAAATGAAAACTTTAGAAGATATCAGAGATTTAAAATTATGCGCATCAAAATAGCTGCAGCGAATCCACAGATTAGACAATATTTACTACGTAAACATTATTAGCTTCGCTATTTCTGTAGATTACAACCGATATAAATCAATTTTATGTCAATACAGTTTGATCCACTGATAAGCTGTGCCCCGCGGTTTCGCCCGCGTACTAAAAGGTATCCTATGGCCTTATCTATGAAGAAGTACTGCCTATCCATGTGCAAAATTTCAGCTGAATCGGTCCAGCCGTTTGACCGTGAAGAAGTCCCAAACAAACAAATATACAAATTGACTTTCGCATCTTCGCATGGTGAACAGGCTAGGCCTAGAATGTAATGACTCCCGAGAGCTGTGTTGCCGGAACACCGGAAGGTTCTGGCGGCAGATTTTTTCACTAATGGTGGTAAGCTACTTTTTGGTAGCAAGTGAGGCGGAACATTGATATAATGATCGCACTACCTGTGAACACCCATGATTCATGAATGCACATAAAAACTTGAGAAAATCAATATGGCTAAGATTATAACCAGCAACCGTCGGGCTAACTATCCTTTACTCAAACGGGTCGTCCAATATTATATATTATTTTCACCCGTGCGAAGCCGGGACGGGCTGCTAGTATAAACTTTCATCTATGCTCTTTGACGTCTAGTATATTATTTTTTTAGTTTCATTATGGCTCCACACGATTAGTGTATTTAGCCAGTGTCAAGTATTAAAACTCCTTCATGTGAAAGCGAAAACTTCTTTAGCGGCGTTGTGAACTTTTTTGGGACGGGTAAAAATGCTAAACTCGCGTCAGGACACGTGACCTGATCGAAAATTCGAATGGAGAATAGACCAAATGCACAACGTTAATGTTCAAGTTTTCACTTCTGCCAGCACTCCCGGAGTGCAAACCGTTGCTTTTAGGGTTCCGAACCCAAAGCGTACCAACGGAACCCTATTACTGAGACTCCGCTGTCCGTCTGTCTGTCCCAAGTTCTATCTACACATTTGGGGCAATACGGGGTATTATCCCATTATGCCCGACCTTTTTGCCCCAACAGACACATTTTGCAAAAGTAACAACAATTCTATACCTACAAAGTTATTCTGCAAATAGCAATCCTTCCTTCAAAGAATAAATAATATAATAGGCCTTATTATTATTATATTAAAGATAATAAAATAAAACAACTATACAAGTATTTATTAACAAATAAACATTCCTTTCAATACAAATAAATATAAAACAATAAAACAAATAACACACACAAGCCAATACTTTGTTACTACATTCCTAAAAGTCATTTGTACCTTAATATTTAACAACATATATGTAATTATGTATTTATAAAACTCCAGTTTCTTAACATTATAAAATGTAATAAAGCCAAGTAATTTACAAACCGTCCAATTTATTGGCACTGTAGGACCACACATTGCCATTTTGACCGATAGATACGTCATTGCGTTTAGGTTATTTATATATTTTTATCTCAACTGGTGTAAAGGCTTTTCTTAAAGTGATCTAAATAATCTGATATTCAATATGACGCTATTTTACAACATATTATAGCAAATTGCAAACATAATACTTTTGTATGCATACTCATGTTTTTGGGCAAATACACTATTTTATCCTTATTTCATTTAATTATAACCGAACGTTTTCACTGAACAGAATAAATGTTGCAAAACAATCTCTGTCTCTGTCTAACAGCCTATGAGTAACAGAGTGTGCAATTGTTTTGCAACATGTTTTCTATGCAGTGAAAACGTAAGGTAAGAGTGCCAATATGTATGATAGGACACAAGCTGGTCACAACACGCAGATTATTAAAAATATAAAATAAAAATAGCACAAACAATTGGGTCATATTTTTAAATTGCTTCACTGGTAACATCCGGATTTCACAACTCACTCTAAATCCTAATTTAGGAACACGTATTTCAAGTCTTCAGGACATCGTCTCTGGGTCTAGGTTGAGGGAAAGACCATTCTAGGCCTAGTGTGTTCACCATCTTCGACCGCAACATCGCTTCCCACGAGATAATGGTGATACGCTAGTCAATCAGTACCCTTAGTACGAGTTTTCATCGTAAACGCTTTTGACAGATGTCACATAGTTTTCGACTTATTCTGGCTCCCTGATTGGTTTAAATTTAGTGAAGTGTGAAAACCACTAGAGGCGCTGTACTGATATTCATACAAAAATTTTTATATATACAATATCGAGTTTGGTATGAAAACTCGTAGTAAGGGTACTGATATAAAAAAAAGATACAATTGCTTTTGTATACAATTAAATAGCTTTTAACGTTAAAAAACTGTACTTGATTAAACCAGGTTTAATAAGTATTATGAAATGCTGCCAATGTAAAGCTAATGTAAAATTTACAATAATTGTAAAACTATTACATATATTACTTATGTTCGATTTTTCGAACACATTTTTGAAGTTATACTTCTTTTGGCGCGATGGAGAAAAATGATGAGAGTGAATTTTTACAATGCGCGCGCACACCGACACCTAAATTTAACACCGTGAAGTTAGTTCTAGGTGGCATGACTATGTTCAAGTTGTATATGTCATATTTAACGTCATATGTTTACGTTAATAAAACCTTTTTTTATTTAAATAAAATCTTTTTTATTAATTTTAATATTTATCGTTAGTCACTACTGCATTTTAGTTATTTTTTTTCCATACGCAGAAGTATAACTTCTAACGCGTGTACATAAGTACACACACTCTTTTTTATACTTTTCAATCGGGTTTGAAATAAATAATGACTAAATTATTTACAATATTGCAACAACACATTTCAATTAAACTGGATATTGCTGCTTTTGCTATAATGTGATTCACTTACAAAAAGCAACAGCGTATTATGTCATCATTAAATTCTGGCGTCAGTTTGTAGAGTTTCTTGGATATTTCCATGAACCGTGAATCATAAGTTTAACATTATGTATATGATTTTCGAACTAAGTTATCTAAATAAAATGAAAAGAAAAACTTTAGATTGTCGATAAGTGCAAAATCGCAGAAAAATATTGACAATATTAAAGTTGATACTTCGTGCTTGCGCCTTAGTATTTTCTTAAAATTATTATACTTATAATAATTTCTGATAAGCTACCGTTGTGCAATTCACAAAATAAATAACAAATTTTCATTACACTAAATAGAGATTCAAGGCAAATTATTCTACATTGATCTTCTGTAACGTAAAGAGAAATGTACATTATTGCCAGTTTAATAATTTAAGATTGTTTTATACCGTTGACAAAATTAAAAATAAAACCGACATCAAATGCCGCGCCAAGTTTGAGGTGTTTATCTCCATATCTCTGGAGATACTTATCAGATCTCGATAAAATTACTATGGTACCACTGCTGGGATATCTCCTTTCCAAAAAAAGAATCATAAAAATCGGTTCATAAACGACGAAGTTATACGCGAACAAACATAAAAAAAAAGATATATATGTATATATACCGTCATATTGAAAAACCTCTTTTTTTTAAGTCAGTTAAAAATTACAATAGGGCCAAACGGAAAGCATAGTCTCTCAAACAAAAAATAATTTTCCAAGTTGGTTATTAAATGACGGAATGACGGGTAACAAACATTAAAAAAATAGTTGAACTGAGAACTTCCACCTTTCTTGAAATCGGTTGAAAGCGGTCTAATGTTGGCGTAATTGCATTGATTTTATCTAACTTTCACTGACTAGAAACTACAAATAAAACCTAATATTAAAAAATAAATAATATTACGTGGGTTAAAACTACACTTATACTAATATAGAAAATCCTGTTGGCAGTATTCTTGATGGTAGAACTACAGTCTGTGCAAAAAGAGAACCGTCGTGGCGTTACGATGAAAAAACATTCAAAGGTACGGAAAGAAGGTACATACCTACCTAGTAGCACACGTTAACGACAAGAGTAGGTACCTGCCGAGTATTAAACATTTTTAGTCGTACTAGCAATGACAGCAGTTATTATGCTTCTTTGAAGTGTCAAACACTTTATATTTTTGTAAATTGTTAAACACAATCTAAAATTTCATCGTACCGACGAGACTCGAACCCGCACCCCCCGGATAACACGTCCAGGTGCTCTGCCAATTAAGCCACGGTTCGATCCATCGATACGACGAAATTAGTGGATTGCATTTGTTAACCCAATTATGGTGCGGGTTCGAGTCCCGTCGGTACGATGAAATTTTGGATTGTGTTTAACAGTTTTACAATGACAGCAGTGTTGTCAATGCAACAAAAACAGTAAATTAAAACCACCGACGACCGACGCGACCTCAATTTCTACGACGGTTTTCAGAGTTTCGTAACTCAAAAGGTAAAAAAGGAACCCTTGTAAGTTCACTTTCTTGTCCGTCTGTCTGTCGGTGTGTGACTTTCTCAGGAACGGGTGGACCTAACCAGTTGAAATTTATACCAAACACTGAGGTCTATATTCCACATACGGTGTACAAAAATCAAGGTCCTGAGTCAACACGATAAAAGATATGGGCAAATTTGGATTTTCGCGTAAACTTGTAAGTACGAAAATTTACCCTAATTTTGAACTTTTTTTGTTTTGGAATTTTTCCTCTACTTTTGCTGTAAGACCTTGCTTTTAACCAAAATTGACAATTCTAGGTCAACCGAAGGTAATATAGGTTTTGGGTTGAAAACTTATAGGGTTGACCTAGAATCATGAAATTTGGCAAGAAGCAAGGTCTTCAAGCACTTATAAAGGAATAAATCTGAAAACCGTAAATATGTAGTTTAATAACAAAAAAAGGTAAATTTACTATTACAAACTTATCATTTGTAATTGGTGCAATACATTGTCTATGGATCGAACTACAAAGTTAAGTTTGTTCTAAAAGACAGACTAGGTTAAAACCTACTCTGAGAGGTTGGTACGGAAGCCTCGGTGGGCGAGTCCAACTCTACTTGGCCGGTTTTATTCTTTTTGCACAGAATATAGTGTGAGATGTGAGAGACAGTGTGTGGTGTGAGTGGATCAGGAGATCCGGAAGTACGTCTGGTATCCCATCCCGAGCGCGGTGGTGAGGAACCAGGCGAAGCAGCACCACCACGTGGCGAACCCCAACATGCCGCGGAACACCTCGCGCGTGAACACCTGCAACCAACATTACTATGATACAAGATAACAGGAGAAGCACCACGCTCGCCTGGTGGTCGATCACGTCTACCCACAGACCTGCTACATATTAAACTTGATCGCGTACACCGGCCCCCATGAGACCGACCTTCCCTTGAACGGAGTTTGTCCCTTTCTTTTGTATGGACAACTTATATTTATACCATACATATAGTATAGTGAACAGTTCAGTTCTGTCAACTGTTCACTAACGCCTTGGAGGATATGTTTAAAACGCTGGACTGGAAAAATTGTGGCATCAACATCAACGGCAAGTACATCTCTCACTTACGATTCGCAGATGACATCGTCATTATAGCAGAGACGCTGCAGAACCTACAAAGAATGTTGAATGGCCTAGCTGATTCTTCTCGTCGCATCGGTCTCCGGATGAATTTGGATAAAACCAAAGTCATGTGCAACGAGCACGTTGTTCCGGAACCGATTGCCGTAGATGGAATCCCACTCGAAGTTGTCACTAAGTATGTTAACCTAGGGCAGACGCTCCAACTAGGCAAACATAACTTCGAAAAGGAAATCCAGAGAAGAATTCAGCTGGGCTGGGCAGCATTTGGAAAACTCCGTCGAGTCTTCTCATCGCATATACCACAGTGCCTAAAGATAAAAGTCTTTAATCAGTGCGTCCTACCCGTCTTGACATACGGAGCCGAGACGTGGACACTCACGGTTCAACTGGTCCACCAATTTAAAGTCGCTCAGCGAGCTATGGAAAGAGCTATGCTCGTTGTTTCTCTGCGGGATCGAATCCGGAACGATTATCTCTACTCATCTATACTCATCGGATTAGCAAGCTGAAGTGCCAGTGGGCTGGTCATATCTGCCGTAGGACCGATAACCGTTGGGGTAGACTGGTTCTAGAGTGGAGACCGCGAATCGGTAAACGTAGCGTGGGACGCCCTGTGACCAGGTGGAGCGACGACATTCGCAAAGCGGTGGGCAGTGACTGGAAACAAAGAGCCGAAGATCGGGCTCAGTGGCATGACTTGGGAGAGGCCTATGTCCAGCACTGGACTGATACCGGCTGATTATGATGATGATGATTTAGTATAGAACATATATAGGACAATCTGGTTGTTAGACAAGGACACACTCCCACACTGGTGTCTCTCAATAGGGCCGTTTTGTTCTACAAAGCAATTACAACCTTATTGCTAAAGCATACGGATTAAATTGAATTTGTCAAAACATCTGCAGTGCACCATCCTTTTATATGACGTGTATGCGTCTACCTATTACCTAGACGGACTACAGCAAATGTGTGCAAACGACATGACGCGCGGCAGTTGCAGTTGTAAGCCGGCCATTTGCCGTTCCGACACATGCCAACCCCGAGTACCGTCTGCCATGTCCTGCGTAATCCCGCCTTTACAGATACAACGGCATGCAACATTCTGATTCAAAGTTTTCTTTTGAGGTACGGAACCTTAAAAACAAAGTTAGTTAAGAGTAAACAGTAACATTACCATCTTCAAGTGATCCCAGGCTAGCAAGAACTCTGCCCCGGCGGCGTCGGAGCCAGGGTCAGTGGGGCAGGTATCGAGGGCGGGGGCAGGTGCCCCACGCCACGAGTACCCGCCCAGGGTGGCGTACATGAGGGCCAGTGATGACGTCATCACCAGCGGACAGATGTACTGCAGGCACACCACGCACAGGTAGTAGAACACTGATGATATCTGGAAACCAGAACAACTTCTTCAAATCTCAGATGGTTAGAAGCATCATATCCTGACTTTCGCCGTTTGATCGTTTAAAAAACTGGCCAAGTGCAAGCGGACTCGCACTCGTAGGGTTCCGTAACACAGTAGAGTATTCTATTCTATAACTACGATTTTTCGAACTACAAAAATAACTTTGTTTTTCATAGTATTTGTATGAAACACAGAGTTATACTTGCGGTCGCTATATCTCAACATCTGCTGACTGTATCTCGTTCAAACCAATTTTCGTTGAAAGTTTTTATTGAAATCTACAGAATATATATTTTCTAAATTTTTCACTCCCTTAATTTAGAAGTTAGATGGGGGGGACACACATTTTACCACTTTAGACGCGCCTATCTTTTAAATGATTGACTTTGAGAAAAAATATTTTTTTATAAACTTCAATGTCATTTTTAAAGACCTATCCATAGACATCCCACACGTATAGGTTTGACAACGTAACTTAACACGTATAGGACAGACAGACAGACATGGCGAATCTATAAGGGTTCCGTTTTTTGCCATTCGGCTACGGAACCCTAAAAATCGGTCAAGTGCGAGTACGGAAGCTTCGGTGGGCGAGTTCACTCGCCCATACCCTCAGTAAAGAAATAGAGAATGAACGCAAATAGCATGATTTCAACATTGTGCTGTTTCCTTACACTCGCACACATTCACCGGCACTTAATGGTTTACATTTATGACACACTAGCTGTTCCCGCGACTTCGTCCGCGTGGAATAGTGCTTTGGGTAGCATTTTTAATTATTTAGGCAAATATATTTATAATATAATATAATTATTTACACCCTTAAGGATAAAACTTTTACAAAATAATGTCATATTTATGTATATCGAATCAACAGCCTAAACAATAAGTTTCAAGCTTCTAGCTCTTAAAATGACGATACTCACATACAACATTTCATCCCTTCTTTCAACCCTTTTTTAGCATTAAAAAGTAGCCTATGTCCTTTCACGGGCTCTAGACTATCTATGTACCAAATTTCATTTTAATCGGTTTAGTGGTTATGGCGTGAAAGTGAGACAGACAGACAGAGTTACTTTTGCATTTACAATATTAGTAAGGACTAACTTGCGGAAAAACACAAGTTTTAGGAAAGTTTGCGTCGGTTAACGGACGATAATTTTACGTGATAACGTCATACGATCGTGTCTCTCTACCGCTCGTTCCGCGCTCTCGCTTGCACGCGGAACGTGACACTTTTGCGTGCGTGCAGCCGGCGTTCATCGATTTAAAAGACATTATCACGTCAAAATACAATGAGAGCACACACACTTTCTCACGTTCCCGCCCAAAACTTCTAGCCACAATTGGTATAATGTAAGGATAGTCCAACCATCGTACTACCAGACGCACAGATATACGCCATCGATACATGGTTGATATTCCATTCTGTCGCACAAAGCGCTTTGCATCAACATTTATCATACGCACAGCAAAGGAATGGAATTCCCTGCCAGAGTTTGTGCTTCCTGTGACGTACAATCCGGGGGTCTTCAAATCGCGAATGAACATGTATCTTCTAGGCAAGCGTGCTACATCGTCGATCACATCTTCACTTAACATCAAGTGAGATAGTGGTCAAACGCTTGCTTATCTTCAGTAAAAAAAAATAAAAAAAACCTTTCTCTGCAAGTCATGGTTGGTGATGTTCCCCGCCTCAGCTCGCTGCGCGTGGAGCCTGCGGCGCGCCATGTCCAGGTAGCCCTGCAGGTGGCTCGGCATCAGCACCAGCCGCACCAGCACCGTCGCCACCACCAGCACCAGCCGGACGCTGTCGAATGTCTCCGATGTCATGCTGCACATTTATATTAAAGTAGTTTTAGATACTGTTGCATAATGAATGGTACTAAAACAAGAGTGTGTGTTTAATCATTTAAGAAAGTTTAAAAACTAAAACAACCGACTTCCATGACCCGCGAGTCAGTTTCAGTGTGGCGCATGTGGCACCATTTATAGCAGTATTTATTTATAACAATTTGTAGCTGCCTTTTGTATGTATATGTAACTATCTATCGGAGCCGAGAAGTAAAAGAAAAAAGAAAGTGAAAAGAGTCATTATAAGTCCATCGATATATTGTCTTTACTACAGAAATATTATTAGTGCTACGTATCGTTACAAAGGCAGGAAGACGACTGGAGAGCCAGCGGCGTGGGGGGCCTGCTAATGTGCTTTTTGCAATCTAGCACATTCCGCACCGCCACTGTCCCCACATTCAGAAACAAGTTTGAGACGTTTATCATCATATCTCTGGATATACTAATCAGATCTCAATAAAATTACAATGGGATCACCTCGGAAATGTACCCTACCAATTAAAAAAAGAATCATTCGAATCGGTTCACAATTGACGCAGTAATCGCGTAACATATAAATACAAAAAAATATATTTAAAAAAACATACAGACGAATTGAGAACTTCCTCCTTTTTGTAAGTCGGTTGAAATCCGAGCAGCAGCGAAGTTTTTTATATGAATAGTAATTAATAGTTTTTAATTTAATATCACACAAGTGTTTTAGCACCTGGTTATGTGCAGTTGAGGGCCCGGTAGTGAAGTGGGAGAATGGTCGGATTTGACGCCAAAAGTACCGAGTTTTATCCCCGGCGTGCACCAATGGAGATTTCGATAAATTTTTAAATGTTTGCCGGTCAAGGAAAAACATTGTTAAGAAACCCTCAACCCCCGCATAGTGATAGGACACTATCTAGTGTCCACCTGGCCAGCTAGCAACCTCAAGTTAGAAAATTTGTCGCCAAACATCTAATGTGTTCCGGCAGCTATCCTTGACAGCCAGTTCCTATTCTAGGTGCTAGCGTGCTACCATCCTCCTCGAATTCCTCGACCGTATCATCACTTACCAACAGGTGAGATAGAGGTCAAACGTTAGCCTATATGATATAAAGTTTATGAAACGGTTGCATAATGAGGAGTATTAAAACACGAGTGAGTGTTTAAAAACCGAGCAACGGCGAAGTTTTTAATAGTATCATACGAGTGTTTTAACACATAGTTATGTGCAATTTCATACACTACATACTCTAAATATTTTGTTTTATTTATATTTTTGTACATTGATACACACCATCCAAAATTTAATTGTGCTGATGGGATTCGAACTGGATCTGCTCTGACCAACCAAGCCACGATACGATCCTATCGATACGATTAAATTTTGGATGGTGTGTAACAATGTTTTACATACTTTATCTACACTCATGCAACAGACTATAACAGCTCCGTGTTAGTGTAAGTAAACTCACATAGGTTTGTCCATCCCGCTGGACACTTACAGTATACCTAATTTCACGCTGATTAGAAATGATCGCACAGGCAAAGGCGGTGGAGGAGTGGCTATAAACCTAAAGAGTCATATCTCTTTTAAAATTGTGCGGCAGTCACCTTCGACTTACACTGCATCCGCAGAATATTTATTCATCGAAGTCGAGCTTGGTGTTAAAATTCTTATAGGGGTTGTCTACTGCCCCCCAGCCATTGACTACTTCTCGAAATTCGAGACTGAACTTGAAACTTTGTTAGCTGACTGTTAATGCAAAATTAACATGTTATATTTGATGTCATCTGTTGTTCATGTATTCATTATCTATATCGATATATCGACATCGCGTAAGTCACGTTAAATTCCCGTTTTTAAATCTATAAGTTTAAAATGAACGTGAGTTTTTATAATAAAATTGTAAACCTCTACGGGGAGGTATGCCTTAAAAATGTGCGGAGATTTGCATCGCTGAGGAATAAACGTAACAAACTCGAATGTGGTTTAGTGTTTGTACAAAAGTGCCGAAATAGTGGAGTGTTGCCGAAGTTCTTGCGCATTAAACCAGTGAAATGTATTCGAGATTACACAAAGTTCTTCAGTGATGTGAATGATAAATTGGTGAAGAGGGTAATACGAGATTACTTTCGAAACATCGCGAGTGTATCAATGGAATTGATGGAAATACACTTACAGTTGTCTCGTCTATTACGTCAAGATTTATGGGATACTTTGGATTCAATGACTTATAGCAGAGCGCAATACACTTTAAACAATTCGTCTAAAAGTCATGATAGAAAATTAAAACACCTGACAAAAACCTCAGAGCAACGTCCTTCCGACGTCAACCGTTCAGTGGTGGAGAATCAGGCGGTTGTAAATTTATCGTCGCAGGTACTCACTGATAATGAAAAATCGGTATTATCAAAAGGTCTTAACTTTGCACCCACACCGCGGAAGATACCCGTCGAGGTGATCATCACCGGTATCGAGGAAACGATCTCCCGGAATAACATACCGATTCATGACGCTGAATGTTTACGACAAGAAGTAGCATTGACATTGCGAAAATCCAAGGTACCTAAATCCAACATCTCGAACTCGGAAATGTTTGCACTACGTAGTTTACGTAACAACACAGAGCTTTTAGTTTTACCCGCAGATAAGGGGAATGCAGCAGTAGTCGTGGACACAGCACAGTACGAACAGAAAATAAACCAGCTCCTCAGTGACGGTAATACTTACAAATGTGTTACATACGACCCTACATCTCGAGTAACTACCAAACTGAGTACACTACTGCGTGCATTAAATGAAGATCTGTACAGTAGATTACGCCCTTTGAACCCAACTGCACCGAGAATTTATGGCCTACCTAAAATTCACAAGCCGTCGTGGCCTTTGAGACCTATAGTCAGTCAAATCGACTCACCCACTTATAAAACAGCTCGATACATGGCTGACATGCTACTTCCATTAACAGGAAACACCACAAGTTTTGTGAGGGACTCGCGACACTTTATACAGCTCCTAGATGAAGTAACATTAGGTGAAGACGAACTGATGGTGAGCTTCGACGTCACGTCATAGTTCACGAACGTACCGATAGAGGACACACTCAAAATTATAACGGATTTATTCCAGAGAGCTCTTATACCTATCGAGTACATGAACATAATAAAGTACATACTGACAAGTGGGTATTTTAAGTGGCGCGGTGAATTTTATATTCAGACGGAAGGTGTGGCCATGGGTTCTCCTATAGCTCCAGTAGTTGCGAATATTTTTATGGAGTGGTTCGAGACATCGGCACTACACGACATATCCTTTAGACCGAGATACTGGTGGCGATATGTGGATGACGTGTTTGCTATTTTACATAAGGACCATGTAACACCCTTATTAGAACATCTAAATAGCAAACATCCGACGATCACTTTCACTGTCGAACGAGAAATAGAGGGCGCGTTGCCGTTTCTTGACGTGTTACTCAAGCGACAACAGAATGGACATCTCTCACACACAGTGTACCGCAAGAGTACGCATACAGACCGGTACTTGAGAGCTGACTCCCATCACCATCCCGCCCATCTAGCGTCGTTGCCTCGGACACTTATCAACAGAGCGCTGAGATTATGTGACCCACAACATGTAGACACGGAACTCGCGCATGTGAAGGCGGTGTTAGAGGCAAACGGATACAGCTGGAAGCAGAGTAATCGGATTGCGAACAACTCCACAAAGTGCCGAATAACATCGGTTGAGAGAGCAGCAACGTACCTACCATACGTCAAGGGGGTCACGGACAAAATTGGACACTTGTTACGCCGAAGATATAGCATCAAGACGATATTCCGCCCCCCCTCACGTGTCAGGCAATTGTTGCGCTCTCCAAAGGATAAGGATCCCCTAGGAGCTCCTGGGGTCTACGTCGTTCCTTGCGACTGTGGTGCAAGCTACGTAGGCGAGACCAGAAGAAACGTGTCCACAAGACTCAAAGAACACATTGCTTCCATGAAGAACGTGGACAGCGGTAGCTCGGCGGTTACAGAGCACGCTCTCACATCTGGGACGACGCACTACATCAGATTTGACAAGGCACGGATTTTGGCGCGTGAAAAGTACTTTGTACCCCGCAAAATCCGAGAAGCCATTGAGATCAGTCGTCGTCGTAACTTCAACAGAGACAGAGGGTGGTACCTGTCAAATACGTGGAAAACCGTTCTTCATGGAAAGCACGTCACCAGTGGCAACAGTGAGGAGGACACCGTGAGTTCCGTCTGCCGGTTGGATGAGGTCTCGTCTGAAGTAAACAGCAGTGATGAAGACGAAGCCCTCCAACCTAATCCCGCGCCTCCACTATGTACACCGCATCATTACCCCCCACCAACACCACCACCGCCGCCGCCGCCGCCCGCTCCGTCCGCCCGCGCTGCACGAGCAGCGGCCCGCAGTGCGAGGTGCGACGCGTCGACGAGCGCCCCGCACTCAAGATCCTGAAGAAGGCCTCCGGATGAGGCCGAAACATATGTCGATCGCTATATCGACATCGCGTAAGTCACGTTAAATTCCCGTTTTTAAATCTATAAATATTCATTATCTAATCAAGAAAATAGGCCTTTCGAATACGCCTAGCGACATCTAGCGGTTCACGTCAGTAGCTTTATCACACGATTTACTATGCCATTAATAAATCAATAGGACGTAGCATAGATAACACAAAGTCAGTACAAATGTATTTGTCTATTCATTCATAGATAACGGTCGTGTGAACTATTGTAAAATTATTGGTCGAATGAGATGTTCTGTAAAACATTCATTCGCCCACTCTCTTCGCTATTCAGTGCTCGAGCAGAGCACACGTCTCAGATCAGAAATACAACCGAATCAACGTCCATGTGGATTTTATTCAGTTCCCCGGATAGTTCCCCATTTCAGACGATTCAGGACAATAATCAGACGAACCCGCTGAGCCTGCGTGGTCGTGCGACCTTTGAGGGGAGGAAGTACGCAAATTAACGCGCAGCGTGACCTTCGCACCCGGGCGCAGCGCCATCAACGCGACGCTGCCACCGGCACCGCCAACACTGACTATAATAGTGTTATTATTTTAGGCGAGCTGAACACTTGCATGATCAACCAGGACAGCAGATCTAGGAAGCTGAAGTCTATTATTGATGCTACAAATCTAAACCTCTTACACTCATTGCCCACGCATCACACTCATACTAATGACACATTATTGGATCTTATAATAACTAGTAATATTAATCTTGTTGCTACTCATGGTCAACTTACACCCCCTGCTTTCTCCCACCATGTCTTAATTTACACTTATTTACTTATTACATTACTTATTACACTACACTACACACTAAAATTAAAACTCCAAAATGTAAACCAGCCATTTTAAACCAACGCAGTTTAAAAAAATTAATATGGACAAGCTCAATGTGGATGCATCTTCAGTGGCCTGGACGTTTATCGAGGATATGACTTCTGTTGACAATAAAGTATAGTTTCGTAACAAAAATAGAATAAGCTTATTTGATCGACATGCTCCTATACATCAAGTGAAACTCAAACACCAACCCACCCCGTGGTTTAATGAATGTATACGTAAAGCTAGGATGTACAGAGATAGGGCTTTCAGAAGATATAAGCGTCTCAGAACAGTTGAAAATTGGAATAAGTACAAAGAATTAAGAAACAAATGCAATATTCTCTGTAGGAATGCAAAGCGACGTTTTATTTTTGATCAAATAGAGGCTTCCTCTCCAGCGGGCATCTGGAGTTTTTTAAGATCAATTGGCATAGGCAAATCTAATTCTCCTAATTGTAAATTACCATTTGACCCCAACACATGCACATTTCACTTCGTGCACAAAATTAGATCACCTAACTAAATCAGCAACATTACGCGAAATTCAAAACATACCCCGTCCCTATATAGCACCATTTGAATTCTCCTTGGTGAGTGAAGATGCTATTCACAAAATTATTTCATCTCTGAAGTCCATGGCGATTGGATGTGACAACATTGGTCGCATTATGATCTCGTTCATTTTAAATCATATTCTCCCTGCCTTGACCCATATTATCAACTGGTCACTTGAATTTGGTCAATTTCCGGATCAATGGCGCAAAGCTCACGTCCTACCACTCCCTAAAGTCTCCAACCCTCAACTTCCAAATCAGTTTCGTCCTATCTCTATGTTACCTCTTTTATCTAAAATTATTGAGTCAGTGGTTCATAAGCAAATGACAGAATATTTATCAAAATTTGCTCTTTTTAATCCATTCAGTCTGGGTTCAGATCGGGTCACAGCACAACTACTGCTTTGCTTAAAGTTACTGAAGATATCCGGTATAACATGGAAAACTCTAATGTTTCATACCATTCTTGTTCTCATCGACTTCAGTAACGCCTTTAACGGTGTTAATCACGACCTGTTGCTGGCTATCCTCACCCATCTTAATTTTTCATCTTCCTCTGTTATATGGTTTACATCGTACCTGTCAGAGCGCCGGCAGGCTATTCGCTTGGGCCAAACCCTTTCCGAGTGGTGTGACGTGGATACTGGCGTTCCGCAAGGAGGAATATTATCTCCTTTGCTATTTTCAATCTTTATCAACCTACACTCTAGATATCTTCAATGTCATTATCATTTTTACGCAGACGATCTGCAACTGTACCGTCATACTGTAGTGGAGGACCTAGACGCTGCTATTGCCGATTTGAATGAAGATCTTTTAAAATTATTATCCTGGTCTAGGCGCTTCGGTATTTTAGTAAATCCAAACAAATGTCAAGCAATCGTCGTAGCAAGCAGTCGGCAACTTTCAAAGGTCCAGTTATCTAATTTACCTTCGTTGTACCATAATAATATTGTTATCCCTCTCTCAAATACTGTTAAAAACTTGGGTATCATACTAGACTCTAACCTTAACTGGACAGCTCAAATCAATGAAGTCTCCCGAATTTTTTTTGCGTCGTTACATGCCATACTGCGGTTTAAAAACTTTCTTCCTGTCACTACCAAAATTGCTCTTGTTAATTCACTGCTCCTGCCAGTTATTGACTACGCTGACGTCTGCTACGTTAATATAAGGAGGAGTTACTTAATAAATTGGATCGTTTGCTAAATACTGGCATTCGGTTTATCTACGGTCTCCGTAAGTATGACCATATTTCAGAATACAGAGTCAAACTTCAGTGGCTCCCCATCCGTGAAAGACGTAACTGCAGAATATTAGGAGTTATTTTCAATTTTGAGAGATAAGTTTGCTCCAGACTATTTACAAGACGATTTTAATTTTTTGTCCGAGACGCATGACAGAGATTTGCGCTCAACTGACACGCTGCTTACGGCAACTCCATCCCACAGCACCAATTTCGTTGGTCACTCATTTGCGGTTGCTGCTGTACGGTTGTGGAACCAGTTGCCTACCGACATCAAAATGGCTGCATCGAAAGATTTATTTAAGAGACAAGTCAAAGGTTATTTCCGCAAGAAAGTCTTTCCTACCAACAATTAGAAAAGCACAATATATTATATGTAGTTTCATTAAGTTATGTATATTATTTATTTGTTTTTATGTTATTTACTATAGTAAGTACTCGTATATATTATAATTAGTCCGGTAGTAGGTATTGATATTATTTTAGTATATAAAACCACCTCTGTACTACTATAAGCACGACTCAAAATTTTCCCCACCGTTGCTGGATGACTGGTAGAAAATACTTTTAGCATTAAGTCCTCCTTTTGTAATTTTTTTTTTGTGCAATAAAGTATTTACAAACAAACAATCTGACGGCGAGGTAATGTCTCGCGATGGGTCGCACCCACAGCAGCACCGGTATGAACGATAAAGATAAAGATAAATTTATTTGCAACAAACATGTGGACATTGCAAGCATGCTTGCAGAGATCTTATTGTATAGTTAGCGTTATACATGTTTTACCTTTTAAAGGCGTACAAATATAGCGATGGCCGCCAACAATCATTATTCAAATATTCAATTAGTTACATAAAAGATTTTTAAAAAAGAAAAAATAAAAATGTCATACGTAACTGAACGTAACTTACATAGGTTTGTCTATCCCACTGAACACCCTGACGGCGAGGTAATGTCTCGCGATGGGTCGCACCCACAACAGCACCGGTATGAACGTTACTTACATAGGTTTGTCCATCCCACTGAACACCCTGACGGCGAGGTAATGTCTCGCGAGGGGTCTCACCCACAGTAGCACCGGTATGAACGTAACATACTTAGGTTTGTCCATCCCACTGAACACCCTGACGGCGAGGTAATGTCTCGCGAGGGGTCTCACCCACAGTAGCACCAGTATGAACGTAACATACTTAGGTTTGTCCATCCCACTGAACACCCTGACGGCGAGTTAATGTCTCGCGATGGGTCGCACCCACAACAGCACCGGTATGAACGTTACTTACATAGGTTTGTCCATCCCACTGAACACCCTGACGGCGAGGTAATGTCTCGCGATGGGTCGCACCCACAGCAGCACCAGTATGAACGTTACTTACATAGGTTTGTCCATCCCACTGAACACCCTGACGGCGAGGTAATGTCTCGCGATGGGTCGCACCCACAGCAGCACCAGTATGAACGTTACTTACATAGGTTTGTTCATCCCACTGAACACCCTGACGGCGAGGTAATGTCTCGCGATGGGTCGCACCCACAGCAGCACCAGTATGAACGTTACTTACATAGGTTTGTCCATCCCACTGAACACCCTGACGGCGAGGTAATGTCTCGCGATGGGTCGCACCCACAGCAGCACCAGTATGAACGTAACTTACATAGGTTTGTCCATCCCACTGAACACCCTGACGGCGAGTTAATGTCTCGCGATGGGTCGCACCCACAGCAGCACCAGTATGAACGTTACTTACATAGGTTTGTTCATCCCACTGAACACCCTGACGGCGAGGTAATGTCTCGCGATGGGTCGCACCCACAACAGCACTGGTATGAACGTTACTTACATAGGTTTGTCCATCCCACTGAACACCCTGACGGCGAGGTAATGTCTCGCGATGGGTCGCACCCACAGCAGCACCAGTATGAACGTAACTTACATAGGTTTGTCCATCCCACTGAACACCCTGACGGCGAGGTAATGTCTCGCGATGGGTCGCACCCACAGCAGCACCAGTATGAACGGCATTGCGAAGTTTATGTTCAGCAACATTGCCTTCACGCGGTTGTTTTCATAGCTTCTGCAAAGTCAATGTTAATTGTCGATCAACCAAGATGCAAAAGGTAACGTTTTAGATTCGCACCAGTGTTTATCTTTTGAATGAATTTGAAAAAATCTAGAATGCCGACCTAAAATGGCAATCTACATGATATTGGCGCAAATTATATTACTAGTCCGAAAGGAACTAAATTAGCCTTTTTATAAAGCATATAAACAGATTGAATTCATTACATTTCTGTTAATACCGATCGCCAGAAAAAGAGAAAGCAGATACTGGCACAGAATTAGTAATAGTACAATATACTGTACCCTTGGTACGAGTTTTCATACCAAACTCGATATCGCATATCGAATCGCCTCTAGTGGTAACGTCACTAAATTTAGACCAATCAGGGAGCCAGAATAAGTCGAAAACTATATGACATCTGTCAAAAGTGTTTACGATGAAAACTCGTACTAGGGGTACAGGTGTGAATTGAGATTCTGTTAGAAATGAATATGACGACTATTGACTTACTTGAGAGCATCCCAATGCATCCTCGCCACTCGGAGCCCCGGGAATGTGAACAGGGCTCCCACGAGGGCTGCCCAGAATGCGAAGCACAGTTTTAGAATCAATTTTGATGCTGGACCACTGAAATCAAGAACATTTCCGTTGCTAAATCTTGATTTTGAAAGTATTGTGAAAATGTGCAGAATGTAGTTTTAAATTGTACTGCAATGTTTAATTGTGTTAACTGCACTGCAGCAGTAAAGTACCGCTGATATAGTATGTATTATGTATGTAATTTGTATTCAAACACAAAATAGTGCTCTTGTTTTTTCAGTTACATCAAGTGAAAGTTTACCTTTTGTTTCATAGATCAATACATAATTGAGTGTAAGTATTGTATGATAGCTTTCATAGCATCATATGTACGTAATATGATTTTTATATTTTTGGCAGTGTTCAGTTTTAGCGTCCATAAAATTACTTTCTTCGATTTTGCTTTAGTTTTCTATACTGTATGGTTGTGTGTACTTGCACTCCATCATGATCAGCCGGTATCAGTCCACTGCTGGACATAGGCCTCTTAAGTGGCGTAAATTATAAAGATGATTATTGAAGTTAATACAATATTATTCATACTAACACAACTACTAGTAATGTGCGAGACACAATGCTAATAAGCGTTTTAAAAAAAAAAAAGAAAAATAAAAATTGTACATAGGTACTGGATAAAACACAGAAAGTAAGAAAATAATAGTTACTCACACAGAAGACAATCCTTGATTCTCCAGGAACTTGGAAGCATTCTCATGGAAGCTGTCATACGCTGGGTCCACTCCCACTTCCAGGTTCGTCTCATCGATGATGAGCACCATCATGGCTATGAGGAGGAACACAAAGAATGCGACGATGCAGGTGGACCTCTCACCGATGGACTCTTGACTGGTGAAGTATTGCTTCGTCAGTGTGAGCAGGATTTTACTGGAGATGGAGTTAAGGATATTGTTTATGGTGTACCTAGGTACTAAACTAATTATTATAAATTTTTTAAAAGCTTACTAGCAATGTGGATTGCACATTACCTTACCTTACCTTATTAGTAGTCTTGTTAACCAACCAAGCAAAATATGATTTTGTCTGGAGTGGGTTCACGTCAATAGTGCAATGGGTTGAGATCGAACTCACGACCTCTCGATCGCCAGGCCGACGCCTTAGTCATTGGGAAATTACCGCTTAATATAATGAACAATGTCTGCTCAGATTAATTCAGGCTCAATTTCCATCAAATTGAAGAGCAGTGCTGATGTCAACAATCACTTAGGTTTTATCTTATTGCATCATTTAACCTTACAAATATAGAGAGAAGACTCAAAAGAACTAAACCGTTTGAATTAGTGTAGTGATAGTGTATAGTGAACCTTAGTGAATATAGTGTAAGTGCTATGCATAAAGAACACGATAACAATGTGTCTTCACCTTAACAATAGAGACAAAAAGAAAAGTGCCGATGGGCACATTCTTTGTTTATGTCAATTTATAAGTTTATGATAGATTTAAATTACTTATTAGCCTACCTAGGCTAGATTGTAGTATGATGACGCGATACAATACTTGTATTGTGTATCCTAATTTCTTAAAAAAAAAAAAAAAAAATTAACAATGTTAATCCTTGTAGTTCTTGTCTCAACTACATTCCTCAGCTTTAGTGGATATCAAATCTTGAACTATAATACCTTCAAAGACCACTTTGCCCATACTTTTGAAAACACATTTCTGTTTGACGGATGAATAATTGACAAACCGTACTGTCTCAAGCACATTAACAGAATTTAATCCAGAATTTATCTTGTAAAAAAAGGATACAATGAGAAGATGACAACTAGCAGACACCACACCATGCTCAGGTTGAATTCATCCTTCAAAGGGAACACAGCCGTGTATGCCTGAAATTACATTAAATTATGTTATACCATAATATCGTTTAAAAACTTAAATAAAAACAACTTCAATGCCGCGCTATTCATTTTCAGTACCAATTTTGAGATGTTTATCTTAATATCTCTGGAGATACTTATCAAACCTCGATAAAATTACCATAGTACCACACTTGGGATATCTCCTTGCGAACAAAAAAAGAATAATCAAAATCGGTTCATAAACGACGAAGTTATCCGCGAACAAACATTAAAAAAAATAAAAAAATACATATACGGTCAAATTGAGAAACCTCCTCCTTTTTGTGAAGTCGGTTAAAAATTGGCTAGTATATATAGTATTGTTAATTTTTGATAATTTTTAGTGAATTTATATGTAGAAAATACTATAACTTTTTTGATGTGATTGTTTCTAATACCACGAATGTTGTTTTCGGAATAAATTAATATGAACAGGTCTACGAATAAATAATAAGTCAGGAAATGTAACTGCATCAAAAAAATTACCCAACAATAGTTGTGTCCAAGTAGGCAGGGTTAAAAGTCGTGTCCAACGCATCATTAGTCGGACGTTTGTCTTATTTGACTCAGTTGTCACAGCAGACATTGCAACTTATACGCGAACCAATTCCTGCTTTCTTTTTTAATTTAAACCTCATATCTATTTGTAACTACAGAATTGATTTATTATTTTGAATTTATGTCGTTTTGATTTGAAGGAGTTTTGTGTGAAATTTGTTTTTAATTAGGCTTCTTGACTTATTATTTATTCGTAGGAATATACTTTTTTACATTGTATAGGCTAGCTAGTGTTTGACCAATATCTAACCTGTTGGTAAGATATAATGCAGCCGGGGATGGTAGCCTAATAGGCCTAGAAGAAAACTGGCTATCAAGGACAGCTGCCACAACACAAATGAAGTGTAGGGCCCAGTGGTGTAAGGAGGACCCAGTGGTGTAATCAGGAGAACAGTTAGCTATGATGCCGTGGTACTGAGTTCAAACCCTGCCGTGCACCAATGGATTTTTCTACCGAAAAATGTATGTGCGCTTCTCACAGTGGCCCTCCGGTGAAGGAAAAACCTCATTAAGAATCCAACAACCCCTGCATGGCGGTAGGACACTATCTAGTGTCCGCCTGGCCAGCTACTACCCTCAAGTTAGAAAATCTGTCACCAAACATCTAATGTGTTCCGGCAGCTATCCTTGAGAGCCAGTTCCCATTCTAGGCCTGGCGTGCTTACCATCTTCGACCGCATCATCACTTACCAACAGGTGAGGTAGTGGTCAAACGCTAGCCTATAAGATATATAAAAAAAAAAGATTTTCTGTCAATTGTCAGTATTGTTAGATTTGTCATTAACATTTTTCTTTGCCAGAGCAATTATATAAAATGCACATCAGGATTAATAAATAGGTATGTGCTGCTGGAACACTGTAAGGTTTAGGCGGCAGAATTTCTCCTTAATGATGATAAGCTACTTTTTGGTAGCAAGTCAGGCGGAACATTAATATAGTGCACCAATATAGCACTTATGCCATTCTGCCCTTTGTGCATTTACCAATGGAGATGTTAACGCAAGGCGTACCCCTCTGCTGGCCGTATGGCACTACTCGGCCATACACGTATCATAGTGAGCGTGCATCTAAACACTGTAACTACTCTGTATTTTTAATACTTGCGTTTTTTAAGCATGTGTGCGGGATTGATTTATGTGTGTGCAATGTGTGTTTACCCCATCCCCCGTAAGTATCGGCAGATAAAAATGTTTACAAATTACATCATTAATATTTCCATTGGTAAATGCTTGTAGATTTTGCCAGCTATGTCAGCTTGCTAATTCTTACACTATTTTCTCATTTTTTTAAGTAAGTAAGTATAGACCTGTTAGAATTTTTGTCACGTCATAGCGAATGCCAGTAAGTGTGATTCATACAGGTCAAGTAAAAAGTAATTCTCACCTCTGACATAATGTAAACTATGGCAGTGTATAGCGTAAAGTCGACAATCCAGTAGTATTCTGTATAGAACCTCAGATGTATCACATCCAGTGGTGAGATGGGAGCGGTCTCCAACTTGATCTCCAGGCTTCGAGGCACGTGAAAAGTCTCCGGTTTACCATTACTTTCATGTTTCCCTCCTTTTTTACCCTTTACTTTATCCTTTCCCGTCAGAGCCTTCAGCTCACTGTCAGTAGGATACAGGTACCGGTATAACCCCTGTGAACACAGCAGCCATCGCGCCAAAGAATAATCCCTCAACTTCTGCATGAATGATATCATTACCAATGTAATAACCGATTGAGCACCGAGCACTGCCTGGAAATTGAAAAATACGAAGTTAATTATGTGACTTACTGATCTTTTGCTAATGCCGCATATAATGATTATAACACTAACCATTTTGTTCTGGTTTTCATTCACATTTATGTCTATTCATAGTCTAATTACGATAAAATTATTTTTATTCTCAGCGGATTCATAACCTCAATTTAGAACTCCCACTCAATTGGTCTGGTCCACAGATTACTATATGTGTCACTGGTCTGACGTCTGACTGACATTGACAATCAATTCAAACTGAAAAGTGAAATCAGAAATGTCATTTCGATCAGAGCAGAGACAGGCCGTGGAGCATAAAGTATGGAATTATAGAGATTTGGATCGCGTGGCCACATGAGATAGAAGATTGTAACATAACACGTAGTAACTATTATATAATCTGTGACATAACCATATATGTATTTAGAACCCAGTGACACATAGCAATTAAGGTCAAAGTTCGTTAAGCTAAAAACGGCTAACTACGATTCTGATCGTGTAAAAACCGGCACGCATTGAGAGAGTGAAATATTATAGCTTTGTCCTTTTCCATAGTGTTAGATTTAATCATAATTGCAACAGTCTATAATTCACTTAATTAATTAATATATGGTCCTCTATAATTTATCAGACATCTAAACATTTTGTGAGATAATCAAGGGAATCAATATGATGATAAATATTGCCGTGTGACTTCATAAAATAATAAGTATAATGTCCCGGAGAGTCACTCAGGCATATTATTTCCGGTTGTTCTCATCTTGCTAACGGCGAGTACTTGCACAGACATAACCTCGTAGCCAGGATCATCCATCAGCAACTTGCTCTTCAATATGGCCTTGTCGAGTCTGAGGTGCCGTACTATAAGTACGCACCTGCACCAGTTCTTGAAAATGGTCGTGCTTTGCTCTATTGGGACCGATCGGTTAT
Organism: Cabera pusaria; assembly: GCA_954871355.1. Classification (NCBI taxonomy): domain Eukaryota; kingdom Metazoa; phylum Arthropoda; class Insecta; order Lepidoptera; family Geometridae; genus Cabera; species Cabera pusaria. The sequence continues at coordinate 26,741,351 of OX940894.1, forward strand.
CACGGACAGGACTATTGTCGCCAATAAGCCTGATATCGTGATAGTCGACCGGTCCCAGCGGCGGGCAGTGTTAGTCGACATCACCATCCCGCATGACGAGAACCTCGTAAAGGCCGAGAAGGACAAGCTTAGCAAGTACCTTGACTTGGCCCACGAGGTTACCGCCATGTGGGATGTTGACTCGACTATCATTGTACCGATAGTCGTCTCTGCGAACGGCCTAATAGCGAAGAGTCTCGACCAACATCTCAAGAGGCTCTCGCTAGACGGCTGGATCAAGGGCCAGATACAGAAGGCAGTGCTTCTTGACACGGCACGCATCGTCAGGAGGTTTCTCTCTCTGCAGCCCTAACCCCCGGTAGCTTGGGCCCTGCCCCGCTACCGGCGGCACCCTAGGTTTAGGTTTTTTTATAGTATTGTTTATTTTATAATTATTTTTGTATTGTTGTTTTGATATCTATATTGTAAAAAAACCTAGACTTAAGAAAAAAGAATAAATACGAGTATAATTTTAAATTATTTCAAAATGCATACCTTTTAAATAGTTTGGTTTATTTAAGAACTTCATAAATTATGTTATCACCATCTTAAGACCTGGTTTATGTTAATAAGCAATGATTTGAATAACTGCGGGCTAGACAGTTGCATTTGTAATACATATAAGATGGCGACGTTCAGAATGGATTCATTCTTTTGCGGGTAGCAAAAAGCTACAGATCGGTATTATTAATTTACAAAAATAAAGTGAAGTGATCGTTTCCATATTGGTTTTTATTTGGACCACCCTCATAATCTAATAATAGTATATCCTATTTGATGTGGGAAATAGACAGAGCTACCCACGGTCTATTCTTTTCTCTTTCTACGCCGTGGAGGGAAAATTAAACCATCTACGAGACAGGCGCATATAACATATATTTAAGCGAAGGCGGAAAATTAAATAGACAACACATTAGCGTATATACTCCGTCTACGATTTTAAGGTACGAGATGAATAAAGTTATCGATGTGCCAGTCGAAGTCAAAGGTAGACTCCTTTACAGATTACTATATGGGTATACTAGACTCCTTGCCTCAGATATGCAGTAAATTCTGTGATGTTGACTTTTAGGCTTTGTTCGCACGAGAGCTGTCACAACGTCCGTAATTCCGTAAAAAAGCGTTCAAAGAAAACAAATGCATTCCCAAGTATATTTTCACACGGCAGCGCTTATAAAAACGCTATGCTTTTTTATCGAGCACTGCTGGGCGTTGGGTGTCAAATGGAATTGAACTTCTTATTATTATTTACACGACCGCCACCCATATAGTAATCCGTGACGATCGCTAAAAAAGCGCCAGCGCCAGGCCTCCCTCACTCGCTCATAGCTACTGCAATTTATACCTAAACTTTCGTCAACTCCGGCGGCACTATCTGCCAGTCGGTTGTCACTGCTCACGCGCGCGCAACGTATATTATTATTCTAATGACGGGTTAACTGCGCATTCGGCATTCGTATTCTATATTAGAAACGATTTAAGTTTTAATGATACTAAACTGACAATACGGTGTAAAATTCACTTTCTCGACTTCAAATTCGACTCTTAGTTAGGAATTTTGATGTAATTTTGTGAGGTAAATAAAATGAATTCGTAAACTTTTTTTTATTTCATTGAGTCAACCCTTTACTGTATCAGACGCGTGCCAGTACATCGCGCACTGAACGAAGTAACGATGAAAGAACAACCCTAGGTCGAGCGCCTTAGACACAGTTTTGCTTGTATTGTCTGAAATAAACGTTGGTATTGTGTTTTTGTAGGGGAGTGAAGTATCTGTTACGTAGTAAATATTATAAAATCTGTGCCAGCGCTGCGTTGCACCGCGCGCTTCCTGAGGGTTGGGACTTTTGTTTTATTTTTCTTCATACAGTATCACAAACTGTCCTTTTAAGAATCTCTGTTCATTCAGAGGATGTACCCAGAATGCCTTTTGTTTCCTTTTTAACCGACTTCCAGAAAGGAGGTTACTCAATTCGACCGTATACCGTAACCATTTTTACGTCTTACTGAAGCGAGAGACGAGACAAGAGTGATTTAATTTATAAGCTTTCGTGTGAAAATCATATCGAGAACGTTGTAAAACGCCAACGCTGAGATTTAACGCAAAGCTTTTTTAGCTCTCGTGTAAACTATGCCTTTCATTACGACTTTTACGTTTATGAATACAGTTTTATTGTGAATCTTTCCTTTTCGATTGTATAATGTATTGATTTCTTATTATGCTCGACCTTACAAACCGTAATAGACTGATCCATTGGCCTACGGCCATGCCATTTCCTCTCGTCGCAATGAGTCTCTTCTCTGCGGCTAATGTTAAAAATGTTATGTCAATGTCAAATGACAAAATGTGTCTCTTCGAGCAAAAGATAAAGGAACACCCAATAGCCAGAAACAGAACATTTTATTACAAGTAAAAATATTTACCCAAAAATGAGGACAGGAGTAGTGTTTGATTTTATTCACGAAATATTTCTGATTATATTAATATCACATTTACAATTTTATTTAGCACATGACTACTACCTTAAGTGATCAAATGATCAAGGCTGACGCAAAAAAAAAATGACTGCTATTATCTAAACTAACAGTATAAAGAGGAAAGATTAGAGTTTTTGTTTGTTTATAGTGAAACTTTTATGACATTGCCTTCAATGTTTCGTCCATTTATCGTGGCATGTCACACTCGCTCCGCTCCTGTATGTAATACTACAGTCTGGCAAGTATAACTTGGCGTACCTGTGCGCCACTGTGCTTTTACTTTGTATTTTGATAACAGTTTCTCTTAAACCACTTTTAATTACTTTTGGCATTATTGAACTATTTTAATGTAGCAGATTTATCAACAATAATGGTGCGGTAATATCTCAAACGTCAAACTCACAGTTTCAATTAAAAGAATTAGTTCCAAAAACCACCACCGCCAAGTTATACTTGTGGCACTGTATCTATATTACGTTTGTCGTTAGGTTCCGCCACAGACTAAGTAGAGATGCAACTGTTCTGCACTTGAGCCATCGCTTGTCTGGAAATGGTAAGCAGCTATGAGAGAACGTGCAGCAGCAGGACAAGACAACTGACTTTAGTTTATCCATTTAAATTATTCCAATCTTCATCTCGCAGCTATCCCAATATTCCCAAACCATCTTTCAAGAAAGCTAGCACCCAACATCATGCCACCGCATGCCAAAACTCAGTAAATTGATTGGCAACATGTCAGTGGTTTTCTTTCGACTGTAGTGATGAAGCTCGATAGATTTGGGAGAATGGGTAATTGGGAGATAATTAATTTATACTGGTATCCCAAAACATATGTCCGCTCCGCTCAACTTCAACTCCGCTCCGCCCGCCCGGCCCCCGCTTCGTGCGTGCGTGCGCATTTGATCATAGAGTAACTTTTATACATTTGATGACGAATATCCGTCACTAGTTTTTATCGATTGAAGCAAGATTGATTTCTCAGTAGTCTGCAGACAAGTATTTCGATTTCGTCGCCGCTAATGTCTGCCCGCAGACTCGCGACGGGCCATTTTCAACAGTTCGTTTGTTAATAGTTTTGTTGTGTTGTGCTGAAAACCGTGCAAAATGGGGTCGTTGTTCAGGAGTGAGGAGATGACATTATGTCAGCTCTTCCTGCAGAGTGAAGCAGCTTATGCCTGCGTATCGGAACTTGGAGAATTAGGCCTCGTTCAGTTCCGTGACGTGAGTACCTTTATACCTTCATAAACAACTTAAGACGCGCTTCTAGCTCCTATATTTCTTACCATCTGATAAGGACTATTCTCACGGTGTCGATAAAGTGCAGTTAAATATCTTTGACCTCCTTTCTCAAATCATACATGCCCCGATTTACCAGTTATCTGATAAAGTAGTGATTATTGCTAGAAATATACTATGCCTATCCTGTCCTATCACAGTGGTAGACCATTTCTAAAAACTATGGCTTAGAATCTATGGCGAAGATATTTGAGTATCCTACAATTTCTGTTTTGATAAAATATTGGCAGGAGCCTAAGTAAGCAATTATGATATTGGGACTGATTACAAGCTTTAAGACTCAATCAATATTAAATGATGTAGCAGCAGTTAAGTCCCAATCTGGTTGGCTCAATATTAAAGGTGTTATTCAGAGAATTAATTGTTACATAGCATAGTACCTATGAAGCCTAAATTTGACTTTTGCAAACTTTTCTGCAAAATCAAATAATTATGTTAAATTAAACTATGATTCAGAGTTTATTTTGAATCTCAGCGTACTTAAACTGACTTTAATTAACAATACTAATTTACCTGACTTTGAATTTAAACTTATTTGAAATAACTTCAAATTAATCAATGCAATACAGAAACTTTTATTTGATTACCAAATAAATTAGAAACATACAATAGCTAAAATAATTAAAATTAATAATGAATTCTTACTTGAAACATCAAGGGTCACCAAGATACAGGCTTTACCTGGTTTGGGATCCATGATCTAACTTAAGATGTAAAGATTTATATTTATATTACATACACTTCTCCTATGTATATCGAATATTTTATCTATATATGTTTATTCTTATTGTGGTAAAATGCTAGCCTATCAGATCAGGCCACCTAGACAAAATCCAATTTCTGTATTCATTCACACTAACGCAGCTTCATACATTTCGAATTTGCATTAGTGTGAATGAAAACAGAAATTGGATATTGTCTAGGGCGAGATATAATACAAAAAATGGACCTATAAGTCTGTATGATCTAATTCACACAAAACTAGCAAAGAGAGTTCCTATACTTTAGTACAGCATTATTATATAGTTGGTGTTATGAGGGCACTATTTATATAAGTACAATGAATGTCCCACTATTATGTTTATGTAATAGACTTAATTGTTTGTCATGCTTCAACTGAGAAATCTAATTATGTAGCACTTTCACTCAGATTTCGCATTGTTCCTTCAGAAACTAGAAGTTCTTACCAAATATCACTTATTACACCATTGAGTCAGAAACAGAACTTATAAATAAGGTACCTCTAGATATACATACATACAATCACGCCTTTTCCCCGTTGGGGTCTGCAGAGACTACTTCTTTCCACATGCTACGATTCTGACATACCTCTTTCACCTCTTCCACTTTCATAAGTACCTTCATACATGCTCGCCTGTTATAGGTACTTTTGACTTGGCCTTTCTTTAAAACGTCTTCGATCTGGTCGTGATATGTTCGCCTAGGTCAGCCTCTATCGGCTGGCCCATTCACACTCGTCTTATAAACCTGCTTTGTCAATCTTCCTTCATCCATCCTCTCTGGATGTCCAAACCATCTAAGCATCCCTTTCTCTATCTTTGTCACTACATTTTCTGCCACACCATTCCCTTATCAGACTGTTCTCCACCTTATCCATCAGAGTCACTCCAATCATGCTTCTCAAACTTCTCATTTCTACAGCATTAATTTTACTTTCATGCTTCTTTTGCCATACCTCTCTAAATATATACCAACATTATAGGTTAAAATCTACCACCATAACCATCTGGCCACACACAGCCCTCGAGCATCAGACCATTCTAGGTCTAGCATGTTTATCATCTTCAACCACATTATCGCTTACCACCAGGCGAGATAGTGGTCAAAAGCTAGCCTTTGAGTTGCAATTTGCAAATTACAAATAGCTATTATTATTTTTTTTTAGGGCTAGCGTTTGACCACTATCTCACCTGTTGGTAAGTGATGATGTGATCGAAGATGGTAAGCACGCTAGGCCTAGAATGGGAACTGGCTCTCAAGGATAGCTGCCGGAACACATTAGATGTTTGGCGACAGATTTTCTAACTTGAGGGTGGTAGCTGGCCAGGCGGACACTAGATAGTGTCCTACCACCATGCGGGGGTTTTTGGTTTCTTAACGATGTTTTCCTTCACCGGAGGGCCACTGTGAGAAGCGCACATACATTTTTCTGTAGAAAAATCCATTGGTGCACGGCGGTTTGAACTCGGTACCACGGCATCAAAGCCGACCGTTCTCCCGATTACGCCACCGGGCCCTCAATTCTAGTTTGTTTTTTTATGTCATAATAAAAAATAAAAACCGGCCAAGTGCGAGTTGTACTCGCTTACCGAGAACTCCGTACAAACTTGTCAAACCTGAACGAGACGTTGACAGAATGATTTAAAGCATTCATTAGTTTGATGATTGTTTATATTTAAGACTCAATGTTTTTAGTCTTGTTTGTGGTATGCTAATGGCATGTGGAAGAAGACACATCTAGACAAGCATATTACTTCCATGTTCATCATTATTTCCTTGATTAGTTTTAAATATTAACTTATTGCATAAAAAATTATGCAGTTATGTAATTCATAATAGGTCACATTAGTTTTCAGTTTGTAGCCAATATAAAAAATATAAATTAGTGTAAATCACATGATTTTGATAACAAATGAACGTGATTGTGATTATATTGATTGATCATTTATAAATATACACCTTCCTTAATCTTTGATTAAGTGATATCATTATCAAAATTGATAACATTCCGACAAATCAAGTAAGTAGGTACTTTAATAAAATTGACAAAAATTATAGAAATACATGAAATTTCTTATTACTTTTTTACATACATACAATCATGCCTTTTTCCTGTTGGGGTAGGCAGAGACAACTTCTTTCCACATGCTACAATCCTGACATACCTCTTTTGCTTCTTACATAAGCGCCTTCATACATGCTCGCCGGTTATAGGTACTTTTGACTTGGCCTTTCTTTAAAACGTCTCCGATCTGGTCAAAACTTTTTTCGTACCCGAAAATGTATGTATAAGCCATGTCTCTCTAATTGCCATATACTCACACATATCCTATACATATGAAAACTTTTCCATGTACATGTACTTCTTGCTATTATATAATTTAAGATTGTTCATATAAACTGGCCAAGTGCAAGTCGGACTCGCACTTGTAGCCCTCATAGGGTTCCATAACACAGTAGAGTAATCTATAACTATGAGTTTTCGCAACCATAATATTAACTTTGTTTTTCATAGTGTTTGTATGAAAATCTATTTTTATTTGATATTTGATCGTTTTTATTGAGATCTACAGAATATATTTTTTCTAGATTTTTCACTCCCTTACTTTAAAAGTTAGAGGGGAGGGGACACACATTTTACCACTTTAGACGCGCCTATCTTTTAAATGATTGACTTTGAGAAGAAATGATTTTAGGAACCTCAATGTCATTTTTATAGACCTATGGATAGACACCCCACACGTATAGATTTGAAGATATTTCTTTTTGTTTCAGTTCTATGTATCGGATGCGCCCCCCTTAAACTCATATATTTTTTATTTTTGTATTAAAATCGGAAGCAGTTTACAGAATACATCTACCTACCAAGTTTCTATTCTGTAGTCCTAATAATAGTTTCGGAATAAAATGGCTGTGACATACGGACGGACAGAACCCTAAAAACTAAAATAACGACTTCAAATGCCGCGCTAGTCATTTTTAGTACCAAGTTTTAGGTGTTTATCTCCATATCTCTGGAGATACTCGTCAGATCTCGATGAAATTTAAATGGGATCACCTAGGAAGTATATGCCCTTCCAAGCAAAAGAAGAATTTTCCAAATTAGTCCAGGGTCTTTGAGTAATCGGCGATCATACATAAAAATATATTTATATACAGTGGAACCTAGCGGAACATAGAAACTCCTCCTTTTGGAGTACTTAGTCCTCTTCCTGGATATACTCGTAATTAAATGATACGCGCACAAACATAGGAGAAAATTAAATATAGGTACTGACTTATATCATCATACTATATAGTTAATTAGTCCTAATAATGCCTATACCCGGGACTCAAACCTAGGACCATGAGTGCGACCATAACTATAGATCTGGTCACTATCAAATACAGACAGCCCAGGGAGGTGTATGTAAATGACATTTCTTATGTCACAACAGATGTCATTCCCATACATTTTGAAGTTGCGTTTGGTGTGAACTTGGCTTTTATCTAGCCTCCCAGAATAGCCATAAAAATTGCTCAGGTAGTATAACTTTCATTTTATGACCTAGGTCAACACTTGTTAAAATGCTATGATCTAAAACAAAATGATATTGAGAATATCCTCCCATTTCAAGGAAATAATCCGTATGGCATACTTAGTCAAAACTTCTTGGTTGCTCCTCTTTACCACGGTTAAGATATTTCACCAGATCTGTTAGGGAGGATAATTGAGAAGACGAGAAACAATTAGATGCGTTGAATGTGGTCGGCGTCATAATCGCTATGTAGTGAGCATGTCTATTACTATACACACATGCCGGCCTTGTCACTAATATTCGTATTTGTTTATATACTATGAAGTGGACAAATTTACCGACAATTAGCCGAAAGAGGCGAGCACGAAATATCGCTCCTCGGCGATTTGCGAGCACGCATCCTTACTATTCGGTAATCGGCGAACAATCGGCTCGGCACTCGGCGAGTCCCGCATGTCTGTTCGCGGCTTTAGTCTAAAACAACTATTTATTGCTAACGAGCATTGTAAAAAAATTCAACATACTAATCATCATTGCTTAACATCTGTCTGAACCCTGAATAATCATCATTATCCATCTCAATCTTGGTCTATATTGTTTCATGTGTCCAACAGTTAAACCCTGACGTGAACGCGTTCCAACGCAAGTTCGTCAATGAAGTCCGCCGCTGCGACGAGATGGAGCGCAAGCTCAGATACCTGGAGAAAGAGATCCGACGTGACGGCATCCCCATGCTGGAGATCCCAGGGGAATGCCCGGAGGCACCACAGCCCAGAGAAATGATCGACCTTGAGGTAAGACACATCTTCTGTCTTCAACCTATATTTTAAGGTTCTAACTTAACTAAAATTAAGACTAGGTGGAGCTATGAACTTCGCAAGGCGGCTGGAAAGAGCTGGATGAGAATAGTCGAAGATCGTGCTCACACACTCAGTAGTACACTAATATTGTCTGATTATGAATGAATTAATAAATTGAGTTCCCGTCCAACTAGGCTTAGGCGATGTTGAGATAGTGATAGAAAACTATTTCATCTGGAAGGTTCTACAGGATCTCAACTCATATCAAGTGTGGAGCTCTCGCCAGCTCGCCGACGTGTCCCGCCTGGCACTCCTGTTTGTTTGGTCTCTTGTTTATCGAGGATATATTTTATTTTATTTTATTTTATTTAATGTTTTCCGACAGCAAAGCCTTTGAAAGTCGAGCCATTCTAGGCCTAGCGTGTTCACCATCCTCGACCACATCATCGCTTACAACCAGTCAGGATAGTGGTCATACGACAGCCTATCAGATAAAAAAAAAGATTTGAACATGATGTTACAAAGAAAAGTGTCAAAGATAGCATAAACAAGTTTTGACTTGGAAGACGTAGGTAAGCCTGATTCTGATGGAGTTCTGGAAAAAGTACTGACTTTACGTTCAGACCACTCTACATAGCGTAACTGTTCCTTCCCGTTTTCGTTTGCTATATACATAATTATATTGTTAAGCTACAAAAGTTGTGGGCAGAAAACTTAGTGAAAATTTCAATGAGTGATTTGCAAAACAAGTGCGAAATTGCGGCATTCGCAGAATTCTGTGCCACAACACAAGTAGTCTTCTGGCGCAATTCTCAACTCTTCTCGTTGAATATCAGTTCCCATCTTAAAATAAAAAAAAATCATGGAGCGATCGAGTGATCTAATCATTCGTACATTCTATAAATCTGAAGTATTAGCAACGCTCCGCGGCTTTGCCCGCGTTGAAACATCTCCTATGACCTAAACTACTATACTGGCTAGCACTGTGCAAAATTTCAGCCAAATGGTTCAAGCCCATTGACCGTGAGGAGGTCGCATACAAACAAATTGACTTTCGCATTTATAATATTGATGTTGATTTATCAAACTCATCCAAGATGTTGGATTTATTGCATGGAAATCAATAAATTCAAGAAATAATAATTCGACAAACTTCAAAAGTACGTAATGCAAACCTAGCCCTTTAACGATCACGTGTAGACAAGCCGTGTACCCATTTGAAGCCAACAGACCGTATTTGCATTCACATCATCACATGACGATTGCCAACCTGCAACCGCTTTCTATTGACCTTGCTGTCTCGCTCTCGCTACAGTTGTATCAATAGATGGAAACCAGTCTGAACTGTTTATCTTGAACTTGACATTACTCTACTTCGGAGTATGAGGACAGTGGAAGCCCTGAGGCTTATTATGATGAGTCCTCGACGCAGTTATGTCCGACTCTATGATTAAATGGCTTTATATCTTGTTTAGAATACGTAATAACCTTATTGTTCAAAGCTATTCTCCCATTTGTTTCTAAAATGACTTACTTTGCAGTATTGAGAATGGATATGGAAGGGGAAGTCACGAATTCATATGGAAATTTAAGTTTTATGATCGTTTTCTTTAATAATTATACACTATTTAGTCTTCGTATTTGTTCTCAGGCTACATTCGAAAAGCTCGAAAATGAGCTGAGGGAAGTAAACCAAAACGCCGAAGCTCTGAAGAGGAACTACCTGGAGCTAACCGAGCTCAAGCACATCTTGAGAAAGACTCAAGTGTTCTTCGACGAGGTAAGTCATCATCGATCGCCAAATAGTCCTCAGCTGATTGTTTAGAACTCACGGTTTCATATTTTACATGTCACATGATTCTTAATTAAATCCATTAGACATTGGATAATATCGAGGAAATCTCACCCGCGGCCGTTGACAGGCCTTGTAAATACTTAATGGAGACGATAAGATATAGTCTCGACCGTAAATGAATTAGTGATGGACGTAACTCGTTAATTATGTTTGAGGAACGACTACGTCAATCGACATGATATATCAGACGCCGGTAAACACCGGCAAACAATGCAAATGTTGATACATAATGTACCGGTGTGGTATCATCGGTCTGTACCTACATCCTTCACTATCAGTTTCAATATTAGATTGAGCGTCGGTGTGTGACGAGCTGACGTAGTGAAAGGGATGGGCAAGAACATCCTCGAATGCCCCAAACACTCGCTACTCCGAGGTCATAGTTGCTGTTGTAGCAAAAAACTAGCTCCACGAACCATGTTTAGCGTCTTTTGATTTCATCACTTTATTTATATTCCTTTATTTTTGTCAGTGTCTCATTAATTATTTATTTTATTTGTATTTACTAGAGAGCACAATAACTGTATCGACAGAATACTAATTTTACAATACACCGTACCTCGGTTCTTCAATGCAAAGTTAACTTTTCCATTAATGAAGGTCGTGGGTTCTGTTATATCTTGTTTTTTATATATTTGACACGAAACGTGGGCTTCAAAAACTACAAAAAAATCTTTTATGTTCTCTAATTTACGTCGCCGGCCAATGTGACATTCGATCGAGACGATCGCTGATTTCGTCCGATATTCCTCGATCGATTCGACGATCGGTTCGAATGTGACATTGACGTGGCGGTCATTGACCTTGGCGCCATGTCGGCGCCCGTGTGCACAAGATGGCGGATCCGTCGCGCGAGGAGGAACAAGTCACCCTGCTGGGCGAGGAGGGTCTCATGGCGGGCGGGCAAGCGCTCAAGCTGGGGTATGATCGGCGATATTGCCGCTCGCGACGCGCCCTGACTTAGACAACTCAGGGCATGTCACAGAGCGTTGTTTATTTTGCAGTGCTTGTACTGGGACGCTGATTCCGGAGCCTACCGATCGCCACTCAGGCAAGCGTTGGAGTCGGCCGGTCTAAAGTATTCTATCGTACCCTCGATACCTGTGTGATGCCATGACAGCTTACGTAGCGCCGCAGAGCTGCATCTAGATGTAATGCTCTAATCCCCCGCGGTTTAGATTCCGTCCCTTGTCGATCTAACCGATTGCTGCCTGAGTGAGATTTTCTTTAATTTGAGACTAACCATTTTCCCAACGATTTATTTTTGAAGTCCATTATCGAATATTTTGTCAAAAAAAAATCGGAACACTCGGTTTATTTGTTTCCGTTCTCATACTGTCACGCTTTATGTATTTGTATTTGTCATTATATGCATGCCATTATGATTTTTATGTTCATGTTATACTTATTATGTAGTGGAACGTCACGACGTGAAAGTAGGCGTAATGCGGTTTGAGCTTAGATGACACTGTAATTTAAACACAAACGATACGAAGTAGAGACAAACTAACATTCGTATACTTGCTTATAGAGAGTAGCTAGGAGAGCACCGATCGCGTAGATGAGATCTCTTTTCAGTGTTTTTCTGGCGCTACTTTTTGACTACAACAGGAATTATGGACGGGAGCGGTGTCCCGCGGCCTGTGTGCGTTGATGTGTCGTTGGGCAGTGTATGTGTACATGTTTGTTTGTCCTTGGTGTAGCACGAGGGTGGTGCCAGTACCACTGAGTCGATGACGCGTGCGCTGATATCCGACGACCCGAACCGACATATGGGCCACGTCCAGTTAGGGTACGTATGAGTGTTGCCCTTGCCTGCCGCACCGGTTTCACCGACCACTCGATTTATCCCACTAAATAACCGTCTTTTCCGAAACCACCGATAGTTAATCTACAATTTGAGACTATACTGGTGCATACATTTTAAAATCCGTTCCATTCCACCGCGATCCAGAAGGAGCGCTCGTGAAATGGAAAATTCTGGAACGGTTCAGTCACGATTCAAAGCTATTAATGCTACTGATCAATTTTATTGATCGCCCGTCGCCGGCTGACTATCGATACCAATTTAGTGATCTACGTTAGATAACAATTACGTGCGATCTACGCACATGGTCCCATGAGGAATAACGTCATAATTTAATGCTCTAGCTAGATAAATGTGGTCGGGCGATGTAGCACGAGTGACGGCTCGATCGATCAAGGTGTGCACATAGACCTGACACTTTAATTATTTAACATAGTTTTTGTCGTCGTTTACAATGTCAACTATATCTAATTTTGCCGCTTTGAAATCTCGTGCCAGCCTCCATTATTACGGTTCATGTGAACACCTTGAAAGAAACCAACTAGCTAGAAAGTTACAGATCTTACAAGAGCGCTTCATGCTCGTTGACTTAATTGCTGCAACGATGCTGATAAACATAAACATCTGGAATGCAGCGCTAGTTTTAACGATTGCCAATAAAATATTACAGTTAGATAACAAAGTAACATCCCTTCAATTGCATGCGACGAAGAATCCCTACGCTGTAAATAAAAATATCAACACTTCGGAAGCTAATAGTCAAGCTCTTACATTAATGAACATACCCAGTATTCGACAATCTTTACTGTAGCTAAGACTATGTATCGCTAAATAATTTGCTTGGTTTATTCCCTAGTTTACGGGATAAGCAAGAATCCTTGGAATTCCTGCCTTGGTTAGTAGCACAGTGTAATTTATATTTTGTAGACTAGCTTTAGTTTGTGATGGGTAAAGGGTTATATTATGTTGTGTATGTATGTGGTGTCTGGGAGACCTTTCTAGACGATGGAATTCCAATTTCCTACTTCTTAGAATTCTGTCGTCTCCTTTCACGGGTTAAGACTAAGTTTAGTTGACTCTTTAACACGTCTCACTTAGCTTACTAACATTTCACAATACCACACTATTTTTAATTTCAATATGTTAAATGTGCGTTAACTTGGACTTCAAGAATAGACAATGGAAATAGGTGCGAATATTGTAAATGCTGAAATTTACTCGGTAATTAGTACTCGTACATTTTCTACTTTTCAATAATCCACTATTACTGTTGAATTACATGCATATTAAAGCACATTAGTCCCAGAGTGAGTCTTTGTGGCATTCCCATAAATAACACAAAGTAGAAAATGTTCCGAGTACAAATATTTTTCTGAATTCTAACAGCGTCTTGGTACGAGTGATCTTAGTTATTAATATGTTTTATTTTCATTTAGTGTATAATATCTTTTTCAGTGAAACTCGTGTCATTCATTCGATCGAAGGCCTCACAGAGTTCTAAACGTAGTTTTTAAACGAGCGTAACAAAGACGCAAAATGTTTCAGCCTCCAACCTTGACTTGATTGAGTATGGAAGTGATAAAATTGCTTTACCCTTTTCGACTAGTTATTGTGATTTACAATGCCAATCTCTGAAAGGATTCTAATATTTGTAAGATCAATTTGATACTTAACATGATGAACGCAGTATACATTATTTGTTTCAGTTGCTAAGAACATGCTGTATCTATACGTTTAACTAGAACTGAAAGCGAAGGTACATGTTTTTAGAAATAAAAATAGAACTTTGTAAACGTTACCACATGACGCGATACGATTGGTCTGAATCAAAATATTTATATTATTATTATATACTATTACTATATATAGGTGTATTGGTTTCCTCGAAAGCGATAACTGACACAAACCAAAACAAAGCGTTCGATTTTCACCTTATCGAATCGTGAAGATGACTGATATCTCTAGTTATTTGGGTATTAGCCGCGTCATCCTTGACATTATGTGAGGATTGTAAATCTCAGCTTTACCTCGGCTGCAAAACGCCAACTTTTTATAATATTTAGTGTAAAGTTGTAAAATTAGATTAAAAATATTCCGCCAGGCTCGGCCTAATAAAGTAAGTAATAATTTATTCGAGCACAGACAAGAGATACCACCTTAACTTATGAATATGCCCTAAATCTTGTGATTGTGTTGTTTATATAAATGCAGCTACGTAAATCACAAGATTTAGGGCATTGAATTTGCCATTGTCATAAAAGTTTAAGTATCATATATATAAGACTTAAACTTGTATGACAATGGCCAATTCTCTACTAAAGCTAATATTTTTCCTACGAATGACAATGGTAAAATCATTGAGCTAGTGACTAACTGTAACTGCCTACAGGGCCTACCCGCATCCGTCTATAATTAGAGTCTTTGTGATGTACAGTACACAAATGTTACATTCATATTTCGTGTGAATACAATAGTATAGTCATTTATTATAGGTCTGTGTAACTTCTGCCTTAATAAAGTCAAGATGGTGTTATTTAACTTGGTAGTGACTTTCACAAATTGTTATTCGTATGTTTTGCTCTCTCTTATTATGGAAATAATCTCAAAGCTAAACACCGACTTTTAGTTTTATATTATGGCTTGAAGTAGGTATTAAACCCATTTTATTCATACACAAAAGCTCTTAAAGCATAAGGAAATATTACGTTCAAGATTCTGTTAAAATTGAAGGAAGGAAGATTGGGCATATCTCTGATATACATGTTTTGGTGTGATTAATTTATGATTATATTTTTGGACACACATTCAGATTGATTGCCTCGACCTAGGTTTTTCGGTATCTTTACATAAAATATCAGTTTCTCAGGGAGCTTATGCAGCGAGATTCGCAATGACTGCAAACCTATGTCATATCTTTACTAATTTGAGTAATAGTCACCAAATACAAAAACGAATTAAGCTCCCCGAAACCTTAAACAAAAATTAATTGATTAATAATTACATTCTGTCCTATGTTTTTTTTAATATCATATAGGCTAGGGTTTGACCATTATCTCACCTGTTGGTAAGTGATGATGCGGTCGAGGATGGTAGCACGCTAGGCCTAGAATGGGAGGATAAGGATAGCTGCCGGAACACATTAGATGTTTGACGACAGATTTTCTAACTTGATGGTGGTAGCTGGCCAGGCGGAAACTAGATAGTGTCCTACCACCATGCGGGAGTTGGGGGTGTCTTAACGATGTTTTTCCTTTTACCGGAGGTCCACTGTAAAAAGCGCACATAAATTGTTGCCATTTGAAAACCTCTCACGGAACTGTAAATCATAAATCTGTATTCCCAACAATTGGAACCTACCCACGATGCAGTATCCAATGACACGGAGAATGTTGACAAGCATTGTCCAATGGAAGCCAGAAGTACACAACAGTTAGTTGATTCAGTAGCGTGTATATGAATAGGAGATATTGATATACCGTTAGAAGCGCATCGACCTGGTGTCGTGACTGACACATTGCCACCTCGCGAAATATTGAACAGTCAAGTTCATGGATCTTAATAATCGATACATGTTTTGGTTGATGTGTACCTTAACATGGCAAGGAAATTACAGTTACTTAAACATGCTAGTAAATAAACAGCTTTAACTTACCAAGGGAGCAAATAGTTACCTTTATAGAAATAGGCTACAAACTGATATATGATTAACTGTGTCATTGACTGCAAAAGGGGCGTAATTTAAGTACGCCCCCCGGCTGATAATATCAGTGTTCATTTTGTTAGGTATTTATTCTTTCGTGGAATTATAATAACAGTCTGTTTAATAACAAGAACGAACTAAAATTACGAATTGATTTAATAAATTATTTATATTGATCTTTTATATCGAAACATACTTTTGTTTTGATGAATATTATTGCATTGTTTTTAATGCTGGAAGATCGACTCGATCTACGAGTATCTAGATAGAAATAGAAATAATATGCATAGAAACAGTTCCTAACATTCTGAAATTACAATAAAACCTTCATGATTGTGTAATTGTACGTTATCAGTAGATAACTGGGTTGATACGTGAATGATTCCTGCACCACACCATTCTGCCCTTGAACTCGTTACATTACATTTTGTCAGTGTTGATTTTATAAAGTAAATTATGTAAAGGAATGTCACTGTTTGCTCTAATGTGTGACAGGTTCATTAAATATTCATTATATTTTACGTTTCTGGTTATTTTATGAAATAATTTGAAGAAAAGTAAGACAACCGTGAAATTGAAACATGAAAGTCTTATAGTAATCCAGTTTTTACCTAGAGACAAGCAACCACTTGAATAAGATCAGACCTGATGATGTGATGATGTCCTCTAATGTTATATCTGATCGCTTTTTCATAATCTCACCTCATCAGGCTCTTGCCTGCATGCGCCGTGCTTGAAAATATACACTTCTAAAGAAATATCAGTTTAAAATTTAACAAATTTTACTTTAAGGTTAAAGTTAACAATAGTTGTTAGTTGGAATGGTAAATTGTGGGTCAGTTATACTTACTACTGCTCTCAGTCTTATTAGAAACTAACTATCCCGACTTTCCAATCGTCTTTTCATTATTATATAAGACGTACGTACCTGCCTTGTTCCATTACTGGTTCCATTATTACTCTTATCAACTAAATATGATTTGAATATACATAAATGGTATTGCAATCAGTATACATTTTGATTATACACGATATCGCTGCAACGATGCGCTTCTAAAGGTCATATGTATTGCTATCAGTTAAATAAAACATCTTGATACTATTAGTAGACATGTTACCAACAGAGATGGAGTTAGTGACCGGTATATCATTAAAAGAACACAAAAACCAAAATTGCCGGAGTGTCCTTATGACCTTATCAAAGTAATTCGCGATGATCACGTCTGAATTGATAATTGATCACACTCCATTCAATCTTGTCTATAGACCTGACTATACATGCTAACAATGTCGTTGTCCCTATACATGTATTTACATTATAATTGAACCTATTATCCATTATGCCGCTATTACAAGCCTTGACAGAGTTATTCAGATCAATTACTTGTTATATAACATCGTTTACTTAAATAACACGTCGAACAGTATTAGTTTCAACGACAGTTCGTGGTTTAGCATTAATATCTGTATTTTATGGCTTTTCGTTTGAATGACACGCGTGTTTATAAGGCATGACACTTAATCATAGGTCTCTAAGGAGTATGATTGTCTATTCATGTATTTATCTACCAAGGTAACGATCACGCAGTTTCGAACCTAAGAGACGTGTTAAGTTTCTTGCCTTTTATTTTAGATGTTTAAGATTTTAATATGTCTTGGAGACTTTGAGTTTAAAATATCGAAAATTGTTAATCGATGATGCTTGTATATTTTACTGAAATGGTATCATAATACTACTAAGTATTCGAAAGTTCAGTTTGAATAAGCTCATTCATCGAGATACCAAAACATTTTTAAACAGGAAAACTTAATCATTAGTCTTTGCAGATATCGATCAGACATTAAATAAAAAGATTTATTTGAACGATTTAAAGACTAGCAACTCCGCTCGCAATCCTGTTGTTGGAGTGTCGTGAATGACCTGCCACTTCTGGCAGTATAATTGTGTTTGTATTCTGTTTATCGACGTCTGGCAAGCGTACAAATACTCTCATCTGCTGTTCTATCTCCATAACCTCTTCACTGGGGGCTCCACGCGACTATAGTGTACGCAGTGGCCACACTAAGGATACAGGACAGTTGTATTGCGAGCAGACTATTTAAAACCAAGTTTGGTTTTGCTACCCATCTGCGCTCCCACTTCCGGAGCTAACTAGTTTCGCCGTTGACGGACACATCGAAGAGCGCATCATAACTTCACCTACACAATTAGCAGAACATCAAAGACATGAGGTAGTAAAACAGCTGGCGGACCTCGGAAATAGAAACGAGTCACGTGTTTCATGCCGACGTCCAGACGGACTCCAGAATGTATAAATTGGACAGACTGGGCTGCCAGACGACTTGGTGGCTTGCCAACATGACGGACGCCTCTGGGTTACGTCACTCTGCAGATATTGTGAATGTAATACGGTCTCCTGCTTCTAGACTGGAATGAAGTGATTAATAGCACTGACATTCTTTGTAGTTGTACGAGGCTGAGACATCTTAAATTAGATCGTTTTCAAAAGTTTGGGGTTCGAGACCAGAATCCGTTATGCCATGTTACTTGTTTCTACAGTGTGTATCTACTATAGTACTTGGGTTTGAAGAATCATCATAGTCACCTATTCAAAATCATCAATGAAACGAATTAATGGTATTTAGAGTTATAACTACATTTCAATGGTTTTAAGGGTAAATGGCAAACTTTTCCATTGTGGTTAATGTATAAATCTGCAGTGTGCAGTGCAGATCCCTGTTATAGATTGGAAATCCCGCAGAGTTAGTTGACTTTCAACCATTTATCCTTGTCCACGCTGTCATTATAAAACGAGCCTAAATTACACAGCATTGAGTTTAAATTCAATTGAGATGTTGAGGCGCTAGTATTAGTCACGCATTTCACGTGATATGAGATTGTACAGTTTGTAATTATAATATGTATCCAATTCGTACCATGACTAGAGGGCGGTACGGTTGGCCAAAGAGTATTACTACCTTGTATTCTTGTTACTCCAAATATGATCAATTTAAATACTTTGGCCCAGACGGAACTTTGACACTTATATTCTACTGCTTATATGATTAGCGGTTAGGCACTGATTTGCTGGTTCCGGGACCTTTTACAGACTTACTAGTAAGGTCAAAAGTCAATGCATTTATTCAGTATATGGGCAAATTAAAAATCTAGACTTACACACGTCAAATATTCAAATATTCAATAGATCATATTATCAATAATAATAATTTTAAGTATAACAAAAACATAACGTATTGCTTTGAATAAAAAAAAACACAAGTAATGAATCATTCAGTTTTCATCTAAACGTCGAACGTTTAATTCCCCTGATTAATGTAGGGTTGCTAACAGTTGGTACATTTAAACCAGCAAATCTTCTTGTCTTACTATATTTCTTCCATTGCACATAACACGCCAATATCATGAATTACATGATGTAATAATGCCAAGGTGTTTAGATCACTAAATATTGATGATGAGTTGTTAGTTGGAATGGAAAGATCCATGCTGAGTAAACAAAGTGATTCATTTGCCACTTGGAATGGTGTCGATATAACCTTTACATATCTATACTTAATTTTATACGTTTATTCTTCTATACATGATAGAAGTATTTGATCACTATCTTACCTGATGTTAAGTGATGACGTAATTGATATGCAGCACGCTTGCCTTAAAAGATACACATATTCACCCGCGATTTGAAAACTCCCGTATTGTGCAAGTGCAATTGATACAAAATAAATATTTAAAAAAAATATTTTTAACCACAATCTTTTGTAAAGACTTCATGTGTGATTTTTTTAAATTTTTTTTACACTAGCCCCAATTTGACTATCCTGCCATTTGGGGGGTTCTTCCGGCTTCCTAATCAAGTCAGCTCGAAGGTACCATCATATTGCATTGTCGCCGGACTTAATAAGTAAGCCTTTCAATAGGATATCAGCACATTTTAAATGATTTGCTAATTTTGGCGAACTATTTACGCACGTTGCTAGTTATTATAAAAGCTTGTAAAAATGTTGTTGAGAAATAAGTTGAGAACAGATGTTACTCTGCATTTATGCCACTATACTTACTACTGAATTACTAATACTAGGCAACTACTACAGCATCCGACTCGAGTCATTTAAAGTATGTTCATTAAGGGCTGTGGATTTTGTAAATGAATAAATAAATATATAAATACTAGCTGACCCGGCAAACGTTGTTTTGCCATATAAATAATAAGGGTTGATCGTAGAAGGGTGAAAATTGAGGATTGTATGTATTTTTGTATGTTGTATCATAAAAAAATAGAAATTAAAAATTTTGTCTAAAAAATAAAATAAAAAAATTTAGGGGTGGACTACCCCTAACATTTAGGGGGATGAAAAATAGATGTTGGCCGATTCTCATAGATACCGGATAAGCACAAAAAATAACATCAAAATCGGTCAAGCCGTTTCGGAGGAGTATGGCAACGAAAACTGTGACACGAGAATTTTATATATTAGATAGAATAGGCAACGCTAGAAGCTGAATAATTAATTCTATTAATATATTAGATGGCAAAGGCCTCGTTATTATAAATCAGTATAAAATAAACTCGGCGTTTACTAACAATTAGCAGAACAATCATAAAAGATCACGAGTTGCAAAATAAACAAAATGAGACCTGAATCAGAAGTGAGTGACGCAACTTACCTAACCTGTATTTGGGATTTCCTCAAACTTGCAATATTAAGATGTGCTGAATGTTAAAATAAACTTGTTGAGTTGACAGAAGGCTTTATTGGAATAGTATGACTCCCAGAAAGGTACTCGTATTACTTATTGGAATATATGATTTAGTTGTTATCAGTATTCAATTATAGATCTTGGCCTGTTGCTTCTTAGGAATTGATCATGGACATGTCATTCAAATGACCTATACGAAATATATGAAATATTTTTGAAATATAATGAAATACGCCTACATGAAAAAGAAGACAATACTCTATTTTAGAGTACCTACGCGTGGGGACCCTAGATACAGCTCAAGTCACAAACTTGTCGGGTACCACGACATCTGCCTCAATAATGAGTAATGAGTACTTATATCTATAAACCCATATCACATGACGAAGCGAGGGAAGTACCAGCATGCAATACCTATTCCCAGACTTTGTCATCCAGCGGCTTTATCATATAGCTTCTACTATTCATGTAATTTAATTTATTAGTACCTATCTTTTTGACGTTGGCTTTACCACTTGATACTAAATACGGGAGATGCACATAGAATATCGGCATCGTGGTAATGATACTGATGTAATGAAACCAGTATAGATGTAATGAAAAAAAGCTGAATTAGAGTTGCCGAAGATCGTGCTCAGTGGCGTGCAGTTGGAGAGGTCTATGTCCAGCTGTGGACTAGCAAAGGCTGATGATGATGAGATGGTTCACAATTGATTATTAATTTATTAATTTACTCTAGGCTCAGCTGTCAACACAGACAGCTTCAATATATATCTCAAATAAAATAACTTTTTTTTATTCAATTTTTTTTTTAAGACTTTTAAATTAACATGACAGTCCTATTAGGCCCACATTATAATTAACAATACATAGAATGAAATAAAATAACATGTAACATGTATTATTACTGTTTACATTAGCTATGATCTCAATTGCTGTATTTATGTCGATATTAAATAAGAATAACCACCTACTTATCACAACATAACGTAGTTACTGCAGCTATATTACGAAGCTTTTCCTCATGTTTTTATACTTCCTCACATATCACAATTGTGACAAAAGGCTTTATGTTTTTAGACATAAAATGCATTATCCAATTGTTGCTTCTAGGACAGATGTGCATTCAATGGTAGTGGAATAAATAAGAAATCAGGTTATCGTATGCGCTCGCATATAGCTATAGAAATAGGTTGCAGAAAATGATGAAACAATGGAATATTTTACCAGTACGGATCGGTAGTATCGGTACCGGCTTTCTACGCCGGGAACCTGCTTCCTTATGTCTTCACCCTTAGTCATTATAGTCGGAATTGCTTGGCAATTCCCGTTTGATGCGTATTTACATTAACGGTTTGTACTTTGTAGGTATGTATTTGTGTACCTACCTTTGTGTCATCATTTGTCTTCATCCAAGTCCTTCCATTTTATACAAATTCTGATGTTTTCCTGTTATTTGAGCGACACATCCGTGCATGTTGCAAAACTGGTGCTGTTCAAAGAATTGTCATGTTTAAAGTTGCCATATAAGCATAAGCATAGAACTAGTCTATTTAGCATATTCTATTCTATACTTAGGCCGATACTATAGAACATTTTTAACCGACTTTAAAAAAACGAGGAGGTTTCTCAACTGGACCGTAGGTATATATTTTTTTTATGTGTGTTCTCGGATAACTAAGCACCTCCAGAGATATGACGATAAACGTCTCAAACTTGCTACTGAAACTGACTCGCGCGGCATGGACGTGTTACCTCAACAAAACTCTTTGATTTTTATTAACCAATTAGTAAAATATTTTTTTTAAGAGTATACTTCACGTTTGGTTACATTGTAATTTCATTGAGATTGATGAGTATCTCCAGAGATATGGAGATAAACACCTCAAACTCAATACTTAAACTGACTAGCGCGGAATAGAAGTCAGTTTTTTTTAAATTATGTATATATACATTTAAGATTATGCCATCATTTTATTACCTTATCAGTAACGGAAATAAAGTGAATTACTAGTGTCATGTTTAATAATCGTATCATCACAATGAAACATATGATAATGATGACAAATGATTGTGTTATCATTTTGATTTCCCATTAGATTGCGTAAACTTAAAATCATGCGCCTGTGACGTGAATCTGCAGTATTGTGGTGACGTCACTATTATGTGTATAATGTATAATACGCATCGCAAAAGTATTCAAATGATTTGAGTTACTAATTAAGATTTAAAAACCAAAACAAACGACTTCCAAGCCGCGCGAGTCAGTTTCTCTAGGAAATTTGAGACATTTATCGTCTTATCGATATCTTAGGAGGTACTTATCAGATCTCGATGAAATTACAATGGGATCAACTTGGAAATGTACCCTATCAATTAAAAAAAGAATAATTCGAATCGGTTCACAATGGACGAATTATACATATACATACATACAATAAGATCGTTTAAAAAACTAAAAACAACCGACTTCAATGCCGCGCTATTAATTTTCAGTACCAATTTTGAGGTTTCTCCATATCTCTGGAGATACTCATCAGACAGACATCAGACCTCGATAAAATTACAATGGTACCACACTTGGGATATCTCCTTTCTAACAAAATAAACTGGCCAAGTGCAAGTCGGACTCGCACTCGTAGGGTTCCGTAACACAGTAGAGTATTCTATAACTTTGATTTTTCGCAACTACAAAAATAACTTTGTTTTTCATAGTGTTTGTATGAAAAACAAAGTTATACTTGCGGTCGCTGTATCTCAACAACTGCTGACTGTATCTCGTTCAAACCAATTTTCGTTGAAAGTTTCTATTGAGATCTACAGAATATATTTTTTCTAGATTTTTCACTCCCTTACTTTAGAAGTTAGAGGGGGGGGGGGGGACACACATTTTACCACTTTAGACGCGCCTATCTTTCAAAAATTCATTAAGGCGGCAATAGCCCAATGGATAGGGTGTCGGACTGGCGATCGAGAGTTCGATCCCCACCCCACCCATTGCACTATTGACGTGAACCCACTCCAGACACAAGCATATTTAGCTTAGTTGGAGGGGTTAACAAGAATACTAGTAATGTGCAACCCACATTGCGAGTAATCTTTTGATTCTGTAGTCCTAATGGTTTCGGAATATAAGGGTTCCGTTTTTTGCCATTCGGCTACGGAACCCTAAAAAGAATACTCTTGGGATATCTCCTTTCTAACAAAAAAAGAATAATCAAAATCGGTTCATAAACAACGAAGTTATCCGCGAACAAACATTAAAAAAAACCATATATACGGTCGAATTGAGAAACCTCATCCTTTTTTTGAAGTCGGTTAAAAAATAACAACAGACGAATTGAGAACCTTGTCCTTTTTTGTAAGTCGGTTGAAAAGATGAGTTGTTGATTCCATTTCAAAAAGGAGTATAGCGCGATCTAACGGCGTCTCTGGTACTAATTAATTATGTTTATTTGCAACTGTGTCAATAATATTGACATCATTTCATTAGTACCTGTAGTTATACAATTAAGATCGACATTGTCTAAGTCGAAATAATTATTTAACATTTGGCTTAACTATTTTAAAACCAATAATACAATATTATGGATTAAGTTGAAACCTAGTTCCCATCCTAGGCCTAGCGTGCTACCATCCTAGACCGCATCATAACTTACCAACGAAGGTGATACAGTGGTCAAACGTCAAACGCTAGCTTATACAATATTTTAAAAAATTGTGGCATGTTGTGTTGCATTATTTTATAAAGAAACTGTGATAACTAAATTTCTCCTACGGCTTCATTGAAGTAATAATCTACCTCAATGTAAGTACGGCTTTCAGCACCAAGTTCTAGGATACAGTCACTTCATTAGAAGATAGAACTCTTCAGACTCTGACCCTCCTTAAATATTTATGGACACAGTTCTCTTTTATTGACTGAGGCAATAAAACGATGCCTAAGCAGGCACCTGCTCTTAACATAAATTGAGGGCATTTGATTGGTTAAATCGCGATTTGCTAACCAATCAAATGCCTTCTTTTTGCGCCAAGTATGGATCGGTGCTTCAGTATCCATCTGTGATAACGTTCTAAGATGCTTATAGCACTTCTATTGAGTATATACTCTAGGTACTTGACTATTCTGTATTCTGTGGTACTAGGTTTACGACACCATTACCACAACAAAACGCTCTTGGGAACCAAATCAACAATGTTCACGTGTACATAAAATGACACAATACAGTATA
Organism: Cabera pusaria; assembly: GCA_954871355.1. Lineage (NCBI taxonomy): Eukaryota > Metazoa > Arthropoda > Insecta > Lepidoptera > Geometridae > Cabera > Cabera pusaria. The sequence goes on from OX940894.1 coordinate 26,766,537, forward strand.
GTTAGCCTATTGTGCTGGAACACCTTTGCTGAAAACCTTGGGTTTGCCGGCATTGTTATTTTTACCACAGCCTTTGTCTCGGAAGTGGCGCGTCGTCAAGATATTATTTTATTAGTATTTGTTTATTGGTGTGGTTTTGACAACTTTCGATCAGGTGGGCCGCTTGCTTGTTTGTCACTTTTGACATAGAATAAACAATAATAAAACCGGCCAAGTGCGAGTCGAACTCGCGCACAAAGGGTTCCGTACCATTATCTATAAAACGGCAAAAAAAAATTATGTCTGTTTTATTGGAGCCCCACAGAAATATTTATTTTATTCTGGTTTTTAGTATTTGTTGTTATAGCGGCAACAGAAATATATCTGAAAATTTCAACTGTCTAACTATCACGGTTCATAAGATACAGTCTGATGATAGACGGACAGCGGAGTCTTAGTAATAGGGTCCCGTTTTACCTTTTAGGCATGGAACCCTAAAAAAAATCGACTTCCATGCCGCGAGAGTCTGTTTCAGTAGTTAGTTAGAGACGTTTATCGTTATATTATATATCTGGATATACTTATCAGATCTTGATAAAATTTCAATTGGAGCTTAATTATTTAAATGGGACCTTGGAGATAAATCCTAATTATGAAAAAAATAATTTTTCCAATTGGTCAAAAATTAGTCGAGTAATCGGCGAACAAACATACAGACGATTTTACTATTGCTGTATTTACTATTTATTTAAATAGTTAAAATATCATTTTGCATAAATTAACATTGATACTCGAGTAATTGTAATAGATACCATGTTACAACAAAAGTGTTTGTCCAACACAAGCAAATTATAAAAACCAATAGCTATTCAAAAAGACTACCTAAGAAACAATCATTATGCGAATTGAATAAAACAAAAAGAGAAAAAAATCATTAAGAATTCATATTTGTTTGACCTTTATTTATACGCAAAGTCATTCAGGACTTACTGAATGCAATAGTAGTTATTATAATGATACCAAATAAATGTTTGTACAATTACTGTGTTTAAATGAATTGAAAACATTTTATTTTAAAGCTAGTACAGTACACGTCATGTGAAAAGTACTAAGCTGGAAGAAAGCGCCGCACCTCATATCACTAAATAGACCGATAAACTTGACAGCCTTCTTTTTAAGGTGCGTACAGACTATGTAACATGTTATATAACTTGTGTTTTATAATACGTCTACATTATGTAACCTTGTTATTTAACATTTCAACATAAAACAATACTGTACACATTATAATAACATTGTATATAACAGTGTTATATATTATATAACAATTCCTCAGAGCTAGTGAGTATACGTGGCTAATACAACATTGTTGTACATATTAATAACATGTTATTATAACATGTTTTGTAAAATACCGTGGATCATGACCATCACCTGGAACATGTTAAATAACAATGTTGTATTAACATGTTATGTAACATAGTCTGTACGCACCTTTACATGGCGCGACCTGTACCTATATTTTAAATTCAAGTCTCCATGAACAATATCTGAAGTCACGAAGATTGAAAGGCATTAAAAATCTAATGGCCATTGTTAACAATCACTTATTCTTGACCTCACATGTTGTATAACCTTAAAACTATCTTATAGTCATAGATGTTCTCATTTATGTAGTTACATAAAATTGTAATTACATGTCATTTGATTTTGTCATATATTTTTACTACATCATCAAACTGTATAATTTAATTGTATAACGTGTTCTGCTAACTCCTCCAGACTTATCAATGCTTGCTGTATGGGTCTGTGCCGATGCAGTAAGAATGCTATAAAATGTTAATATATTTAAACTTACCTGTATTTTTTTGTTCTGCAGCTTAACAAGTAGCAATTTACTTAAACGTGAGAAAAACTAAACTAAAAAGATACAGGAGTTCACACATGTCTAGTTCGGTGTGTAGCGACTACTACATAAAATGAGGTTTTTTGTGCAATAACACATGAAATTTTGAAAATGTTTTGTAAAGAAGTTCAAGCTGACCCACCTGCCGTACCGACCCGTGTGCGAGCGTGATGAAAGATGCGTAGAGTTATCTAATGCTCGGTACACACTAAGCGAACGAAGGCGTACGAATGGGCGTGTAGAAGAAGATGCAACTATACAGACCACCGACTAGTAAACAAAAAAATAGTCTCAGGAATCACTGCAAAGTGTATAACAATATCCCCGAGAATAATCCACCCGCATTGGCGGCGATACGGCTGTTAAACATTTAAAAAATGGTGTTTGGTTTACTAGTCGCTGATAGAGTCTTCTACGATAACATGACCCGCCCCTTCAAAATTCAAAAACATTTGAAAATATTTGTGAAAGTATTTACAACGCACCACCACGTACGTGTGCGTACTGGTACTGCCGGTTCCGCGACATTGCATACATAATTAAATAACTCCTAATTATGAACGTACCTTGTACCAACACTGCAAAAAAAAGTTTCTATGAAAGTTATAAGCAATACTTTCCGTTAAGTTAGGTTGGCTACAAAGTACGTTCATAATTCGGGTATCAACAATGTAGAGAAGTGCCTACTCTTATAACGTAGTCCAATAGAATTACAACTACATACAAACTCTTTCGTAAGGATGTGACTACACACATTAAAACAGTAATTTGGAGGGGCGGGCCATGTTATCGTAGAAGATCTCTACATTCGTTCGTTCGGCCCGGTGTGTACCCAGCATAATATTAAACTTATACCAGAGTTAATATATGTATTTATTAAATGTATTACATTTTATGTTAATGTAGTGTATGTGTCACAGTTTGGCAGAGCTCGTTATACAGCCTCACTATTACATAGTCGGAAGCATTAGACCAAGACTATGTTTTCCTAACACCGTCGAGATAATTTCTAATACCTCTATTATGCAAATCAATAATAACATATGAACAATGAATAATGTGATAATTATGACTTAGACAATTTGTCATAAATAAGCCATATTGTTAGAAATACCAACGTGATATAATAATTAAATGTATATTAAATGAAAATAACAGTTAATTGTTAAATATATTATTACCAAGCACGGTAATGAGATGTCCATTCAAGCGTAACCTCCTTAATATCACATACGCCTATTCTTTTCCTGCGTAGACCTCGCGATTGAATATAAGGTCAGATATTACATTAAACTTGCAAATTATAATTTACTCTTAGCCAGAAGTTATATTGTTAGCAGGCAGTGATTTAGATTCAATCATCACAAGAAACAAATGAAATCTACGAACATTTATTTGGAACTGGTTTTCGATTGACTACCTACTGTCAATCACAGCACCACATGTTTTTTCCTGTATCCCACACAAGAGATCAATTATATGTTGTCACTTGTTCTACTGCTTGCGAGCTCCCTATACATATAAATACATACATATTAAATAGTTACATATATCACGTCCAGGGGGTCTACCTTAAAGTCTTGAACAGCCTTATTTCAATCTTACTGTCCTTGAGGCAGAGAGATGCAACTTTAATACGCTGAAATTGCAACAATTTCTTTAAAATGTTCTAGACGTTGTGGTAAGTCTACCTTATCGTCTTAGACATTATTTAAAATGGTTTATATTGGAGAAAGAGATTCTTGCTATAGGAATATAGAAAAGCATCTGATATTTACGGTGTAGCTAGCACGCCAGTTGTGGAGTAGTTTCTCCATCAATAGAATGTTCTAGACGTTGTGGTAAGGTCTTACCTTAACGTCTTAAACATTCCTATTTAAAAATGATAATATTAGAGAAAGAGAGTACTTGCTATACGAATATAGAAAAGCATCTCGCTCTTTTCGCTGTAGATAACACGGCAGCTGTAGGTAGAGTAGCATCTCTCTGAATAGAATGTTCTGGACGTTGTGGTAAGACCTCTAGGTACCCCTATCAGGTAGCTAACATGTTCTGTGTATAGTTTCGTCGCTGGAGTAATTCTGCGCGAGCGTATCCCTGCGTTCGAGCGCATGTTGTGGCGCGCGTGTCGTGGTAACGTGTTCCTGAGGCAGTCGGAGATTGACACGCCGCTTGAGGATCCTTCTTCCGTGAGTGTTTTGATCATATTTATACTTAGAATAGAATAAAAAACACGTTATTGAACACTTTAAATAAAGAAACAATACCTACTTATTTTAATTAAAATTAAAATAAATTATACAATAGTGCAACGTTTTAAAGAAAGGCCAACTCAAAAGTACCTATAACCGGCGAGCATGTATGAAGGCGCTCATGAAAGTGGCAGAAGCGAAAGAGGTAAGTATGTCAGGATCGTAGCATGTGGAAAGAAGTAGTCTCTGCCTACCCCAACGGGAAAAAGGCGTGATATTATGTATGTATGTAGAGTGCAACAATAGGCGGCCTTATCGCCAAAGGCGATCTCTTCCAGACAACCTTCTGATGAAGAAATATTTAACGTGATACGATTATTAAATGTAAAAGGTATGTTTTTGTCGTCGTATGATAGTAATTAGATTTACCAAGGAATCACGTGTTCCCTGGGTGGTGCTAAATAGGTGGCTACTATTAAGCTTTGGCTGTGGATCGAACCATCCCGACATGTCCACACCATGACCATAAAGACTTTTCAAACGGTTCGTCAAGTTCCGGCATGATGTTTAGTGGTAGCCAGCTAGAAGATGGTTGGGGTTAGTTGCGCCATTTGGATTGGAAGACAGTTGTTCACTGTCTCGTCCCATTGTCATTCCCTATTTCCAGACAAGCACGATTCCATCTTAGACCCCATCATCACTTAATGTCAGTTTAAGTAGTGGTCAAGTGCTAGTCTATCCGGCATAGTAAAAAAAATTATCTTAGTAAAGTAAATTCATAGATGTTTTTAGCAGTACCACTATGTATGAACTATTCAGTGAACTACTCATATATAAGTTTTTAAGTTTTCATGGTCACTAACACTCACAAGATATATGATCGGGATATTTACCATGTCAATATACCGTTGAACGATATATTGACATGGTAAATATCCCGATCATATATCTTGTGAAAGTATTAATGTTCTATGAAGTAGTCATGCTCAGTAAATTCAAGCACGAATTCCCTTGATTCCTGCTAAATTGCCTTTAACCTCTCTTCTCATTCTTTTCGAACCATCTCATTTCCCCATAATTTCTGTTAACTTCCTTTGATCCTTCGCATTTCTTACTATTCTCTTCTAAGCATGTAATCTTTCCACAGTCGGACCAAGTGTACAAGTCGGTGTTCATCATCTTCTTCCAAGGAGATCAGCTGAAGACGCGCGTTAAGAAGATATGCGAGGGTTTCCGTGCTACCCTCTACCCGTGTCCCGAGTCTGCGGCCGACCGCCGGGAGATGGCCATGGGAGTCATGACGAGGATTGAAGATCTTAACACGGTAAGAAGAACATTATACAAACTTATGGTGAAGAATAATTATCAAAACATTCTCAACAAACAAACATTCTCGACCGCATCATCACTTACCAACAGGTGAGATAGTGTTCAAACGATAGCCTAATATGATTTTTAAAAATCCTTATTATTAAAGTACCGACTATTATGCTCGTCGTGAACTCGCTGCGTAAATTCTCGAGGAAGTTCATCGGACATGCACGAAACCTAGGTCGAGACAGTCGACATTAAACAGTAGTGATTGTATTAGTAGGTACTTTTATAATAATGATTCAAACTCACGAAAACTATAAATCTAATGTAGCCCTGCCAAACAGCACCTCATCATCAGCCTGTTGCCAACTGCTGGCCATAGGCCTCACATATGACACGCCACTGAGCTCGATCTTGCAACTCTTTGTTTCCAGCCGTTGCTAGCCAGCTTGCACTGAATGCTGTCAAACTAAAAATAAATACATTTAAAACAATGCGTTTAGATAACAATCTCCCGATATACGCAACACGAGCTTACATCTTGATCGGTAGTGTTCGCCAGTAAATCGATTCAGCAATCGGTAGTCAAGGCAACAGTCGCGTTGTCCAGAATTAATTTGAGCACGAACCTTGTCCGCCATTGTAGTAACGAGTAGTCGTTAAAAACTACACACCCGAGCATAGATAAGATAGTAATTAGTAATACTAGTAGTCAGTCACTAAGTATACTTGTAGCTAGTTACGACGTTAACTCGAGTTTTTAACCGACTTCACAAAAAAGGAGGAGGTTCACAATTCGTCTGTATGTTTTTTTTGTGTGTATGTTACGCGATTACTCCGTCAATTCTGAACCGATTCGAATGATTATTTTTGTAATCGGTAGGGTACGTTTCCGAGGTGGTCCCATTGTAATTTCATCGAGATCTGATAAGTATCTCGATGACTGATAAATAAAATCGATAAAAAATTCTGCACAAGGGAGACAAAGACAACAAAATCAATTTTGGACCATGCATGCTCGAATTTAAAGAATGCATATTTCCACCTAACTTTTATAGAGACGCCTATGTCAGACCACAAACATCTGTACTTAGAAATAAAAAAACATAAACCTGCACCACTTAGAAAATTACAATATGAATCAATCAACTACGATAAACTATATAAAATGATGAAAGAAGGACAAAATAATAATACAGAATTCGTATTTAATTTATTAGAAGAGAGATTACTACACTGTATAAAGAAAACCAAAGAATTGAAGACTAAAATACAAAACCCACCAAGGCAAGATTGGATTAATAAGAAAATCACAGATCAAATAAATAGCCGAAATATATTATGGAAACAATACAAAATAAATTCGAAAGACAAGATAAAGGAAGAACTTTTTATAAATAAACGAAACGATGTTGCAGGACAAATACAGAAAACTAAGAAACTATATTACTATAAAGCATTTAATGACTGCAAAAAGAAGCCAGCCAAAATGTGGAAACTTATCAATAACCTATCAAACAATAGAGTAAAAGAAAACACCGGCCCCAATAAACTTAAAACCCTGAACGGATACATTACTGAAGAAAAGGAAATTTGCAACTGTTTTAACGACTTTTTTGCAGAAATTGGTTCGACCTTGGCTAGCCTAATTACAAAAAATAGAATAGCTAACTCTAGAATAGTAACAAATGAAACTAATAATTTACTCACTCTTACCAATTACAACCTTTGCTCAACAGACGAAATTGCCAGAATAATTAAAAACCTAAAAACAAATACCAGTTCTGGATTAGATGGTATCACAACAAAATGTATAAAATCGCTTAAAAATATCATAATACAGGAACTTACCGAATGCGTAAATAAATGTTTAACACTCGGTACATTTCCAGATAGTCTTAAAATAGCTAAAGTAACACCAATTTATAAATCTGGTAACAAATCAGATCCAGGAAATTACCGTCCTATCTCAGTACTCCCAGTGCTCTCAAAAATATTCGAGAAAGTTTTATATAAGCGCCTCAAAGATCACATAGATGTTCTGAATTTAATTAATGACACACAATACGGTTTCAGACCAAAATCGAATACTCTTTCAGCTACAGTGGACCTTGTAACAAATATAAAACTTAATATTGATAAGAAAAAGATAGCACTGGGTATATTTATAGATTTAAAAAAAGCATTCGATACTGTTAGCCACGACATCTTATTACAAAAATTGAATGATATTGGAATTGTAGGAACAGCTCACGACATGTTCACGTCATATCTGAGGAATCGCTGCCAAGTAGTTAAGATTGGAAAATCGGAAAGCAGCTACAGTACACTTACATACGGCATTCCACAAGGATCTATTTTAGGCCCACTCCTGTTTATAATTTATATAAACGGTATAAACCAAATTGGACTAAAGGGTGACATAACACTGTATGCGGATGATACCTGTCTATTTTATTTCAGCAATACAATTGAAGAAATCATAGACAATGCTCAAAAGGATTTAAAATTATTAGATGAATGGTTCCAAACTAATCTTTTAACAATAAACGTATCCAAAACGAATTATATTATATTTGCGTCCAAAAATAAGAAAATACAAGATTTTCCTCCTTTAACACTAAATAATCAAGCAATAAAAAGAACTAACCAAGAAAAGTATCTCGGTCTAGTTTTAGACCATCAATTAACATGGAAACCACATCTAATAAAAATCAAATCGAAATTAAGTTCTCTTACGGGTGCACTACGTGGTATAGTGCGATGTCTTCCTCTCCAAGTAAGATATACTATATACAACTCATTGGTGAAACCACATATTGACTATCTAATAGAAATCTGGGGAACATCTTACAAAACAAATCTAAAATTACTCCAAATAGCTCAAAATAAACTAGTTAAAACATTATTTCATTACGATTATATGACGCCAACCGACAAAATATACAAAGAAACCAAATTACTTAACATCCCTCAAACATACATTTACAATACTTGTGTACTGATTAGAAAAATATTAAATAAAGACATACACACACAAATAGTATTTACAAAAAAACATCAAATACAACAAAAGCGATTAAGAAATGCAAATGATATAAATCTATACTCTCCACGTACAAACTATGGTAAGAAAAACTTAATGCACGAGGGTGCTCAAATCTACAACAAACTGCCAAGAGATATTAAAGAAAGTAAATCATTAAAAACCTTCAAAAAGCTACTAAAATATTACATAAAAAACAACAAAAGCACTAACATATAAATGTATAAAAACAATCGGTACAATAAATTATTACTTTAAATAATGCAATAGCTAACACAAAACTAAAATACAAAAATCGTTAACGATACTATTAAAAATATAAACTACATTAAAACATTATACTATAAAAAAAAAAAAAAAAAGGTAAAATCATATACACAAATATCCTTGCTAATAAATAAAATGCTCGCCTTTATATTATAATTTTAAAAGCCAGCAGAAGTTAACAGAATCAATCACATATTGATAGTATAATACAAAATATATTATTTTGAGATGCATTAAATTTTAAATAAATAAAATCATAAAATAAATTAAAAACATAAATCAAATAAAATGTAATGTTTAAACAAATAAAAGCCATCAACTGTTGAAAGCATTACATTTTTAATTAGCTGATAATATAATACCTTAAGTAATATTGTATACAATAACATACCACATCTAGTAAAGTAACATCTAATTCTTTGTAACGCTTATCAGTAAGCATCGGTCGAACCAGTTATGCGAGAAGCAAATCGTCCGCTACTACACTACTTTTCTATCTACCTACATGCATATTATATTTTTGTTAGAAGACACTAATCATTATTTATTATATTAGATATGCCTAGTCTAAATAACAAATTGTAAATATTTAAATTTCTCATTTAAGTGAATTTCTGTGATTCTTTTGAGAAATAAATGTCTTAAACCACATCTCCAGAGATATGTCGATAAACGTCTCAATATTGCGACCGAAATTGACTCGCGGGGCATTGAAGTCGGTTGTCTTAGTTTTTAAACTATCTTAATGTTTTACCTTATGAAAATTCAATCGATTTAAAAAGGGAGATGCGCTCTTATGCCCCGTAAACATAATGGAACTAGAAACTTACTACATGTAAGCACGAATTTCTAATGTCGAGCTTCATGTGCATGAAGAACAGAAGAAGGCATTGTTGCTAATTATTTAAATGGATCTGCGATAATTGCACATGTAATTCTGTACGTGCTACATAAACGCCAGTTCAATTGTGATTAAGGTGAAATTAGGTTCGCGAAACTAATTCAGACGGTCCACGTTGAGGAGCGGGTACCTTATCTCCCATTTTGTATATATATCGATGTCTGCTCCTGTGGTTTGTCCCTCTCCACTCTATCAAATTTGTATATATATCGTTTTTATATATATCATTATATATTTTATATATATCATTTTGTATATATATCGATGTCTGTTCCTGTGGTTTGTCCCTCTCCACTCTATCAAATTTGTATATATATCATTTTGTATATATATCGATGTCTGTTCCTGTGGTTTGTCCCTCTCCACTCTATCAAAGAAGATATACTAGGTAGGGTACATTTCCGAGGTGGTCCCATTGTAATTTCATCGAGATCTGATAAATATCTCCAGAGATATGACGATAAACGTCTCAAACTTGCAACTGAAACTGATTCGCGGGGTATGGATTTCGGTTGTTTTAGTTTTCTATCTTAATTATTGGAAGCCTGTTGAAAATCAATAGCATTTTTATTTATAAATAGCTGTGCCTCGCGGCTTCGCCTGCGTTAAAAACAACTTTTATTTATTTTAATTTTTTTTTCATAAGAACCATCTCCTGACGTTAAAAAACACAACAAAAAAGAATTAGCGAAATCGGTCCAGCCGTTCACGCGTGATGCCGTGACCAAGGGCAATTGGGATTAATTTTTATATATAAGATGAATTATGTGTTACCTGGTAATCTAGGCTAAGTTACTAGATAGTGCAACTGTATCTGATCGCGAGATATCTGTAGGTACAGATACTTAAATATCGCAGATAATGCTGTGTTGTACCCGCATTTATGTGGTCGTAACATGTAGTACCATTCAGACTGTTATGTATTGCCCAGGGTCAAGGATAATACTGTTGAGATATATAGGCATAGGTTCCTGAATAACGATAAAATTATATCTTTATATAGAAACACTAGAGAAACACGCCCCGGCTTCGCTCGGGTAGAGCATATAATATACCAAATTTTTTTTTGCATCAGCTTTTGTCGAGTAGGAATTAAACATCTTAAACAATTATCGTCATATTTTAATCAATTTACAAAAAATCTTAACAAATTAACTTAACACCTAATCCGTAAACCTTCATTATGAATCACTGTGTCTATTAGTGAAAATTGCATGAAAATCCGTTCAGTAGTTTTTGAGTTTATCGCGAACAGACAGACAGACGCGATGGGGGACTTGTTTTGGACTTTGTTTTATAACATGTAGTTATTTCTTGACACCACATGAGTAAAGAAAATAAATCTTTAGTCATGTAATGTCACGGCGTTTGCCCCTTACAAACAAATGAACCGATTTTAATGAAAATTAGCGCACTGTGTGCAAACTGCAGTTTGGCCCAACTTCAGAGATAGGATAGTTTTTATCTCAATTTATAGTCACAATAGTATAAAACAAAGTCATACTCGTAGTTATAAATATGAAAATACGGGACTTATCGCGCCTAAAACATTAATTTTATTTAACTCGACGTTTCGACCAAGTTGCATTGATCGTGGTCACGAGACGACTGATCACGAATTCTTCCAGATTTTTCAAGTCAGCAGTTAGCAGTAGCTTTTAGAGGGAGGGGGGGGGGGGGGACGCCCTACTGGAACAGAAATTTGCACTTTAAAGTTTAATATTTCGTAAATGGAGCATTCGATCGAAAAATTGTATTAGCAACCCTTAGGTCGTTTTAAAAGACCTATTCAACGATACCACACACGATGGGCTAGACAATAAAAAAAAATCATCCCCACTTCTAATATAGGGGAGCTACCCTAAAAAAAAATATTTTTCACTATTTTATTTCAGCACTTTGTCGGCGTAATATATATACATACCGTCACAAAATTACAGCTTTCTAGTGTTATCGGTCTCTTAACAAAACCTCGGACAGACAGACAGACAGACGGACATGACGAAACTATAAGGGACTACGGACTATGTCAGGACTACGGAACCCTAAAAACGATGTGATTCTGTTAAATATTACTTTTTCGTAGTTAAAACAAAGTCGTTCGCCCGCATGGTGGTAGGACACTATCTTGTGTCCGCCTGGCCAGCTATCACCCTCAAGTTAGAAAATCTGTCACCAAACATCTAATGTGTTCCGGCAGCTATCATTAAAAGCCTGTTCCCATTCTAGGCCTAGCGTGTTTACCATCTTCGACCGCATCACCACTTACTTACCAACAGGTGAGACAGTGAACAGTTTGATTTATAACTCAGGTGGTATAAACTGGATCAGCAGGGTTATTCTCAATCATTCGAAAGCAAATTCGGATTCGGAAACTGCCTTTACTTAGGACTTGAATTTATCAATATTTCAAATTAAAAGTGAAGCTCCCTAATCCGAATTGGTTTTCTACTGATTTAGAATCAGGGGACAAAACCAATATTTGTTTTGGTCCTTTTATCCTATTCGCTTTTAAGGATACCATCGTATCATAGTGTAACAATGATTTATATTCCTCCTCAGGTCCTCGGTCAGACACAAGACCACCGTCACCGCGTGCTGGTGGCCGCAGCCAAGAACATCAAGAACTGGTTCGTGAAGGTGCGCAAGATAAAGGCCATCTACCACACGCTGAACCTGTTCAACCTGGATGTCACCCAGAAGTGTCTCATAGCTGAGTGCTGGGTGCCCGCGCTTGATCTCGAAACTATACAGCTGGCTTTGAGGAGAGGGACGGTGAGGGAACTATACATACATACTTTTTGTTGTCGTGAAAACTTCTTGAGCGGCGTTTTGAACTTTTTGGGATAGGTAGAAAATGTTAAACTCGCGTCAGGACACGTGACCTGATCGAACATTCTTAAGACGGGGGAGAGTAAACCAAATGCACAACGTTAATGTTCAAGTTTTCACTTCTGCCAGCACTCCCGGAGTGCTACCCGCTGTTTTTTTTTAAATTAATAATGGCTCCACACGATAAGTGTATTTACGACACAAAACGTTGAGACAGTTTATATTTGTGACCACATTTTGAGCTGTTTTTTTAGAAGGGAAATCAAAAACTGTTTTTGTGAAGTAACGCTCACTTTTTATTGACTGTAATTTCTTTTGTAAATGTATGTTTAGTCTTCTGATACCGTTAACACAGATCTTTTAAAATGTATCTCTTATGTGAACGTGGGACCACTATCTCACCTGATGTTAGGTGAAGATGCTATTGACGATGTAGCACGCTTATCTAGAAGATACCTGCTCACTTGCCATCTAAAGATCCCTGGGCTGTAGATACTGGGGGAACACAGACACCGGCAAGGACTTCCATTCCTTGGCAGTACGTATGGTAAATGCGAAACGAAACGTTTAGTGCGGGTAGATGGAATGTCCATTATAAAGCGATAGCGCACATCGGTACGTCTGGTTGTCCGACACAAGAATGGGGATGGTGGGACTAATTCGACTACCTAGTTACAAATATATTTTTTTTTATTATAAAGGCTAATGTTTGACCACTATGCGGTCGAGAATGGCTCTCAAAGATAGCTGCCGGAACACGTTAAATGTTTGGCGACATATTTTCTAACTTGAGGGTGCTAGCTGGCCAGGCGGACACTAGATAGTGTCCTACCACCAGCGGGGATTGGGGGTTTCTTAACGATGTTTCTCCTTCAACGGAGGGCCACTGTGAAAAGCGCACATACATTTTTTTCTATAGAAAAATGTATAAAGTTTTAAATATGAATGTATTCCCCGCGCCAGGAGCGGAGCGGCAGCTCGGTGCCCCCCATCCTGAACCGCATGGAGACGGCGGAGGACCCCCCCACCTACAACCGCACCAACAAGTTCACCGCCGCCTTCCAGCACCTCATATACGCGTACGGTGTCGCCACCTACCGGGAGGTTAACCCAGGTAACGTATATACAGTCCGGCAAGTATAACTTGGCGTGGCTGTGCGCCACTGTGCTTTTACTTTGTACTTTGATAACAGTTTCTCTTAAACCACTTTTAATTACTTTTGGCATTATTGAACTATTTTAATGTAGCAGATTTATCAACAATAATGTCGCGGTAATCTCTCAAACGTCAAACTCACAGTTTCAATTAAAAGAATTAGTTCCAAAAACCACCACCGCCAAATTATACTTGTGGCACTGTACCACACCCTTACTCTATCACTACACTAGCGACCCGTCTCGGCTTCGCACGGTTAGACCATAAGTGCTACTACATTTTTTGTTTTAGTTTGTTGCGTCGAGTAGGGATTGACTACTTCTACAGCGAATAATATCGTTTAAAAACTAAAAAAAAAACCGACTTCAATGCCGCGCTATTCATTTTCAGTACCAATTTTGAGATGTTTATCTCTGGAGATACTTATCAGACCTCGATAAAATTACCATGGTACCACACTTGGGATATCTCCTTTCGAACAAAAAAAGAATAATCAAAATCGGTTTATAAACGACGAAGTTATCCGCGAACAAACATTAAAAAAAAAACCGGTCGAATTGAGAAACCTCCTCCTTTTTTTGAAGTCGGTTAAAAATAAAGTTGAAGGATTATAAAAAGATGGTACATTTTACCATGACTATGGATGTGTGCTGCTTGATGTCTGATTGCTGGTCTATGGAATGAGGCACGGCACCCGCCGATTGTGCCTCATTTCAAAATATTAAGGCGGGTGGTGACTCGCTATACACTGAATGGCCCCCCCTAAAAGCCGGACAGTTATGTCGGCGCCGAGGGGCAACATTGGCGTGGATAGCTAAGGGTGTTGAGAGGTGTGCTGCACTGTTACTAAACGCTACTAGCGGCTTTATGCCTTTAACGATTCAGCTCATTACTTTCGTTTTAGTTTTTAAATTCAATGCAATAAGTTATGCTCTTTAGGGTCTGGTTTCAGGTCTGTCTGTCCGTTTGTCACCAGGCTGCAAGGGGGGGCTCCCATATTCCCCAGACATTTTTTTTTTGCCGTTTTTATAGATAATAGTAGCGCGAGCCCGAGCTTGCACTTGGCCGGTTTATTTATATTTCAAATAATAATTCTTGATATGATCTATTTAATGTTATTTGACGTGTGTAAGTGCTGATTTTTAATTTGTCCATATACTGAATAAATACTTTGACTTTTGACTTTTACACTTCTACACTGGAGCTTAGGTCTATTATTAAAGCATTAAAATGCACAGGTAAATATGTTCAGTTGTAAATTCCAGCGCCGTACACGATAATAACATTCCCGTTCCTATTCGCGGTGATGTTCGGAGACCTGGGGCACGGCGCGCTCATGGCTCTCTTCGGCTTCTGGATGTGCTACAAGGAGAAACCGCTGCAAGCCAAGAAGATTGACAGCGAGGTATGCTTCTTTTATACCCACTTACTAAGTGGAGGAGATTCTCAATTTATTTATTTTTTTATGGTAAAAGGTAACAGGACAAGCACGACGCTCGCCTGATGGTAAGCGATGACGTCTACC
This sequence comes from Cabera pusaria, assembly GCA_954871355.1. Taxonomy (NCBI): domain Eukaryota; kingdom Metazoa; phylum Arthropoda; class Insecta; order Lepidoptera; family Geometridae; genus Cabera; species Cabera pusaria. Next base: position 26,781,655 of record OX940894.1, read on the forward strand.
TATTACAGATACAGCGGCATGCAAAATTCTGGCAGCCCAGAATTTTTCATGTCACTGCACTGCGCCTGTTACCTTGAGACATACTTAAAGATGTTGAGTCTCACATGCCCTGTAATTTCACTGGACACCTTGCCATTTCAACCGAAAAACATTCCTATTTCACGGCTGAAAATTAATTGGCAAAGTGATGGTACCGCCCCAGGAGAACTAGCAGAAGTCCTACCACTACACTTCTCTGTATGTTTTTTAAGTGAAAACTTCTTTATGATGCAGGATCTCATACATTTAAGCAATATTTACAAGGAGAGCTATTCAACCTACTGTAGCGCCATCTAGATGCTTTAACTAAACTAATATTACAGAGAGGAAAGATTTGATGTTTTGTTTGGTACGATTTAAATCGAAAACTACTGTTCCGATTTAAAAAAATCTTTCACTAATGAAAAGCTACATTATCAGCGAGTAACATAAGCTATATTTTATCCCCGTATTCTCACAGGAACGGAAACTACGCGGGTGCACTGCTAGAAAATAAATAAATACATATTCCCAAGATGCAACAAACAGGGATCGTTTTTTTTTTAATTTGCGCGTCTGCATGCACGCTGAATACGATGACACACATTTATTTAAGACCAAAAATGTGTAAACTGTATTCTTGCAAATAAATTATTTGATTGATTGATTGATCAAACTTGATGTAAATGTAAATGAATCCCCCCACAGATCTGGAACATATTCTTCGGCGGGCGCTACATCATCCTCCTAATGGGTCTGTTCTCGATGTACACTGGTATCATCTACAACGACATATTCTCCAAGAGTCTCAACATCTTCGGGTCTTCGTGGCGCGGGAACTACAACACCAGTACTCTGATGGATAATAGACAGCTTCAGCTGAACCCGGACTCCTATGACTACCTGCAGTCTCCGTACCCGTTCGGAATTGATCCGGTTTGGCAGGTCAGTTGATGATGAGAATACGTCTACGGGGCTGTGTCTTATTAACCGCCTTCATAAAATAGGAGGAGGTAATCAATTCGACGGTATGATTTTTTTTCTTATCTTAACCGATAAAAAAAAAATCTTATTTTGGTTGAAAGATTATGCTTCCCGTTTGGTCGGACCAACTTTTAACGAGATCTGATAATCATCTCCGGAGATTGACTATCGCGGCATGTGAAGTCGGTTTTTTTCGTTTTGTACGATCATAAATTATTTGTATAGAAGGTAACAGGACAAGCACGGCGCTCTCTTGATGGTAAACGATGACGTCTATTACACTTATTACAGACACAGAGGCATGCGCGTCACTGCGCTGCACCTGTTACCTTGAGACAAAAAGATGTTAAGTCTCATATGTCATATGTCCTGGACACTGCTTCTTCAACAACAAATTCATTTGTATTCATTAATTCGGTACTTTGTTTCAGTACTAGTTGACTGACCCGCGCCTTCGTTCTCGTACACCAAGAATTCAGTAGCCTATGTTCATCCTCATACTATAAAGTATGTCCTTGCTAAATTTCAGTGAGATCGGATCGTACGTTTAGGCGTGATTGGGTAACAAACAGACAGAGTGACAGAATTTCCAACGTTTTTATAATAGTAGTATGTATGTCCATGTGAAGTGTCCTACAACAATGCACGTGTTAGTTTAGTCATAGATAACAAGGTGGTGGGTGGTCGGTAGCAGTCTAGTGGTCTACCATAAACTTAATATGTCTGGAGCTAAATATTCACTTGGAACTACTTCCAAAACTACCTATACTTCAGCTAATAGGTAGGACTTATTAATAAAATATAAAAGTCAGGACATCACCGAGAAAGCATTTTATTTGTACCTTCATCATTATAACAACAGTTTATGTACCATCAGGAGACTCAGGACCATTATAATAGACAATAGCACAAAGAGAACAGCAATATACCAATAAGTATTTAATGTTAAGTCACAAGGCTTTATAACAAGTTTCAACAAGACGTAACACGTGAAAATCACTACCGATTTAGACAATTTATACAAAATATTATGGGGTTTCCCCCAAAAGGCCTCCACCACCCCTCATAGCCTTTCCTTACCACCCTCAACGAAGCTAAAACACTATCATCACCATTCCTAGGTGAAACCATCATTACTATAAAATATCCTAGAAAACTACATTTTAGCCACAATTATTCAATACATTATGTAATACAAATACTTAGCTTTATTGAGTTGGACAGCACTTTGTCGTCTGAACGATATTCTCGACAGAGAAAAGGTAACGATGTTAGCCCGAAGGCTGCTCGAGCAAAAGTGTCTCAACTAATGTTTCTGCCGCCCTTTTAAAGCATCAGGCAAATAGAAAACCAAGATGGCGGCTCTGACACATCTTGTAAGGTTTAGACTACCCTCAAATATATCGAACACGGTATAAACACCCGTATTTGAGGCAACATTAATAATTTATAATATAAATCATCATCAATATTGGAAATATGTCGTATATCGGTATGTACTATGAAAATAATGTAACATACGTACTGTCCCCAGCTGGCTGAAGCGAACAAGATAATCTTCATGAACGCGTACAAGATGAAGATCTCCATCATCATCGGCGTGTTCCACATGTTGTTCGGAGTGTGTATGTCTCTCTGGAACCATCTGTGAGTACCATACTTATAGTAGACTATCGGAGTGTGCATGTCTCTCTGGAACCATCTGTGAGTACCATACTTATAGTAGACTATCGGAGTGTGCATGTCTCTCTGGAACCATCTGTGAGTACCATACTTATAGTAGACTATCGGAGTGTGCATGTCTCTCTGGAACCATCTGTGAGTACCATACTTATAGTAGACTATCGGAGTGTGCATGTCTCTCTGGAACCATCTGTGAGTACCATACTTATAGTAGACTATCGGAGTGTGCATGTCTCTCTGGAACCATCTGTGAGTACCATACTTATAGTAGACTATCGGAGTGTGCATGTCTCTCTGGAACCATCTGTGAGTACCATACTTATAGTAGACTATCGGAGTGTGCATGTCTCTCTGGAACCATCTGTGAGTACCATACTTATAGTAGACTATCGGAGTGTGCATGTCTCTCTGGAACCATCTGTGAGTACCATACTTATAGTACACTCAATTTAATAGATCACATTTGACACTTCATCAAAATTCAACAACGTGACCTTGTAATGAAGGGCACATGAAATTATTAATTACTAGCTGACCCGGCGAACTTCGTACCACCTAACAGACAATGAATGTCGTGTTACCTTTTAGATGAACTTGTTTTAGGCTTTTATGAACGTAATTAAATGAATACAAATGAGATGTTAAGTTTATTAATGTACTATGGCAATACAGATATAGAATAAACATTGGTAAAAATGGTTTTTGGAAATATACACTTTTTTGAGTTGCTTGTAAGCATACATTTCTGAACGCACGCATATTTGACAATCAATAAATATGGCAAACAATTATCATTACTGACAATATTTAACATTTTTTAAATCTACGTGACTTGAATTCACAAAAACTTGAAGAATTTTTACTTGACTTACTACTTGACACGGGTTAAATACACTAATCGTGTGGAGCCATAATTATACAAAAAAATATACGGCGGGATAAACAATTGAACATCAAATGATTGACAGTTTTTAAACCCAGGAACATTTTGGCAAAATATTTTTCTTATATAATTTTTTTAGGTCAATTATTCATTGTTTTTAATACTTATTATCCTATTCCTGAGAAAGACAATTCCAAAAATACAAAAATCATAAAAATTGGTTTAGCCGTTCTTGAATTATAAGTGTAGTAACTAACACGACTTTCTTTTATATACAGTGTGGAAATTAAACTCAGGCCCTGGAGGGAAACTACTTTAAATCCTTAAGCTAGCTTATTTTACTTAAAGGAGACATTCCTTTATTTTTGAAAAGAAACAAATCTGCATTAAAAGATTTTTTTAAACTCGCTTGCTTCGCCCGGGACTCGAACCAACTAAAATTAAAAAAAATAAACACTCTTTATTTTAATATACTAATCGGTAGTATTAATATTCAGGATAAAGTTTCTCTAACAAACATTAGGTCTTAAAAATAAAAATAATCGTTAAATCTAATATCAACTTTATTTTACTATCAATTTTGTAACACTTAAATTATTTAACTGATAAATTGTTCGAAATGAGCCCCGTCGTTCCGGCTACACAACATTAGTCGCCGTTGAAATTCATTTCTTGTAGCCTTCAGCAAAGTGTTGTGGTGTATGCCCCTAATAACATTTTCTATCGCAATCCTTAGCTCTTGAACGGTTTCATAGCAAGTTTCATAAACAACATTTTTTACATGACCCCATAAAAAGAAGTCCATGGGCGTCAGGTCTGGACTTCTTGCAGGCCATCTAATAGTCCCGTTTGTACCTATCCAGGCATTGAAATTTTCATTAAGGTATGCCCTGGCAATTCTGCTGTTGTGGGCAGGTGCACCATCTTGTTGAAAAATGATATTATTTCGTTCCTCTTCTGGCAGAAGGTTTAATTGATTTTGTAAAAGCTCCAATATTTCAATGTATTTTGCTGCATTCAGATGTCCTTCGTAAATGTGTATCAAAACAACCATGTTACTTTTGATTCCACACCAAACATTAAACGAAAATCTGACCTGATTGTTCGTTTCACGGACACTTCAAGCGTGTACTTCATACGAAGTCTTTGAGTGTTGGAGAGATAACAGAACTGTTACGTGTCTTTTACTTGTTAAAAGTGAACAGTAACCAAACATTTTTTAGAGAAACTTTATCCTGAATATTAATACTACCGATTAGTATAATAAAATAAAGAGTATTTTTTTTTTTAAATTTTAGTTGGTTCGAGTCCCGGGCGAAGCAAGCGAGTTTAAAAAAATCTTTTAATGCAGATTTGTTTCTTTTCAAAAATAAAAGAATGTCTCCTTTAAGTAAAATGAGCTAGCTTAAGGATTTAAAGTAGTTTCCCTCCAGGGCCTGAGTTTAATTTCCACACTGTATATAGATTTCAAAGTCAGAACTGCATAATTACTTAACATTTTTCAGTTACAAATACATATTTATTCTTATAATTACAAAAGAAAGCGTTTTTACGATTTACTTTGACTAATAATTCATTTTAAACATACTAAATAATGTTTGTTCTAAAAAACTAAACGTCAGTACAAGGTTACGTCAGTGAACACTTTTTCGTTACAAACACTAGGGATGCTACCCAAAAAACCAAAAGATTGATCAGTCGATAGATTGAATCGAATGCAAATGATTACTTGTGAAGGATGTTAAACTATAAAAATACCTACACTGTGATTGTAATCAACACATAATATTGTTCTTTGACTAAAAAAATACAAAAATAATTGAATAGGGAGGAACTAAAATCAATAATAATTTAGGTTAAATAACTAACAATAAACTACTAAACGTATCCATAGTACATTTGAGTTTGTTTTTTTATTTTATTGGGCCATTTTCTATGGAGCTACATTCTAAATTATAAATAAATATAAATATAATCGTTTAAATATGTACAATTTCCGATTTGTATAATTTGTATTAACGTGTCTTATCAATTTCATATTAACGCAAAACAAACAAGTAAATAACACTGAATTATGTAAATACTAAATGTATTTCTCATTGAGAGCTGCCGGAAAATTGGTTATTTCGAATAACATCAAACTAACATCATTCTAATTTGTGTTGATGCGTATCGATTAATCAATTGAATCGATGTTTTTAAGCAAGTCACCTTACTATGAAGCAAGACTGACAGATGTCAAATGTGATCTATTAAATTGACCCTACTATTATAGACAACATGTGGACAACCACATTCCCATACAAATGTAATAGAGATTTACTACGATAACATGACCCGCCCCTCCAAAATACAAAATATTTAAATTTTTAAATTAAAATAATTTAAAAATTTAAATACACACATTAAAACAGTAATTTGGAGGGGCGGGCCATGTTATCGTAGTCAATCTCTGCCACCATAGTTTAAGGCAGGTATTATTTTAGGAACGATACCAAAAAGAAGCCCACCACCATCAAGAAGAAAATCTGCCGCCATAACCTTACGGTTTTCCGGCACCACTCAGCCAGCAGTCAGAGTATTCTAAGCCTAGCGTGGTCACCATCTTCGACCACATCACCACTAGGCGAGATAGTTGTCAAATACTACCTTGTATATTATAGGATGATATATTTGACAGCTCACGTCAATGACAGTTGTTTTTTTTTCGGAGATATCTACTACAGTAATGTCACGGTACTTTATAGACGGGTAACGCCCCCTTAGTACCACGCGTAAAGAACACCAAAGCCATTCGATAATCGGTTTGAAATAAAATAAATCGAACTGTATATACACAGTAAGTACCTAACCGACTATTAAACAATATCATACATCATACATCATGCCATGCAACTATCGATTCTAAGTTCCATGAGAATAATCGACAATCGAATAAATTTACATACATACATACATACAATCACGCCTTTTTCCCGTTGGGGTAGGCAGAGACTACTTCTCTCCACATGCTACGATCCTGACATACCTCCTTCGCTTCTGCCACTTTCATGAGCGCCTTCATACATACTCGCCGGTTATAGGTACTTTTGACTTGGCCTTTCTTTAAAACGTCTCCGATCTGGTCGAATAAATTTATGAACGATTATACACTACCTCATCCATACAGCGAGCTGTCACGTATCATCCTATAATAGACAAAACATAGCCTACAACTGGTTAAAGCCGAGGTTAAGACCTACCAAATACAAGGTCCTGAATCAATATTACTAGCGTTAGCATCATAACACAGGTTTTTACCTAGCTTGGTTTTAACGAGTCTTTGAAATGTTACCTCAATGTATTAATAACATTTTATGTATACTATTACCTCAATCATCTTGGGAGAGGCCTATGTCCAGCAGTGGACTGATACAGGCTGATGATGATGATTACCTCAATGAAAATAATAAAATAATGTTTAAGCGCCTACCTAAAATGTAAATTACAAGATATCTCCCTAACATTAGTTATAGCATTATTCATAATATATTTAGTTAAAATAAGGGAAAAAATAAATTAATTAAATAAATAAATAAGTAAAAATAAATAAAATAAATTATTAATATTAAAGCTGATTGGTCTTTAGGTACTTCAAGCGCCGTATCAGCATCTACGTGGAGTTCCTCCCGCAGATCATCTTCCTGACGCTGCTGTTCTTCTACATGGTGCTGCTGATGTTCATCAAGTGGACCACCTACGGAGCCACGCCCGGACACTTCGGCAGCCAGGAGCCAGGTCAGTGACATGTTATACGCAGGTGTAGGTAGTCTTCACAACGGTACCCACCAATGACATTTCATAAAAACCAGAAATAATGATTATTTTACCTATTTTGCTTAGCTCATTTTTCCCGCAAAAAACATAACTCTCAAACTTTTGGCTTAACGTACCTCTGGTAATATTCCCAGATGACAGCGAACTCCTAACACCCCCCGTCCCCCTCTTCAAGAAAACAATAAAATGAGCTCTCAACAAAACAAGGTTCTCATTAAGTCAATTTTTTTATTTTGACTTTATCGTGTAAAAACCCACTCGATCACATAAGTAGCTTGTACCGGGCTTCGAGCGAGCGAGTTAATTCAGCTGCGCACGCGCCAACATTTGCATTTGCCATCCAGACCCCATTCCGTAAATATTGTACATACACAAAACACTAACATGCCCATTACCACCAATCGGGTTGAACAGTTCGTCGATATCATTGACAAGCAACTATCGATCTTAACATTTTCTGAGGATCCCGATGATTTATGCAGCACTTTGAAGATGCAGAGTTCAATAATATTTTTGAATTTAAAACTGTCAGAAGAGGTTGGGAAAATTCGGTTCGATGATTGGGCTACTCCTGTGCCCTTAGAATGAGTTTTTATCGTAAACGCTTTTGACAGATCTCACATAGTTTTCGACTTATTCTGGCTCCCGGATTGGTCTAAATTTTGTGAAGTGTAGTAACCACTAGATGCGCTGTACTGTTTTTCATACAAATTTAGTTCGATATACGATATTGAGTTTGGTATGAAAACTATACTAAGGGTACTGGTATTTACAAAAGTAGAAACAATTTGTACGACTTGTACCCACAAAATCAATCACATTAATTCACCCAATACTAAATTCATAAATCGTTTAAAATTGTATAACTTTTAAGGTGGTCTGTCATATAGCAAAATCTTTGCATTTTAAATCAAAGTCAAATGGCGAACCCCTAAGGGTTGGCGTACCCCACTTTGAGTTACTAATTTACTTTGTAATACAACATTGTTATTTAACATGTTTCAGATTATATGGACACGGGACGTTATAAAACATGTTAGGGTGCGTACAGACTATGTGACAAAACATATTATAAAACATGATATTATAACATGTTTTATAAAGTTCCGTGTCCACATTATCTAAAACATGTGAAATAACAGTGTTATAACATGTTATGTCACATACTCTGTACGCACCGTTATGATGAATAATGTATACTCATGTTTTATTATCACGTGTACTAGCCTTGAACAATTGTTATATAACATTGTTATTCTAATGTGTTCAGTATTGTTTTATTTTGAAATGTTTTATAACAAGGTTACATAATATGGACGTGTTATACACAAGTCATATAACATGTTACGTAGTCTTTACGCACCTTATGGTCCCAATTCAATTCAATTTCAATCAAATCGAAATTCAATTCATCGAGATCTGATGAGTATCTCCAGAGATATGACGATAAACGTCTCAAACTTGCTACTGAAACTGACTCGCGGGGCGTGGAAGTCGGTTGTTTTAGGTTTTAAACTATCTTAATTATAACGACTATAGAGTTTATAGCTGCATTAACACCACATGATCTGTCTGTCGGTTCAGAGCATGAAGTAAAACATGTACGTATGTTGTTAGACATCGTGAAGACGTCCGCGTACTGCGCGCCCAGCATCCTGATCACGTTCATCAACATGATGCTGTTCAAGAAGGAGGAGAACCCGCGCGACGTGTGCGACCAACAGATGTTCGCCGGACAGATGGTCATACAGAAGGTACTTGTTTTTAAGTAACATATCTCGCCCACCATACCACCGCCCATTGACACTGCTATTTAAAATAATGTGTTCTAGATCTAAGTATTCTCTTTTTGTACCTGGTGATCAATAAAGTGTTTACGCACGCTAACTTGGGGAGTAAGCTGGTAAATTCCTGACGAGAGCGTTACGAAAAGTGTGATTGGGCGGGGCGAAAGGTAGATAGATAAGAGAGTTATTCGTATATATCGTATACTGTAGGGGCAAGAGAGAGAGGTGCGAGCACACATTTTTAACCCTTCCAAAAAGAAGGAGGTTCTCAATTCGTCTGTACGTTTTTTTTTTGTGTATGTTACGCGATTACTTCGTCAATTGTGAACCGATTTGAATTATTCTGAATCACATTGTAATTTTATCGAGATCTGACAAGAATCTCCAGAGATATGACGATAAACGTCTCAAACTTGCTACTGAAACTGACTCGCGGGGCGTTGAAGTCGGTTGTTTTAGTTTTTAATCTTATTTATCTTGCTCTCTTTCTCTCATAGCCGTTTCGTATATCCAAGACACAGTGCAGGTATTGTCTGTATCACACTGTAGGAGTAAGAGAGAGCAGTGCGCCCGCTCGTTTTCTTTCTTTCTTCCTCTCATAGCCAGTGTATGAAATTGTACGATCATAAAATATTGTGATTTCGATCCCCGCCCATTGCACTGTTGACGTGAACCCACTCCAGATACAAGCATATTTAGCTTAGTTGAGGGGTTAACAAGACTACTAGTAATGTGCAACCCGCATCTAAACTAATATTATAAAGAGGGAAAGATTTTTCTGTTTGTTCGTTACGATTTAACTCAAAAAAAACTGAACCGATTTAAAATATTCTTTCAATAATGGAAAGCTACATTATCAGCGAGTAACATAAGCTATATTTTATCACCGTATTCTAACAGGAACGGGAAATACGCGGGGAAACCGCGAGGCGGTGCTAGTTGCTAGTAAGTTTTTAAAAAAAATCCGACAAGCGTACCAAACTACACGTGATAAACCCATTATTTATATTTGTTTATGAGCTTGTTTATGTATATTATGTTTCTTTGAAGTGTCTCACACTTCATATTTTTTGTAAATTGTTAAACACAATCCAAAATTTCATCGTACCGACGGGACTCGAACCTGCACCCCCCCGGATTACACGTCCAGGTGCTCTGCCAATTAAGCCACGGTAACACAGTAATTTTGGATTGTGTTTAACAATTTGTTTATGTATATCTAGTAATATAAGTAGGACAATAGAGTAACACCGTAATGTTGTACACAGTTGTTCGTGATCATGGCTCTCCTCTGCGTGCCCGTCATGTTGTTCGGCAAACCTTACTTCATCATGCAAGAACAGAAGAAACGCGCCGTTAGTATATCATATCTTTCAATATACATCATCATCATCAGCCGGTGTCAGTCCACTGCTGGACGTAGGCCTCTCCCAAGATGCGCCACTGAGCCCGATCTTCGGCTCTTCTTTTCCATGATACATATCATTATGATAATATTGTCAATGCGTCAGCCGGTAGAGGCCGACTTAGGCGAACGTATCACGACCAAGACCCCTGGCAAAATCAAATTTCTGTGTACATTCACGCTATAGAAACTTTAAAATGTTTGGGAATGACAATTTTGTTGCGAAAAAATAAGTGTCATTTCATACATTTTGATCTTGCGTTAGCGTGAATGAAAACAGAAATTGGATTGTGTCTAGGCGGCTAGATCGGAGACGTTTTAAAGTAAAGTCAATTTAAAAGTATCTCTGACCGGCGAGCAAGTATGAAGGTAATCATGAAAGTGGAAGAAGCAAAAGAGGTATGTCAGGATCGTAGCGTGTGGAAAGATGTAGGCTCCAACGGGAAAAAGGCGTGAGTGTATGTATGTATTGTATTAATACTTTATGTACAAACAATACAAACAATACTTTTGACCCTCAACGTGTATTTTAATCATTTTAATATTTTTTTTGTAGATTTGTCATATTCTTGAATTGTTTATTTTTTAAAGTTTTGTGCATGCACCTTGAAAAGAGGCCATAACTATAGACAGTAATGAAATATTCGGATATGCTTTATAGTTCTAAGGGCCAGTTACAAGGACAGATTTTTGACAGCTATATATGGCGTCATAATTATGTCAAATAACTATCTAAAACTTTATCATGAACGGGTTAAAACTGGCTCTCAGTATAATTAATATTATTACTAAGTACTAGCTGACCCGGCAAACGTTGTTTTGCCGTATAAATAAATGGCTATTAAAAAATAAGAGTTGATCGTAGAAGGGTGAAAATTGAGGATTGTATGTATTTTTGTATGTTGTATCATAAAAAAATAGAAATTAAAAATTTTGTCTAAAAAATAAAATAAAAAATTTAGGGGTGGACTACCCCTAACATTTAGGGGGATGAAAAATAGATGTTGGCCGATTCTCATAGATACCGGATAAGCACAAAAAATTTCATCAAAATCGGTCAAGCCGTTTCGGAGGAGTATGGCAACGAAAACTGTGACACGAGAATTTTATTACTAAGTATAATAATTATTTAATATTATTTTTAAGTTTTAAGATTCCTATTAGTAACTAAACTTTATATTTATTAATATGTGCATGCAATCAATGGGATAGCTTGAGGTAAGTAAAGAATATTGCATTCACAGATTATCTGAATGTAGGACCTCGCAAATTTATTTTTAACAAACATTTAAAAAAAATTAATTCATTGATACATAACTGTTGACTTACGATTTGAAAAATAATACCAAATCTCGTAAATAGTGAACAAATGTTTTTTTTTACCACGAACTGGGTAGCACTTGACCACTTTCTCACCTGATGTTAAGTGATGATGCGATCGATGATGGAGCGTGCTTACCCAGAACTAGGGAATGCAATTACCGGCCAAATTTGATAACCGGTAAATTACCGACCTCATCAGACCAAAACCGGTTAACCGGTAAATTACCGGTAAAAAATAAAAGTCGTTAAATTGTTGCGATTTGTTTTTTTAATCATCAATTTAAAAGGGATATCCAGTATCTGAATAATAATAACAAATATAAAAGTCTTTCAAAACCCAGAAAATTATGTTACTTACTTTGCTACAGATAACTAACAGTCTTACGCTTAAGGAATCACATTACTTAGATGATTATTATTATAATTATGTATCACATATACGTAATTGCACGCGTCTTAATTGTTTCAAATAATCAACGAAAGAAACAAAACACTCTAATTTGATTTAACTAAAATGGTAACGTTAGCTAACTATATATAAACTAAACAGAAATCAACTACGAATATAAAAAAAATAATTTACTTTAACATAAAACAATCATCTCAAAAAAACATAAAATAAAATTTTGTTTTATTTTCCAATTCGTATGTTCCATTTTAACCACATCAGTCAATGCTGTTTGGATAAAAGATAATATTTAAGAACAATTAATGAATTAATTGTCCCGTCATTCATACGAGAACGAAATTTGGAACACATGTAACCAGCTGCGGAAAAGGTCCGCTCACACTCCACACTGGTTGGCTTTATAGAAAGAAGCAGCTTATATGCCATTTCCAGATATCGACCTCTGTTTCCTCCGTTATCATGAAGTGCCATTTCAAAGCTAATAACATTCGCACACAATGCCCTTTGAAATTGTGCTGGATCTGAATCTACACTATCTGTACGGCTCATAATCTTTTTTCTCATTTCTTCTCTAAGTGTCTCCTTAACAGATAATTTTGATGTAGATGGAACAGGCTCAATGTCTATACCTGCGGATAATGTTGAAGTCTCTTCATTGGCTGCCGATGTTGATAGGTCTGTCGTCGTGGTAGCATTCTCAGCATCATCAACATTGCCCATCTGAGTTAATAACGCCATGAGGATTGACACCATGTCATCTGTCGATGGCCGGATAAAAATTCTTTCATTTTGCGTTTCACTGTAAAATTCATTTGGATTATCAAGATATTTAAGAACAGCTTGAATAACTTGGTATCTCTCTTTTATTCTTTTCTTCAAAGCTGTTTGAAATGCGGCACTTAACGGTCCTGGAATTTCGTTCAATTTCGATAATATGAATTTGAGCACATAATCAGCTGTGAGCAGAGTGGCATCACTTTCGCATAGTAACTCCAGCGACCCTTTGAAAATTTCAAGGTCTGAGTGCACGTTTTTAATTAAATCTAGTTCCGTTGAGTCAAATCGTATTTCTGACTTGATATCTATTAAAGCTTTTTGCACACAGGAGAATAACTTGATGAATCGCTCCAACATTAACGCTAAGGAGCTCCAACGAGTTCTGCAATCTAACACAAGGTTAAGTTCTTTACCAAAAGCCTGTTTAACATATTTCTGCAGAGCTTGATCATTTTTCGTCGGGGACTTACGAAAGATCTTACATACTTTTCGCACTTTATCTATAAGGAGCTTGACGCTGTTATTCGAAATTGGTACTCTTCTGCGACGAATTTCAACAGTCAAACTTTCATTTTCGGTTTCACTATCTTCATCAGACTCCGAAAAATCAAAGTCTGCTTCTGGGTGCTCTTCGTACACTGTCGGTTGATTTTTATATAAGACGTCCAGTATGGCTAGCTGCAGGCCGTGTGCATAACACAGTTGATGGTAAATTGGTAAATTACGTCCCATTTTGACCATAACACTTGCTGCGTCCGTGGAAAGTCCTACAATGTCATCCATTTTCAAATGATATTCCTTTAGTCGGTCGTTCAATAGCTGTGCACATGCCGTAGCTGTAGCAGAACCCTTTATTCTTATGAGACCAATATTGTGAAAGCCTTTTGTATTTTTTATACCTGTAGAATGAATATTCACATTGATATAACGCTTGTTCGCCGTAGAAGTCCATTCATCCATGGTTATGGAAAATCTTTGCCCACTTTTTTTTAGTTTATCAAAGTCTTGCGTGATTTCTTGCTTTACATCTTCACTTTTTTGAAACACCAACTTTCTTATAGTGTTTGCTGACGATGGCAATTGGTGACCAGATTGATTAAATAAACGACGAAGATCGACGGAATTAGCAAAAACTCGAAATGGAATCCCGTCAAGACAAACCATTCTCGCTATTTTCCACTCCATTGATTGCTCAGTTTTGAAGTAATCAGAAATTTTTGTTTTTTTCGCTGGCGGCTGACCCTGATTTTCAACTGGGTGGCTTGTTCCTGCACTTCCTGCTGCTCTCCCTTCTGTAGATTCATTTGTAATACCATGTGCAGACTTCAAGTGGCTTCGTAAGCCAGATGTACTGCCTCCTTCTGCTTTTAATATTTTCTTACATAATTTACACTTCGCGCTTTTATGGTCTTCGGATCTCAAAAAATGTAGCCACACTCCAGACTGCTCTTCTCCTCGCTTTCGAAACTCCTTATATTCCATTGTGATTTATCCTAAAACAATTTATAAGTTTATACTCAGTGAAAAATATTGTTAAAAATCATTGAATAATATAGTCACTACACTACTTATTCTTAAAACAGTGGCAAACAGTACTTAAATTTTTAACACAATTATCATTTAAATCAACATGAAATATAAAATAAAATAAAATTTAATATAATAACAATTTTAAAGTTTTCTTTACATCACATGGTGATTTAAGATAAAACAATTTAAACATATTTAAAAACAACCTTGACTTCATTACGAAAAATATAAAAAATATTTTTGAAACTGAAACAATAAATAAATCAATTAAAAAGATAGGTACTTACTTGATGTAGAAAAACACTGCGATAAGTTGCACGCTCACGTGTTATTTTTAAAGATCAACGTAACGGGACGACATCGGCAGTCCGACTGATAAGAAGATTCCACAGGATTATTTAGCTCGCACTGCTAGCAGGTAGCAATTTAGCAAACCGTTTAGTTCATAAATTGGAAGGGGTAAGAAGAAGGGATACCTGGGTTCATCCCTCCTAGTGCCAGCGGCACGTTATCGGCGCGCAGATTACTTATGCCGGTTCCCAATATCCAATCTGAAGATAGATTTGCTTACTAAGTTACTACACTACTTGTCAAAATTTGACATTTGACGCATACAAAATGTGTCAAATTTTAACCTCTAGTAACCTAATCTATCCGCGGATTACATATTGGGAACGGCCATTATAGCAAGATACTTGTATGTAGTATAAGTAGTATAAATTAACATTTTTTTATATATGAAGTATTTAGAAATCAACTCAAATTAAACTTCACTTAGTTTTGAGGGTGTTCCTAGTATAAAATACACTTAGAAATCTTATAATCACTGTATTTCGATATTTTTGATACATTCTTAATTTATTCGTAATTCGGTAAAATTCCCGGTTTTGGTAATAATTTACCGGTATTCTACCGGCTCCAAATATGGCCGGTTAACCGGTTAACTGGTTAACCGGTTAACCGGATTGCACTCCCTACAGAACATACCTATTTACTCGCGATTTGAAGACTCCCATATTGTACTTAACCGGAAACACAGACTCAGGCAGGGTATTCCATTCTTTGGCGGTTCGTATGATGAATGATGAATCAAATCGCTTTGGGTACAGTACATGGTATATCCACCATAACTCGGTGGCGCCTTTTAGTATCTCTCTTTCTTTTCAACAGACTTCCAAAAAGAAGGAGGTTCTCAATTCGTCTGTATGTTTTTTTGAAGTTATACTTCTTTTGGCGCGATGGAGAAAAATGATGAGAGTGAATTTTTACGATGCGCGCGCACACCGACACCTAAATTCTACACCGTGAAGTTAGTTCTAGGTGGCATGACTATGTTCAAGTTGTATATGTCATATTTAACGTCATATTTTTACGTTAATTAAACCTTTTTTATTTAAATAAAATCTTTTTGATTAATTTTAATATTTATCGTTAATCACTACTGCATTTAAGTTATTTTTTTTCCATACGCCACAGAAGTATAACTTCTAACGCGTGTACATAAGTACACACTCCTTTTTTTTTCTTTTTTTATGTGTGTATGTTACGCGATTACTCCGTCAATTGTGAACCGATTCGAATGATTCTTTTTGTAATCGGTAGGGTACGTTTCCGAGGTGGTCCCATTGTAATTTTATCGAGATCTGATAAGTATCTCCAGAAATACGATAAACGTCTCAAACTTGCTCCTGAAATTGACTCGCGGGGCATTGAAGTCGGTTGTTTTATTGTTTAAACTATATTATTTATAGTGTATTGTGATGTAATGTGTTGCAGCGTCAGGGTCACCAGCCGGTAGAGGGCGCGGCGGAGAACGGCGCCGCCAACGGAGCCGTGGTGCCCGCCCCCGCGCCCCACGACGAGGAGATATCTGAGGTGTTCATACACCAGGTGGGCACATCATACATTACCAACGACATTTCACTATATTAAACATGACTGTGCCTGACTGACGGCAAAACCGGCACGAAAGAGACCGACACTTGAACGGAGTTTATCCCTTTCTTTTGTATGAACCACATTAATATATTTTGTTATTTGTATAAACATAGCAAATTTAATGTTATTTGATGTGTGTATTTGCAGATTTTTAATTTAATCATAACCTGAATAAATGCTTTGAATTTTGACTTTATATACTATGCATATTAGTATAGTATATTTATAGCATTGGCAGACAAGACAATTGTTAGACAAGGACACACTCCCTTCTAGGTTCCTTTCGTTTAGGCCGTTTGATGTACATAACAAGTTACAATCTTATGTTCAGAGCATACGGATTAAATAGAATTTTTCAAAAATCGCACGATTGTGAACGGTCTTAAATTATATTATTATATTTTATAATAATATAATAACTTGTTTTATGATGGTTGTAAGATAGTATATTGTATTGTACAGGCGATCCACACGATCGAGTACGTGCTGGGCTCAGTGTCTCACACGGCGTCCTACCTGCGGCTGTGGGCGCTCTCGTTGGCGCACGCGCAGCTGGCGGAGGTCGCCTGGAACATGCTGCTCAGGAAAGGTAACGTATGCTACTCTATGGTGGCACTTCCACAGAATTATGAATTGTACAAGTACAGAAGATGCACTCCCTGCGAGCAAAGATGCGAGATTAAACCTAGTTACAATGTTGGTAACGTTCAAAATACGCTATGCGCCTCGAATCCGACCTTGAATTTGCGATACAGAATAAACTAATAGTAACTAAGAACCGCGTGTTGCGCACCGTAAGTCCGCGCGGCGAGAGTGTATCAGTCGGTCAGCTCGCGGGCCGTCAGCTGTCTCTTACTGTAAGGTTGAGTGTTGTGAGAAAACAGATTGAATAGTACGTAAAGGCGCGCGTCCGATGAGAGCGCGCGTGACACTACTGACTGAATTTACAGCCCGTTGGCTGCCGCTTATGTACTTCTATTTTTATTGCTACAGCGCGGAGTGCAGACCTGGGCCCCTAGACAAAATCCAATTTCCTGTTTGCATTCACGCTAACGCAAGTTCAAAGTGTATGGAATGACATTTCTGTTTCCGCAACAAAAATGTCATTCCCATACATTTTGAACTTGAGTTAGCGTGAAGGCAAACAGGAAATTGGATTTTGTCTAGGGGCAAAGGTACAGCTACTAGATTAAACTTTCAGATAAGATAACACGAGCATATTTCTCTGCCAGTTATAGGATTTTTTAGGGTGAAGAGGCCAATTTCCACGTTAACTGTCTGCAAGTGGACATTCCACGTATAAGAACTAAGCGTTTCGGTGCTTCTTTTATTGTAAAGACTGCCAAAAAATTGAATGACGCCGGCGTCTGTTATTTCCACCTAAATACAACCTCAGAGCGTTCAAGTCTAAGAGGTAATATAGGAGGTTTTTCTGAGCAAACGTGCTCCAACTTCGACCGCGTCGTCACTTACCATCAGATGAGATAGCGGCCAATAGCTTTCACAGTTTGCAGTGAAAAAAAAATCCGTGCCCTGGATCGGGACTTCTCTGACTTCTCTCACATAGTCAAATATCCATGAAAGCCAGACAGAGTTCCGGTCGGGATACGGCAACAAAATATCTATGGTGTCCATTTATTTCACGCTCGCGGCACAGTTTAAAGATAATCTTTTTGTTATGTTTTTCCTTTCTCTTAACGCCTTAAGGTCCGGTGTCAGCGTTTTGTGATAGCCCATTGTTGTAAGCTTATCTGACAGATTTTTGACAAATGTCATATGGTGTCGTATGTTAGATAACTTTTTATATATTTTATAGGCTAGCATTTTGTAGCAAGCGATGATGTAGTCGAAGATGGCGTACACGCCAGGCCTTAGAATACTCTGCCTTTCAAGGGCTGTGCACATCTTGACTGAGGGTATGACTTGGAGTAGACTATGACTTAAACTAGAACTGAGATGTGACTTTGACCCATCTTTATGACTTGAAACAAAAACTTGGAGAATTTTCATATTTGACTCTGGCTAAAAACAGTAACTAAACTAAAAAACAATGTATGCAGGTCTGATGTCGCGAGACTTCCAAGGCGGCATCTTCCTGTACATAGTGTTCGCCGGGTGGGCGGCCATCTCCGTCTCCATCCTGGTGCTGATGGAGGGGCTCTCCGCCTTCCTGCACACGCTGCGTCTGCACTGGTCAGTACAGTACTACACCACGCTACTTTCACTATGTGACACTTTTATCAGATCACCTCAAACTTTTAAAATGAAACTTTTATTAGATCGCCTCAAACTTTTAAAGTGAAACTTTTATTAGATCGCCTCAAACTTTTAAAGGGAAACTTTTATCAGATCACCTCAAACTTTTAAAGGGAAACTTTTATTAGATCGCCTCAAACTTTTAAAGTGAAACTTTTATTAGATCGCCTCAAACTTTTCAAGTGAAACTTTTATTAGATCGCCTCAAACTTTTAAAGTGAAACTTTTATTAGAACGCCTCAAATTATAAAGTAAAACTTTTATTAGATCGCCTCAAACTTTTAAAGTGAAACTTTTATTAGATCGCCTCAAACATTTAAAGTGAAACTTTTATTAGATCGCCTCAAACTTTTAAAGTGAAACTTTTATCAGATCGCCTCAAACTTTTAAAGTGAAACTTTTATCAGATCACCTCAAACTTTTAAAGTGAAACTTTTATTAGATCGCCTCAAACTTTTAAAGTGAAACTTTTATTAGATCGCCTCAAACGTTTAAAGGGAAACTTTTATCAGATCGCCTCAAACTTTTAAAGGGAAACTTTTATTAGAACGCCTCAAATTATAAAGTGAAACTTTTATCACATCGCCTCAGATTTTTTCGTCTATCTACTATCGCATGCCAATTGATGTCATAGTAGCTAAAAGCTAAAAAGTTTCACTTGCATCGTGGTTTCATAAAAAAATTCTTACACCACACTTTTTTTATTTGCTACTCATTACTAGTAGTCTTTTTAACCCCTCCAACTAAGGTAACAATGCTTGTGTCTGGAGTGGGTTCACGTCAATAGTGCAATGAGAATCAAACTCACAATCTGTCGATCGCCGGGCCGACGCCTTAACCATTGAATTATTGCCGCACAAACATCACAGAATGACTTGAATCATTCTAACCTCATATTGTTTCCTCCAGGGTGGAGTTCCAGAGCAAGTTCTACGCGGGAGAAGGTTACCTGTTCCAACCTTTCTCCTTCGAAGTGATCCTCGACTCCGCCGGGCAGGGAGAAGAGTAAACTGTCCTCAGGACCTTGTATGTCTCGACATTTGTATTGTTCTATACTTTACTATTTACTAGGTTTTTTCAGCATTAAACGTCGAGCATATCAATGCTGATCGTTGTTTGTGTCTACATTTTAACTGAGCTTTGGAATTTGTCTATAGGTCTAAGGTCTATCAAATACAAACGGAATTCCAATTCTGAATTCTGAATCAAAATATCGGATGGGGAAGAAAAGAAAATTTCGAACGGAAAACTACCGTACGTGTATAGGTCTATAATGTTTGGATAGATTTACTGCGTTCAAAATTTCGAAACAGAATTACAAATGTATGGGGACGGCCTAATTCTGCCTTCTGAAAACGATGACTTAAACTAAATGCTAATATCCTAAGTACCTTAAGGACATATTCAACTTTGGACAAGAATTTAAGACTATTTTGATAAGAAATGTTGAAATGATTAGGTACCTATTGAATCTATTAAATCGATTTGGAGTGAATGGAATGTCTTTAACTCCCTTTATTTAGGTCACGATGTCTAGAACTTGAAAATCATATTAACCGAATTCACTCCGAAAAAAATCAGGAATATTTAAACACAGGAAATGAGATTCCGATGTATGAGTCATTACAACAACTTTACATGAAAAGATATTGGTAAAAGCTAAAGTAAACGATTCTAATACAAATGTCGGACAAACAACAAACGGTTAGGTATACAATAAATGCGTATGTACCCTGTTTACCCACGTATGTAGCTTTGTTCACAAATTGAAATAATCTATTTGAATTCGGCTTTATATATAAGTGACGAGTTTTTGAGTATATATAAGTATACAATTTGTATGTTAATGGCCAGTTACACCGGTTCCTGGTAGCTCTATCAGTCGCTTATCTGACAGATGTTTGACAGCTTTTCTATGGCATCATCTGACCGATAACTATCAGAAACCGGTGAAACTGGCCCTAAATGTCTTAACTTTATATCTGGATGTATGTCATTTCATTGAAATTGTATTTATTTTTTAAATAGGATTTTAAGATCTATTCGATTCCAATATATGCTACTCGTAAAACATTATGTATTTATATAAAATGAACATAATACAATTAGGAATCACTCTTTAAAGAAAAATAGCTTCCAATGCAACGGGTACAAATTACGTTAAAAAAAACTATTTGTTTTGTATTTTAGTCAAAATTAGTTTCCTTTTTTATTTGTACCGATTTTTTTATAAGAATTACTAAATGTGTGAAAGACCTTGCCGTTTTTAACCTGTAAATTATGTACTTAATTTTTTACGTAAATTAATAATTAAATTCCATACACATGGCTCTCTTGAAACAATGTTATTGTAAGGCTAGCTATACACGGCCGCGCCTCGATTTATTATATCTGAAACGATTACATATAATGTAACCAAAACAATCTGCAAACTTAAACATATTGTCAAACAATTAGATAATATTATAACATGCAAAGAGGAAATACCTTTATTTTCAAGTGTCTAGTAGTTGCTATGTAAAGGAGTTGTTACACTAGATAAACACTTCATAAAATGTTTCGTACGGTCTGTCTGTTTTTTGTTTTCTCTACCAATGGTGCAAACAAAACTAAATAGTTTCATTTGCACCATTGACGGTCAAGTCAATGGTGCAAACGGTACGAAGGGAAAATGAAGGCTTTAAAAATATTGTCGTATTTATTTAATCTATTAATTAAGAAAGAAATAGGCAATGAAAATTTAGACGTTGGCAGAATAAGATTTGGTTTAATAGATATCATTATAAAACATTTAATTGTAAGTGGTATTTAACTAAAAACAAACACCACAGAGGTTTGAGTCAAATCGATATAATATTTATTAATATTAAAATTGGTAAAAACTAAAATAATCAGTAGATCGCTTCGTGTACTAGCCTTATAGAATGTCATTCCAGTAAAAGAATTATCAAATGTAGTACATGTTATGTAGAATAGATTTGTGGTGAATAAAGGTTTTTTTCGTAGCATTATAATGTGGTTTTATTTAACATTATACACTTTTATTTTTATATCGTAGAGGCTAACGGCCCACTATCTCGCCTGGTGGTAATCGATGATGGTGAACACGCTAGGCGGAATACTCTGACTCTCAAGGGCTGTCTGCCGGATCACCGTTAGGTTATGGCAGATGTTCACCTTGATGGTGGTAAGCTACTTTTTGGTAGCGATTTAGACGAAACATCGATATAATGTGAAATATGATGACTGGGGCAATATTGATAGGTATTTATTTACTTATACGTCTTCACTCTACATCCGGCACAATATGGCATGGCTCGTCAATACATTGTGGTATGCGACATTTATCTATAGTAATGTCAAACGTTCGCTGCCCGTGCTCCTTAAATCAACAGTGTGCTAGGTACAGATGCGTGTTGAACGTCACGTATCGATAGCCGCTTGTCTGTCTACTTTTTAGGGTTCCGTAGCCGAATGGCAAAAAACGGAACCCTTATAGATTCGTCATGTCTGTCTGTCTGTCTGTCCGTCCGTATGTCACAGCCATTTTATTCCGAAACTGTTAGGACTACAGAATTGAAACTTAGTAGGTAGATGTATTCTGTGAACCGCTTTCCGATTATTATACAAAAGTAAAAAAAATAAAAGTTTAAGGGGGGGCATCCCATACATGAAACTAAAACAAAAAAAAAATGTTTTCTTCAAACCTATACATGTGGGGTGTCTATGGATAGGTCTTCAAAAATGACATTGAGGTTCCTAAAATCATTTTTTCTCAAAGTCATTCATTTGAAAGATAGGCGCGTCTAAAGTGGTAAAATGTGTGTCCCCCCCCCCCCCCCCTCTAACTTGTAAAGTATGGGAGTAAAAAATCTAAAAAAAATATATGCTGTAGATCTCAATAAAAACTAACAACGAAAATTGGTTTGAACGAGATACAGCCAGCAGTTTTTGAGATATGGCGACCGCAAAGATAACTTTGTTTTTCATACAAACACTATGAAAAACAAAGTTAACTTTGAAGTTGCGAAAAATCATAGTTATGGAATACTTAACTGTGTTACGGAACCCTACGAGTGCGAGTCCGACTTGCACTTGGCCAGTTTATTCATAGTACTAACATCAAAAACGAAGGTACGTC
Source organism: Cabera pusaria (assembly GCA_954871355.1). NCBI lineage: Eukaryota > Metazoa > Arthropoda > Insecta > Lepidoptera > Geometridae > Cabera > Cabera pusaria. The sequence continues at coordinate 26,804,605 of OX940894.1, forward strand.
ACTATCCCTCCCGTAAGTGCGACAGAAAGCGTAACAGGTGGCGTCCTGTTTCCAAATTTTAATGCCTCGCTTGCGGGCAGCGAGTGTTTGACATTAACAAAGAATAATTAATAGACATTACTGTAGAATCGTGTAGAAATGTGGTCGGAATCCTCAGGGAAGAACGTCTGAGATTTTGCAAAATACAGCGTACAGGCAGGAAGTCAAAAATTTCGGAAGAAACCCTCGACCTAATAAAGGAACGGCGCGAAGAGCCACCAGTCACTTCGTCAGGAAGGCATGCTCTAAACAAGAAGATTGGCAAACTCGTACGACGTGACCTTCGAAAAAGTCTTCAAACAACTTCGGTCAAAAGTGTTTGTCCAATCTCTTGGGAGAAGCCATCTGACAAAGTTGACCACAGCCGGTGGTACGGTCGTTGCTTCCAAGTCAGAGGTTCTTTCGGAAATTGAACACTTCTATGGCCAGCTTTACGCTTCGCATGCATCTCAACCTGATCCCGAAAATGTGGATTCTAGAGCCACATTGACGCGCCACTTTACCGAAGACTTGCCAGACGTCAGCCAAGGCGAAATCGAAATGGCTCTTAAACAGCTTAAAAATGGAAAAGCCCCTGGAGAGGATGGTATTACTACCGAGCTCCTGAAAGCTGGTGGACAACCTGTAATGAAGGAGCTCCAGCAAATCTTTAATACTGTCCTCTTTGATGGGAGAACTCCAGAGGCGTGGAGCAGGAGTTTAGTCGTGTTGTTCTTCAAGAAGGGTGATAAAACTCTTCTGAAGAATTACCGACCTATCTCGCTCCTGAGTCACGTCTACAAGCTGTTTTCATGTCTTGTAAGAAGACTCGACGAATTCCAGCCACCAGAGCAGGCCGGGTTTCGAGGAGGATACGGCACCAGACCACATCCACACAGTGCGGCAGATTATACAGAACTAAATATATCACTGGTCGTGAGTATAATCGGCCCCTGTGCTTAGCGTTTGTGTACTATGAGAAGGCTATGGAAAGAGCTATGCTCGGAGTTTCTCTGAAGAATCGAATCCGAAACGCGGTGATCCGACAGAGAACTAAAGTCATCGACGTAGCCCATCGAATTAGTAAGCTGAAGTGGCAATGGGCCGGCCACATTAGCCGTAGAACCGACAACTGCTGGGGTAAACGAGTTCTTGAGTGGAGACCGCGAATCGGCAAACGTAGCGTAGGACGCCCTCAGACTAGGTGGAGCGATGATGTTCGTAAGGTGGCTGGCAAGAGTTGGATGAGAATAGCCGAGGATCGTGCTCAATGGCGTGCAGTTGGAGAGGCCTATGTCCGGTAGTGGACAAGTATAGGCTGATGATAAATGATGATGAAAACGGTAGAATCTTCTTTTAACAATTGGGTAAACATTAATGTACTATTAAAGTACAGTGAGTGTCTTAAAGCGTTCTTCGGCAAATCTACTTGTCATGGGCTCTGCAAGGATGCACTCGGATTCTTCGGAATGATTAAAGGATGCCGTGGCATATTGTATTTGAAAGCCTCGATGTATCTATGATAGCTCTGCTACTCCAGGTTGGAAATGAGCCTAATATTAGACAATTTAAGCGCATTTAGTCATATTCGGCTCCGATGGTGATACTGATGTCTCCCGGCAACACGTTGGTCTTGTGGTACCACCTGTTAGTGTCCACCACCACTGGAAACAACACCAATTATTGTAAACGTACCGTGTTAGAGGTCTGTGGTAAACAATTACATATCATTGTAAATTGTTAAACACAATCCAAAATTTCATCGTACCGACGGGACTCGAACCCGCACCCCCCGGATTACACGTCCAGTTGCTCTACCAATTAAGCCACGGTTCGATCCATCGATACGAGGAAATTATTGGATTGCATTTGTTAACCCAATTATGCATTGGTGGCGCCATCTATGACTACTTATTACGTAAGTTAATCATTCGGAAGAAATCATTACAGTTTTCAAATCCGACGAGAGATGTTGCACTGCGTAAATCAAATATTATGTTTCTTTGAAGTGTCACACACTTTATATTTTTGTAAATTGTTAAACACAATCCAAAATTAACTTACGTAATAAGTAGTCATAGATGGCGCCACCAATGCATAATTGGGTTAACAAAAACACCCCTAAGAAGTTTCACAACTAAATTCGCCTTGTATGACTCGGTATAATAGAAGATAATATTTTCGCCTTGTGCGTCTAATCTAATCCACAGCTTGTTTTGTAAGGTACATTATATACAACTCAGTGCTTTATTGGTAGGTATGTACATATAAAGATAACCACAACAGTCGCCTGTTGGTATGCACTGACTTCGATAATATTCATACCTGAAATATTGATACGCGAAATTATAGATTGCAATTTCCTGTCAATGCAGTAATAATCAATAAATGAGTTATGTAGGATAATAGTACAAAATACATTACATATATGTAATAAACAATACATTTCCCGCATGGTGGTAGACACTATCTATTACAGTATCCGCCTGGCCAGCTTCAAGACCACCCTCAAGTTAGAAAATCTGTCGCCATACACGTAATGTGTTCCGGCAGCTATCCTTGAGAGCCAGTTCCCATTCTAGGCCTGTCGTGCAACCATCTTCGACTGCATCATCACTTACCAACAGGGCCCCTACACAAAATCCAATTTCCTGTTTGTCTTCAAGCTAATGGAATGCTATGGGAATGACATTTTTGTTGCGGAAACATAAATGTCATTCCATACATTTTGATCTTGCGTTAGCGTGAAGACGAACAGGGAATTGGATTTTGTTTAGGGGCCCAGGGTGATGGTGGTCAAACGCTAGCCTATATGATATTAAAAAAAATACATACGTATTTCTCCCGGCGCCACAGTGAAGGTGAGCCAGTGACAGCGGTACAGACACTCTGGCGGCGGCGCGAGCTGCCACTGCTTGCGGCCGCGGATCTGTGCCTGCCACGACATGTGCTTCACTGAGTCCACCTACACACACGTTACAAGACAAACATATAGGTACTTCGTGAAGCTGGGTACTGGATGGCGGAACGTACAGTGAATAGGACGAGAAGCTTATAGGTTTCCTTTGCTTTCCCGCGCTGTGTATCCATTCGTACGCAAGTTCACCCATGCGCAAAAATACCCCCTCTACTCTCTTCCCGAGGATAATATGCCTCACGTAAAAAGCACGCGGAACGTTGACTGACGAACCAATAGCGCACCGGCGAGAATAAGAGAGCTGGATGAGAGTAGCCGAGGGCCGTGCTCGCTCAGTGGCGTGAAATTGGAGAGGCCTATGTCCAGCTGTGGACTAGTGTAGGCTGATGTAATGATGGAGCATGCGGCGAGTGACCCGCCCGCCCCGCGCTATCCTCATACCACCAAATACACCGATAAATCGCTTAATGCGCAGCTTGACCGTCAGCGTTCTTTTCACGTGATTCGTTTCAAACAGTCGGCAATAGCCCAATGGATAAGGTGTCGGACTAGCGATCGAGAGGTCGTGAGTTCGGTCCCCACCCCACCCATTGCACTATTGACGTGAACCCACTCCAGACACAAGCATATTTAGCTTAGTTGGAGGGGTTAACAAGAATACTAGTAATGTGCAACCCACATTGCGAGTAATCTTTATAAAAAAAATAAAAAAATAAAAAGTCGAACATTGCATGTAGCTGAATTAACGCGGCAGTTGTAAAGTTTGTCAACCTATGGATGTTGGATCATGTCTGATGGTACTCATAGAACTATTCTGTGAGACTGATAAGCAGTCGGTTCTATCAAGACAAGCACAATTCTATCTTAAATCGCATAGTGTCATAGGGATGCACCATCACGTAAGATCTTAATCAAGTGTAGTATGTCTCCGATAAAACAAAAACTCAACATTCCTAACTCAAAGTCAAAGTCAAAGCATTTATTCAGTATATCGGCAAATTAAAAATTGGCACTTACACACGTCAAATAACATTAAACAGATCATATTCAATAATAATATCGTTTAAAAACTAAAAAAGAACCGACTTCAATGCCGCGCTATTCATTTTCAGTACCAATTATGAGATGTTTATCTCAATATCTCTGGAGATACTTATCATACCTCGATAAAATTACCATGGTACCACACTTGGGATCTCTCCTTTCGAACAAAAAAAGAATAATCAAAATCGGTTCATAAACGACGAAGTTATCCGCGAACAAACATAAAAAAAAAAAAAAAAAAAAAAAATATACGGTCGAATTGAGAAACCTCCTCCTTTTTTGAAGTCGGTTAAAAAATATTATAGATATAACAGAAACATAACTTATTGCTTTGAATTTACAAAAAAAAAAAAAGGTACCGAGCCATTCAGCTTTAATCTAGACGTAGAACGTCACACTTAAAACACATGTTTAATTCCCCTGATTAATGTAGGGTTGCCAACCGTACTATTACGTGCACCCGCAACCCAGTGCATGTTTCATTACTTCAGACAATTTTTATCCAAACTAGCTTCCTACTACTCCATTTTTAACCGACTTCAAAAAAAGGAGGAGGTTTCTCAATTCGACCGTATTTTTTTTTTTTTTTTTTTTTTTTTTTTTTTTTATGTTTGTTCGCGGATAACTTCGTCGTTTATGAATCGATTTCGATTATTCTTTTTTTGTTCGAAAGGAGATATCCTAAGTGTGGTACCATGTTAATTTCATCGAGGTATGATAAGTATCTCCAGAGATATTGAGGTAAACATCTCAAAATTGGTACTGAAAATGAATAGCGCGGCATTGAAGTCGGTTGTTTTTTAGTTTTTAAACGATATTATACACAATCTACTTAAGTAATCTATCGGAAACACTTACATGCATATGCGCTCCCTGCCCCGGTCCTCCCATAAACAGCCAGTCGACCATGTCACTCTCGGCCGTGGTGGGCAGGAAATACGGCCGATTGTAGAACTCTCTCAGCTTCCTCGTCTCCTCATCGTAACATGTACTCCACCCGATGTACCAGGGTTCTCCGGAAAGATTCGCTCGAGCTCCGTCCATAGAGAACACTTCTTGTAACGAGTGTAGACCGGATTTGTAAGCGAAGAAGAAGCAGTCGTTGATCTGACTTCCCATCTTGCCGTGGCGGTAGAAGTTGGCGAAGAATTTGAAACTGAATTCCTGTGAAATGTTATAATTTTGATAAGTAAGGTTAGTGTCGACCTTTATGGGCGGGCACCCAAAAAATACTCTAAGTACGAGTAGTTACCTAAAGAAATTTCTTTAATAACCGAATTATGAGTAATTTTCATGCATAACTGCTAAGAGCGGACTGTCTAACATTCGCCTGGTTTGATCACTTTGGTGTACAGCTACAGAAGCAGATTAATGAATATTTTTAGGGTTCTGTACCATATAAAACGAAAAAAAAACCCTTATAGGATCACTTTGTTGTGCGTCTGTCTGTCTGTCCGTCTGTCAAGACCCTTTATCTGCGTAGAGGTATCAAGTTGAAACTTATACTAAATACTCGGGTCTACGGTATCTTTCGGCTGTGAAAAAATCAAACCTACAGGTTTGGTTTTTTTCAAGACTTTGACTTACAAGTCAACGCGATCAAAAGATATGACCGTTTATGTCGCATATTTTGCTATTTCATATCATTAGGGTACTAGGTACCTATAGGGTACTTCCCGTTGACCTAGAATCATGAAATTTGGCAAAAAGCAAGGTCTTGAAGCACTTACATAGGAATAAATCTGATAATGGTAAAAAATTTGTTTAATAACAAAACAAGTTAATTTACTGTTACAAACTTACTGATTGCGGTTGGTGCACCACATTTTCTAAGGATCGAACTGCAAAGTTAAGTTTGTCTGTTAACCTAATCTGAGAAGTTGGTACGGAAGCCCCGATAAGCGAGTCCAACTCGAATTGGGCGGTTTTATTTCTCTTCGTGTCTTTCTGAAAAGTGTAAGTAGTGACCACCTACCTCCATAGCTCTCCAAGTATGAGTAGCGTCAGTAACAATGACGGGAGTAGCGCTGTAAGCGTACTGGTCGAATTGTTCCGAGGAGGTGTTAGCCAGACGGACCACCTCCGTGACGGTGGTACACATCGAGCAGTCTTCTGGAGGGCGGAACAGTGACCTCGTCGATGATGGTAGCTGGAGGTGGCACTTCTACGAACAGGGGAAACTCTAATTGTAGGGCGTGGAAAGACTGATATTTATATTTTATGGTATCCATGGACCATGGATATCAAAAAATAATAACCGGCCAAGTGCGTGTCGGGCCACGCGCAGTGTAGGGTTCCGTAGTAGCCCGTTATTCACTGCAAGTCTTTACCCGTTATAAACAAGCAACTAGGTACCTCGCCTTTGTCACTTTAAAGGATTTATTCTAAAAATTTTGTATTTGGTACAAAATTATCCAACAGCTTTCTAGTATTAACGGTCTCTTAGCAAAACCTCGGACAGACAGACAGACAGACAGACGGACATGACGAAACTATAAGGGTTCCTTTTCAGGACTACGGAACCCTAAAAATGGACCATGGTGTTTTACATTGATTGATCCGAGAAATAATAATGATTCTGAATTTGCGTGCCTTAGTAGATGTGATAAATAGACGCAGACGTCGTCATCTTACAACAAGCGAGCGTATGTTTTAGGTACTTATTTCGCTAACTTGTCTCATACCTTTGGAAAAAAGTCAAACGTCAAAGCATTTATTCAGTATGCACAAATTTAAAATTTGCACTTACACACGTCAAATTACATTACATTCAATAATACATTATACAATTACATTCAATAATAATTATTTTAGATATAACAGAAACATTCAGCTATCATCTAGACATCGAACGTCACACTTAAAACACATGTTTAATTCCCCTGATTAATGTAGGGTTGCCAACCGTACTATTACGTGCACCCGCAGTCCAGTGCATGTTTCAGTACTTCAGACAATTTTTATCCAAAAAATTGTAAAATAATGAAACACAATAAATAATGGAAAACTATTGTTTAACTTAAATATTTAATAGGTTATACTTACCTCAGAGGCAGACCATTCCTTATAACACCACCATCCACCTACCACCAGAAAAGATAGAACAGCAACCGCATAAGAAATTTTTAACTTAAAACTTCGCGGGTAAAATGAAAAGAATCCTTCTGTTTTTCTCTTCACGTCTAGTTTTGTAACATATGAGCTGCTGAGATTTAAACTCTCGATTTTACTCAAGATTTTATTTAGTTTCAATTCAGCAGTTTTAAGTTTTTTCTCGCAAGTTTTCACTTGTGTTTGGCTCATCTTTGCGTTACGGTTTTCAGGGATGATGTGAAAGGGCTTTACAGTGTGCAGGGGTTCTTAAGTCCACGCATTGACGTAGACTTAGGAAAGGATTAGAACTGACTAACATTATTTAACTTATGTTTACGAAAACTCATTAAAACAAAATACTTAATTAATATTGATCGGATCATGGATAATTTATTATTCGCCTATTAAGCCCGTCACAGACTTAACTATAATATATATTAATATACCGTACTATAATATATAATATAGCAAGCTACCACACACTGAGAAATATATATTTTGCCTTCATAATGCCTTCATAATTGATGGTCGTCCTAGTGTATAGTAATATGCAATGTATATTACGGTATCGCTTGGTGACGTCACAGAAATATATATTATAGCTGAGTGAGTCGGTCACGCGAAAATTAGTATAGAAAATATATAGTAATATGCCTAGCTATAAAATATTAATATATATTATAGCTAAGTCTGTGACGGGCTTTAAGGTTTCTCAACTTTCCAAACTAATAAAGAAATATTGCACCCGTTGTAAACATTGCGTTGGGACTAAAGTAACTTGTTCATCAAAATATATCATCACCTCGCAGCCTCCGCCTTCAACTTCTCGAGTTCTTATTTTATCCTGCCATCAGGCAAAATCGTAGCTCGGTATGTCTATATACTAGCGTTCGACCACTATCTCACCTGTTGGTAAGTGATGATGCGGTCGAAGATGGTAAGCACGCTAGGCCTAGAATGGGGACTGGCTTAACACTTGCCTAGATTTATCTACGTTATTAACTTTATGATTGTTTTATAGTGCCTAAGTATTGAATATAACGCTTTAGATTTAAATCACTGACACTGAAAAAAATCAATAGACATATGATAACATGATTTTGCAGGTGTTGTATGCAACCGACCGCATTTATATAACATAGCTCCTGTCCATCCAAAGGTTGTCTGGTAGAGATCGCTCTAAGCAAAGTGATAATACCGTCCATTGTCAAACCGTTCTAATAATTGGAATTGTTCTAAGATTTTTCAACCGACTTCAAAAAGATTCTCAATTCGTCTGTATGTTTTTTTTGTGTGTGTATGTTACGCGACTACTCCGTCAATTGTGAACCGATTCGAATGATTATTTCTGTAATCGTTTCATCTATCTATCTAAATCTACTTTAGCAAGATTGTCACCTCTTCACTTTGTAAGCTTTGTCGGTGCAATGGGTATGAAATTGAAATTCATTATCTCGACGCGACACCGCAACTGTGTCCCCGATATTCTCGCCTCGAAGCTCTATAATGGCTTTCATTTCATTTAACACAATCACTTCTCAATACAAAACGAGCTGTGTATTTTTACACAGCTCGTTTAACACAGCTAATTAAATTTATTAAAAATTAAGTAAATTATTTGTATGATATAAGGCAAAAGGACAAGCGCGACGCTCACCTGATGGTAAACGATGACGTTTACCTATAACAAATTAAATACAGGACTGCATAGACAATTTTGCACGTTACTGCACCAAACGTGTTACCTCGAGAGTTGAGACGTAAAGATTTTAAGTCTCACATGCCCTGTAATTTCACCGGACACTGCCGAGCCGAAAAACATTCCTATTACACGGCCCAAAAACGGACAAAGTGGTGGTAGGTACCGCCCCAGGCAGACTAGCAGAAGTCTTACATGGAAAAGCATGCAAATTGAAGTGTAAGACTTCTGCTCGTAAACCTACCTTCCTACTTTTGGTCTCGAGACCTGCACAGCGTAAGACCTCACTTAAGCTAATCATTAAAAAAAAACAGGAAGTGTCACGGTTTTGGGCACAATATTCTATTATACGAACATAAACATTATTAGAAATTACGATAACTACTAGCTAGATATGGATAAATCTTAGATTAACCTAACCACTACATAAATAGTTTACCTAAGGGCCAGTTTCACCGGTTTCTGGAAATGCGTTAGATAGTTATCTGACACAATGACGTCATATAAAAGCTGTCAAAAATCATTTTCTTTCTATTATTAGATTTCTTCATATTAGCGCTAACAGGAACCGGTGAAACTGGCCCTAATTATCTTGTTTGTTTTTTGTATCTGATAGGCTAGCCTGTGGACACTATCTCGCCTGGTGGTAAGCGGTGATGTCATAGAAGATGTTGAACACGCTAGGCCTAGAATGGTCTGACTCTCAAGGGCTGTGTGCTACCAGAACACCATAAGGTAATGTCGGCAGATTTTCTCTTTGATGGTGGTAAGCTATTTTTTGGTAGCAAGTCAGGAGAAACATCGATTGGCTCTATATTACCATCAGATTCAAGCATGCTCATTTGTTTATAATCTGGGAAGCGACGAACAATACTAGATCCTACGTCTAAAGTTAATACGAACACGTTCATAAGTGTCACTATATTGGGAATAGGAAAGCGCTGCCGCTGTACTTAACTGCTTACCATGCCATCAGGTGGCAGCTCAAATCGCCATTCGTAAAAAAGTTGGTAGCTACCTATCTTGCTACCAGAACTCACTACCATCAAGGAGAAAAGCTGCTGCCATAACCTTACGGTGTTACGGCAGCATACAGCCCTTGTGAGTCAGGGCCCCTAGACAAAATTCAATATCCTGTCTCCTTTCACGCTAACGCAAGTTCAAAATGTATGGGAATGACATCTTTGTTGCGGAAAGTTATATGTCATTCCATACATTTTGAACTTGCGTTAGCGTGAATGGAAACAAGAAATTGGACTTTGTCTAGGGGCCCAGATCATTCTAGGCCTAGCGTGTTAGCCATCGTCGAGCACGTCATGGCTTACCACCAGGAGGTAGTGGTCGAAGCGAAACGCTAGCATAGCTAGCATATCAGTAATTATACCTCATTAAGTTAGTTCATCAAAATCAAAATGTATTTATTCTTGAAACTGTGTACCTACCTACAAGTAGATGGTAAATTCGTTACATGGTTATAGTATCAACAGTTTGCCCTTTCCAGGCGTACAATATTATAAATAGTATTTATGAATCTAAGCTAATAATTATATGCAGTATGTTTAACTTTAGATCTACTTAGGTAATATTATTTGCAAATAGTTATAGTTATGCTTAGTAATAAATACTATGTTACAAACAACCGACTTCCATGCCCCGCAAGTCAGTTTTAGTAGCAAGTTTGAGAGTCATATCTTTGGAGAAACTTATCAGAGCTCGATGAAATTACAATTGATTGGACCACCACGAAAATGTAATTAAACCGATTAAAAAAATAATCATTCGAATCAGTTCATCGGTTCAATCGCATACCATATGTACAAAACAAAAAAACAACACCGTGGACGGAGTCCGTGAGTCTGTCTACGCAGCGCAACATACAGACGAATGAATTGAGAACCTCGTTTTTGGAAGTCGGTTGAAAAAAGAAGTGAGCCAGTTAATTGTCTACTGTCATTGTCAATGTCATCAGATTTGAGATTTCAAGGTCAGTCTTTTTTGTTTTCGTGGACAGACGTCAAGTCAAACATCAATCAAAACAGAATTAATTAATTTGATAATTTTGATTTGATCCAAATAACCAATCTGACGGAATTCTTGATAAACTGTAAAAACTATTTTCGTAGTGTTAGTACTGTTAGTTAGATAACAAGGTTAGTAATTTCCAGCGCACGGCACAACACAGCGAGTAATGGCAGCTATACTCGGCGGAGGTCTCGGCGGCCTCTCCACCGGCTACTACTTATTGAAGAACGCGAAATACAACAACAATAACATGAAGCTCTTTCTTTTGGAAGCCACCAGCAGCTGCGGTGGATGGATCAAATCCATCCGCACTAAGGATTATACTTTCGAGCAAGGGCCGCGGACCATCCGTCCGAAAGGAGCGACCGGCCTCAACACACTCAACATGATGCAGGACCTCGGCCTCAGCGAGCACATAGCGCCCATCAAGCCCGACCACCCCGCCGCCAAGAACAGGATGATCTTCGTAAACAACGCTCTGCACGTCCTTCCTTCCAGCTTGAAAGGCGCCTTCCAGAAAATGGAACCTTTCTCCAAACCGCTCATATACGCCCTGTTCAACGACATAAAAAACCCACAAAAGGAACTCAATGACGATTCTATATATAATTTTGTAGAACGAAGATTCGGCAAAGAGATAGCGGAGTATGCAATATCTCCGATGATCTGCGGCATCTGTGCCGGCGATGCGAAGGAAATATCCGTCAAATTCCTGATGAAGACTCTCTTCGACTGGGAACAAAACCACGGAGGAGTCATCAAAGGTATGATGAAGTCTCTCTTCAAATCTAAAAATGGCAGCGAGATAGTGTTGAGCGAGCTCGCCAAGAAAGCTCAAGATGAGAAATGGAACGTGTACACAATCAAAGGAGGTCTAGATACATTTCCCAAAGTGCTTCAAGAATATTTGACAGAGAACAATGTGAACGTGTCTCTGAACAGCAAAGTCAAAGAAATAAAATTTGTGGATCCCAGTACTGCCCAGCTGGTGAACTCCGAGGGAGTAATGTTGACAGTCAGTCATGTCTTCTCTTCCATCCCCGCATACTCTCTAGCTGGTTTGGTGGAAAACCAACATCCAGAATTAGCATCAAACTTGAACAAAATTCCCTTCGTGACTGTTGGACTCGTTAACTTATACTTTGATTCTAAAGAACCCCTCATCGACCCCGCATTTGGGTTCTTAGTACCACCGATAGAGAATTCTCCCATATTGGGCGTGGTGTTTGATTCCTGCTGTCTTCCAGACCAGAATGGTACTGTACTCACCGTAATGATGGGTGGGAGATGGTACAAAGATAAGTTTGGGGATGATACTACAGAACAGAAGTTGTATGAGATAGCGTTGAAAGAAATACGAAATATATTGAAGATAAAGGAGAAACCAACGGCACATGTTGTTAATATATTACATAACTGTATTCCACAGTATATCATAGGTCATTACGAGAGAGTAGATAACATTAGGAAGTATGTCAAAGAGCATAATTTGCCTCTCTCTCTGATAGGATGTAGTTATGACGGCGTCGGCATCAATGACGTCATATACTCTGCCAGACAACAAGTAGAGGAGGATAGACAAGTAATACATGCATAAATACAGTTAGCTCAAAGCAAATATCTGCATTTATCTCTAAATGAAGTGCAATAGACAAGACTGGTTTATATTTTGGGATATCTTATGAATCTAATAAGATTCATATAGTTATATGATATTATATGATCTTATGAATAAGGTTTTAGTCAGTAATGTTGGATAGAAATAGTTATATCTTTCTTATTATAGTTAATTTATTAAATGTATTGTTCTGAATTTGTCTCTATTGTTTTAAAATATGTACAACAAGAAAATAAATATGACCTCATAATCACTTACCAACAGGTGAGATTGTGGTCAAACGCTATCCTATAAGACAAAAAAAAATTGAAATGAGATCATAAATATTTAGCAATTAGAATATGCCTCAAGTGATGTGGTTTTGGTGCTCCCTAAATACAGGTAAATAAGTAGCTTCATGCCATCAATAATTACCATTGGATGTAACTAGTGGTTATTGATCAAATGCCTATACAATACAATTTATAGAGCACAAAAAATTTAGTTAAACATTAATTTGAAACAAAAACAAAAAGTTCTGCAAAAAACAAATATCAGTTCAAGTCACGATAATTAAGTTGCTGACCTAGACTGGTGATAAAAAGTTATATGTAGTAGGTGCCTTCAATAAAAACAACAATTTAATCTGTAAAATAATTTATTATGTATTTCGACATATTTTCAACCAGGTTATACTTGGATTACATATAAAAAATGTGCAAAAGTGTTAACAAGCTTAGTGCTAAGCCAACATTTACAATATCATAACTATTTTCTTCTTACCTAAGAGAATGGACAAAACTCAAATATGTCCATTCATTTTCAGAATTTTTGAAAATTTTGCAAATAGGTATATGAGCATGCGATAAAGTTAGAATGGATAAAAGCGTCAGGATTCACTCCCTGGTTGCTTACACTGACAGGCAACCAGGAAACCTACCACAAGATCTAATACTTTCTTATTTTGGTCTTAATATGCTGTAGACTGTCGAGCAGCATCTTTCTGTCTTTCGCTTTGCAGAAGGAGTTTTGTTATATGGTTATTCGAGTAACTGTCCTTGTAAGAAACTAGACTTATGCTGTATCTACACACACACTAGTGGTAGGCTCCAGCCATAAACCGAACCACCCACCAGACATAGATATGTTGCCAATCTGTTAGCTGAGTTCCGGCATGTGCCGACCAGTATGGATTCCAGGTTATGACAGCTGTGACAACTGAGTACGAAATCTGTCCCAGTTGTCACTAGTAGGGACAATTGGGATAGGTTTTGTTTCCAACATTCAATATTTTCATATGGATACCACTTGCATATATTATCGCCTGCTCACCTTATCTAAATCATCTTTTATTCGCATAGTAATAGACCTAGGGTTTATATGCGGAGGTTTCCAATTTACAATATACATTACATTATTGTACTAAATGTTATTTTATACTGAGAGCTAATTTCACTTGATTCCTTATTAACTAGCATGAGACTATCAAAATAATAAATAATTTTCTCACTCTTTCCGTAAACAATATAATGTTTACATTATACTTTAAGCACATTTCATATTTTAGCTGCTATTTTCTCAATTTCATTTTATTATAATGCGAAATAATAAGGATTTAATGATATTTAAAGATAATAAAAGTAAGTTATCCTTCCTTTTGCAATCAAACCTTAATTTATAAACACAAGAGAGTTAAAGCTTTCTATAAGTATACAAATGTAATACATTAGAATGATTAGCGTGTTTCTACACGCACACTTCCATTAATAATCTATCTACTTAGGCTGAATTGCACCATCGTACTTTAACCGTAACTATAACACTGTGTTTTTGTATGGAGTTTGACTGATTTTTAACCGACTTCAAAAAAAGGAGGAGGTTTCTTAACTATTTAAGAAACCTCCTCTTTAAAAAATATACGGTCTAAACCGTATATTTTTGAAACCGACTTCAAAAAAAGGAGGAGGTTTCTCAATTCGTCCGTATATATATTTTTTTTTTATGTTCGTTCGCGGATAACTTCGTCGTTTATGAACCGATTTTGATTATTCTTTTTTTGTTCGAAAAGAGATATCCCAAGTGTGGTACCATGGTAATTTTATCGAGGTCTGATAAGTATCTCCAGAGATATTGAGATAAACATCTCAAAATTGGTACTGAAAATGAATAGCGCGGCATTGAAGTCGGTTCTTTTTTAGTTTTTAAACAATATTATTAACGTTCGTTATAGTTAAAGTAAGATGGTGCAACTCAGCCTCTATTACATAAATAAAATCAAGTCTTAAAATAAATATTTGATTGTACAGCGATGTAAACAGTAACATATGCTTTCTGTTACAGTATTACAATATATTTAATAATATCAGACTTCTCTGAAAGCTAATACAAATGTGCCACATCGCTTGGATCTGTGCAGCAATCTATTCTTGTTCTGTGCTTTTTTATAACACTGAACTGGGTAGCATTTAACCGCTATCTCACCTGATGTGATTGATTAAACAAATCTCTGTGGATATAATTTTAGTCAAGTATTTATTCCGCTAATTCTTTCGTTTGTTCGTTCTTACCGTTCTCCCGGAACTAAGAACTGCATCGATAAGTGTTGTTATATAACGACAGTAAAGGACATTTTCAAGAGATTATTGGCTCGTCGAAGGCTACGACGAGGCTGATCAATTTAAGTTGACTATCACAGCCTCGGTGAAAACTCGGCCAATTAGCGGAATATATCCAAGCTTCATACAAATCTTTATTGTAATAATAAGTTACATATTATGCATGACACAGCCTTCTTTTCATTATTTTCTCTTTTAAAATAACTAAATTAAAGAAACAATGGTCCAAAATCCGAGTTAAGTTACATCCAAAGTTTCTACAAGGTACAATTTACTAAATATAATAGATTAAAATTGTTACAGCTAATCTGAAATGTTTGTGAATCAAGATATGGTATATTTTTATGACCCACTGTATGTTGCTGGGTCCACACCGGCCGAACAAACAACGATGATTGGTGATTGCTGTATGTATGTGTCTTCTTTTATTCATCATTTATTCGCTTGGTGTGGACTTTTTGAGTCTGCATGTCGTTAGGATTAATGGTTATTAATTTAGTGCAGGAAACTATATTCTAATAAAAGCATATTATATTTATATGATGTAATAATGATGTAGCATAGTCACTATACATTATATACACGACAATTTCAATATGTAATGTATCCCGTTGGCCTCTTAGAGATCAGAAAATCATTCCGTAAGGTTTCTGTTATATCATATTATATGTATTGAAACGTCTGATAACGACTCACTTAAAACTTTTTAACCAACTTCAAAAAATAAAACTGGCCAAGTGCGAGTCAGCATCGTGTCTCTTATCGCACACTTAGGGAGGGTTCCGTACAATACGAAACATAACAGAGTTTCAACCTCATATATTTGATTAATTGATATTAGAATATTTGGTTTGGTCGCGATCTAGAAAGACGGGGCTCGTTTACTAGCCTACTATCTATGTTATTTTGCCGAAACTAATTAGATAGATGGCGTTTAAAAACACGTTTTTTGTATGTTTATTTCCCTTTAATTTTTAACTTTATTTTGTTTTTAGTATTTGTTGTTCTAGCGGCAACAGAAATACACCATCTGTGAAAATTTCAACTGTCTAACTATCACGGTTAATGAGCTATAGCCTGGTGACAGACGGACGGACAGACAGACAGACAGTCGGACAGCGGAGTCTTAGTAATAGGGTCCCGTTTTACCCTTTGGGTACGGAACCCTAAAAAAGAGAGGCTTCTCAATTCGACTGTATATATGTATTTTTTTTGTTTCTTCACGGAGAACTTCGTCGTTTATGATGATTTTGATTATTCTTTATTTGTTTGAAAGGAGGTATCCCAAGTGTGGTACCATGGTAATTTTAACGAGGTCTGATAAGTATCTCCAGAGAAATGGAGATAAACACCTCAAAATTGGTACTGAAAATTAATAGCGCGGCATTGAAGTTGGTTCTTTTAGTTTTTTAAACGATCTTATGTAGCTAAACTTTTCAAGAACAAATACTACACTAGCGATGCTGTCAACAGAATAAATAAATAAGCTCTATACAGTGTTAAAATGTAACACTATACAGGGTGGATTATTGAGAAGGGACAGTAAGGGCAGGTGCCTCTTTCGTTGTAGTTACAGTAAAACGCTCGAAGGAAGCTGTCCATTATTTTAACACTATTCTGAGCTACATTTACATGCACAGTATGTGAAAATAAACATGGTCAAGAAAATATAACATTCACACAGAACTCGTTGGATGCATTTTATTGTGTAAATAGCCGATTTTTTTGGCAATCATAATTGTTTAAAACTCTGAATGTACGTCAAAATGTGGTCAAAAATAATATAATCTTTTTAGAGTATTTTAATCTAGCTACAACGAAAGAAGTACCTTACCTTGTAGTCCCATTTCAAAAATGCACCCTGCACAGGGTGTTACAAAATGTTAAAGTTAACATGAGACACTATACACGGTGATATCACAAGTAGATCACGCGACGTTCCCGAGCGCCAGCAGCACAGTGGTGTAGAGGGTGTGGTGGTCGCGCGGCGCCACGGCTGCCGGCACCGTGTTCCGGTACGAGTACTGCAGGGCCAGCGCCGCCGCCGCCGGGGCTCCGCTGGCGGCCTCGGCCGGCGTGCTCACCTCTAGGCGGAGCGCTACCTTGTTGGACTTGCGCCAGAGGATCAAACTGGAATACAGATGTCCTTTGTTATTCAACGACATTTCACCATATTGAACTTGACTGTGACACTCAGCGCAAAACCGGCCCGAAAGATACCGACACTTGAACGGAGTTTGTCCCTTTCCTTTGTATGGACCACATAACTATATATATATACTATACATAATAGCATAGTACATATAAGAGCACGCTCCCATCTAGGTCCCTTATGTTCAGAGCATATGGATAAATTGAATTTGTCTAAACATCAGCTGTGCACGCCCATTTTATGGTAAATCATGATACATTAAATAATTCATCATACCATATGTATGGCGAAGGAATGGAATTCCTTGTCAGTATGTGTTTCCCGTTAACTACAACCCGGGGGTCTTCAAATCGCGAGTGAACAGGTATCTTCTAGGTAAGCGTGCTACATCGTCGACCGCATCGTCACTTAACATCAGGTGAGGTGAGATAGTGGTCGAGCGCTTGCCTGTATAGTATAAAAAAAAGTCACCATGATCAGCCCAAAATACAGGCTCATCGCCTCATCTGGACTTGGCTGAATTACTAATATTCTGGGTTTCTGTGTATTTAATTAAATGTGCTAAATTAAATAGCATTCGTTTACTACTTTTCAGTGGGTAATAAAGTTAAACGATAAATATTATATGACTTGTTATTTTATGTGAGCACTTGACATAAAATAACAAGTCATATAATATTTATCGTCAACGTGTCAATGTAACAAGCGCTGTGTGACGATGCACAATATTCTGGCAATCCAAAGTTTTGCGTGCCACAGTATCTGTTATGGGCAAAAAAAGTGAGTACTTTTTTAGGATTCTGTACCGCAAAAGTAAAAAAGGAACTCTTATAGGATCACTTTGTTGTCCATCTGTCTGTCTGTCAAGACTCTTTTTTGAGGAACGCGTAGAAATATCAGGTTGAATCTCATAACAGAAACTCGTGTCTATAGTATCTTTTGGCTGTGAATAAATTAAACTTGTAAATTAACGCAATCGAAAGATATGATGACAAGGGAATCAAAACCTATAGGGTACTTCCCGTTGACCAAGAATCATGAAATTTGGCAAGAAGAAAAAGATAACTAAAGTCCCCGTCAGGAGAAGCTATAAATTATGTAAACAAACATCTTTTACTAAGTAAACATTTTATACTGCGAGATAATAATAAATTGACCATATTCAATCGACATGAAATATAGACGGGTTATATAAAAGTAACAACCTATTTAATTTAGTCGGATCATATTTTAACGACGCAAAGCGCTATCGTTTGTGTTTCTTGGTACCGGACGCAGGGATTGTAAACTATCGGGACGCCATTTTGAAATAAACGCGTCATTCGAGTTTCGAATGCGTACGAGTACGAAATTCATTTTTTTTGTTGGTCCAAATGTTGTGAACTCCTGAACACTTGTTTACATAATTTATAGCTTCTCGTGACGGGGACTTTATTCACTCGCGACTTGAAGACTGCCAAGTAGTAAGTACCTTTCCGGAAACTAGCAGTTCGTACTTATCATCAGATGAACGTTTCGCTTGTCCTGTTGTCTTCAATCATAAACTAGCTAAAAGTCGAGCTTTGTGGGGGCTCGCGTAGTTTTTCTGCCTGGTTATAATTTTTAAGGCAGTTTTTTTTATATTAAATTGCGAATCTGCCCGACACTGGCAAAAAATCTGCCAAACTACCAACCACTCCAACAAATGCATAAAATTTGCCATCATATTATTGAATTATGGCATAAAATAAGGCATACAAAATAAAGTTTACCTACTCATTCAAACTATTACAAATTCTCAACCAAATAAATGCATAATAAAAATGTTATACTTTAAATAGAAACAGAAAACTGACAAAATTCTATTTATATTTCAAAATTCATAAAGATTGAATTGAAATCTGCCACTTTTTGGAATCATCAGCTTAATCTGCTATAGTTAAATTGTAGGTCCCAAATCTGCCTAAATGGCATAAATCTGCCACAAAATTGGCACACTGATACCAGACGTCATTTGGATGAAAAATATAAATTCTTTAGATTCCCAACAGATGGCATTAGTAACCCAACATTATGTTCGCAGCGAAGATAATTCTTTGTTCTTCTTACGGATGTTATTTTATTAGTACAATAATATTGTTGGTGGGGTTAGTAGTATATTCTATCCTAGAAATAATATTGTTAAACTTCATTTTTAGGGTTCCGAACCCAAAGAGCACCAACGAAACCCTATTACTGAGACTCCGCTGTCCGTCTGTCTGTCTCTCTGTCTGTCCGTCCATCTGTCTGTCTGTCTGTCTGTCCGTCCGTCTGTCACCAGGCTGTATCTCATGAACCGTGAAAGTTAGACGGTTGAAATTTTCACAGATGATGTATTTCTGTTGCCGCTATAACAACAAATACTGAAATAAAAACCGGCCAAGTCGAGTTGAACTCGCCCACCGAGGCTTCCGTACCAACGTTGGGATGTACCAATTAAGTACCAATTAACCTCTATATTGTATCAGCGCTCATATAACTCATAGGTCTACCTTAATTGGCGTGAACTATGTATGTATGGGGGCACCCTTTAATTTTCAACTTTTCTTATTTTTTGGATTTTTTCCTTAATTTGTGCTGTAAGACGTAAATGAAATTTGGCAAGAAGCAATTCTTGCCAAATTTCATGATTCTAGGTCAACGGGAAGTACCCTATAGGTTTTTGATCCAAAACCTATAGGGTACTTCCGGTTGACCTAGAATTGTCAATTTTGGTCAAAAGCAAGGTCTTACAGCACAAATAAAGGCAATATTTCGAAAAATTAAAAAAAGTTGAAAATTAAGGTAAATTTTACTACTAACAAGTTTTCGCGTAAATCCAAATTTGCCCATATCTTTTTAATATGTTGACTCAAGACCTTGGTTTTTATACACCCAATAGGGACTATAGACTTCCGTATCAGGTATAAATTTTAACTTGCTAGGTCCACCCGTTCCTGAGAAAATCAGTGGTGACACACGGACAGTCGGACAGACAGACAGACCGACAGACGGACAAGAAAGTGATCTTATAAGGGTTCCTTTTTTTACCTTCTGTGGTACGGAACCCTAAAAACGTGTTTTGTACTATAGCGCCGTCTATAAACGATTGTTTACCTCAGTGTTTTTCAACCTTTTTCATAACGCGATCCCCTTAGTGTGAAAAAAAAATTCGCGACTACCCTACTTGCACTGTTTATAATCTGTATTTTCTTATATTGCCAGTTTCTGCCTGCGGCTTCGTTCATGTGGCCTACAGGAAACGAATTACATATTTTTCTTTTGAAAGAAATAAGCACTCTCAAGAACAACACCTACAAATGCTCTTTAATTAATATTTTCTTAAAAAGTATATTTTCAAACTTTGTTTTTTTTTTCTTTTACTGAGTTTTCGCGACCCCTTGTGACCCCCTAATAGAGGCTTCGCGTGAAACCTACGTGTGCGAGTCGGACTCGCACACTTAAGGTTCACGCGTTCGACTCACACTTGGCCAGTTTATTTTTGATGGTAATAAAATAATATTTTTTTACTGATAACACATCTACATGTAAATTTAAATTACTATGTTAAAGCACAAATCATTAGGCGGGATAGTTTTTCAGTTAAGTGCACCACAAAAGTGCTCAGGTTGTGGGATAGTGCTAGGGCTCGCTTCGCTCGCTTTGATAATATAACTTAGAATAGTTCCACGAAACACAATCAAAGTACAGTAGAATCCGTTTATTATGACTCCGCCTATATTGACCAACCGGTTATTATGACGTAACTATACTACGAAGTTTGGTTTTCATATGAAATTCTTTATAAATAGTCGGATATAATGACTTCCCACTTCCCTTACAGTGACATGTCGCTTATTATGACCCATTTTTAATACAAAAATGTAAATTATGTCCGGTTATAATGACCGACATGATTCTGTACACCTTGGGTAATGTTCGTTGATTCCCGACGACGTTCGGCACGTGGCTCGTTTTTGTTTTGAACTATGTTTATGTATTAAACTACTTAAGTACATTCATATCGATGGCTTCATAACAAATGGGCGTACAGCAAAAGCGTGTTGTGTACTATCTACTAACAGTTATAAATTGTACGCTACCGCCATGTTTTGTTTTTATTTTATTTTTTCCATGCTAGGTCGTCTGGAAGAAATTGCTTCAAGCGATAAGACCGCCGATTGTATTGTCATTCAGATATATTTTATTTTATTGTTTTGTTTTTGTACAATTTGTTTAATTGGTAATCAATAAAGAGTTTATTGTATCTATAGCATTAGAAAATTTAAAACGCCATTTTTGCTTGTACGCCCATTTGTTATGAAGCCATCGATATTTACATAAAAAAGGTTTTTCATTTCACAAAACGCTTTGTATGACGTCCGCTTATTATGACTTGTTTGTCAGTTCCTTTCGATGTCATTATAAACGGACTCTACTGTATAGAACTTACTCTGAAGTGTCCTGGTGAGCGTCGTCATCATACTCGGCCGCATCATCACGTTGCGGCAGTGTGAGCGTCACCGCGGGCGTGGCCACCGTGCTGCTGCGGCAGTATTCAGGCTGGCGCTCCACCGACTTGTACGACGATATGTCCTGGGAAACACGTAGAGACAGACACACTATAATATTATAAGTTAACTGGCCAAGTACGAGTCAGACTCGCACACGGAGGGTTCCGTACCATTATCTATAAAAACTGCAAAAAAAATCATATCTGTAGTATGGGATAAATAAAATAATATTAATTCATTTTAATTTAACTATTTATTTCTACTGAGCTTTCTGGGCTGGCCACATCTGCCGCATGTCGGACCAGCTGTGGGCCAAAATCACTACTAAGTGGCCCCTGATACAGCTAATCACCACTAAGTGGCGCCCTGATGCAGCTAATCACCACTAATTGGCGCCCTGATACAGCTAATCACCACTAAGTGGCACCCTGATACAGCTAATCACCACTAAGTGGCGCCCTGATACAGCTAATCACCACTTAGTGGCACCCTGATACAGCTAATCACCACTAAGTGGCGCCCTGATACAGCTAATCACCACTAAGTGGCGCCCTGATACAGCTAATCACCACTAAGTGGCACCCTGATACAGCTAATCACCACTAAGTGGCGCCCTGATACAGCTAATCACCACTAAGTGGTGTCCTGATACAGCTAATCACCACTAAGTGGCGCCCTGATACAGCTAATCACCACTAAGTGGCGCCCTGATACAGCTAATCACCACTAAGAGGCGCCCTGATACAGCTAATCACCACTAAGTGGCGCCCTGATACAGCTAATCACCACTAAGTGGCGCCCTGATACAGCTAATCACCACTAAGTGGCGCCCTAATACAGCGAATCGCCACCAAGTGGCGCCCTGATACAGCTAATCACCACTAAGTGGCGCCCTAATACAGCGAATCGCCACCAAGTGGCGCCCTGATACAGCTAATCACCACTAATTGGCGCCCTGATACAGCTAATCACCACCAAGTGGCGCCCTGATACAGCTAAACGGCGGCGCGGCAGACCACGCAGAAGATGGCGAGATGAGCTCGATGCCTTTAGCGAATACTGGTCTACAATATTATAGCACAGGATAGAGATGCGTGGAAGTCATGGGGGGAGGCCTTTGCTCAACAATAGGACACCTAGGGCTATTAATAATAATAATTTATTTCTACAGTGAATAATATAACGCAATATTCTGTGAATATTTCAAACGTCAACCTGTTTCCGTTATCAACATCGAGCAAAAACGAGCAAAGAAATCACGTTTGTTGTATAGGAGCCCCCTTAAGTATTTATTTTTTTCTACTTTTTAGGGTTCCGTAGCCGAATGGCAAAAACCGGAACCCTTATAGATACGTCATGTCTGTCTGTCTGTCTGTCCGTCCGTATGTCACAGCCATTTTATTCCGAAACTATCAGGACTACAGAATTGAAACTTGGTAGGTAGATGTATTCTGTAAACCGCTTTCCGATTTTTATACAAAAATAAAATATAATAAAGTTTAAGAGGGGGCATCCCATACATGGAACTGGAACAAAAAAAATTGTTTTTCTTTATCTATACGAGTGAGGTTTCTATGGATAGGTCTTTAAAAATGATATTGAGGTTTCTAAAATCATTTTTTCTCAAAGTCAATCATTTAAAAGATAGGCGCGTCTAAAGTGGTAAAATGTGTGTCCCCCCCCCCCCTCTAACTTCTAAAGTAAGGGAGTGAAAAATCTAGAAAAAATATATTCTGTAGATCTCAATAAAAACTTGCAACGAAAATTGGTTTGAACGAGATACAGTCAGCAGTTTTAGAGATATAGCGACCGCAAAGATAACTTTGTTTTTTATACAAACCCTATGAAAAACTAAGTTAATTTTGTAGTTGCGAAAAATCATAGTTATGGAGTACTTAACTGTGTTACGGAACCCTACGAGTGCGAGTCCGACTTGCACTTGGACAGTTTATTAGTATTTGTTGTTATACCGGAAACTGTATAACTATGACGGTTTATGAGATACAGCCTGGCGACAGACAGACAGACGGACAGCGGAGTCATAGTAGTAGGGTCCCGTTTTTTGCCATTTGGGTACAGAACCCTAAAAAAAGAGGGTACGTAGTAAGCTACGCTGCTCCCTCACCTCTTAAGTCCTTATCATAATTTAACAAATGAGGTTTCATTGGAAGCGACTTGATTTACCGCTGTTTATAACGTTATGTGATGTCATATGGATTGAATATGGCGCCCTTTAGAGGACATTTCACAACATCATCATCATAAAAAAATACCTGATTACAGCATGGAAATATGACAGTAAAATAGGTTGTTTTTTTAAATTCGTTATATTTATCATATAGGCTAGCGTTTGACCACTATCTCACCTCTTGGTAAGTGATGATGCGGTCGAAGATGGTAAGCACGCTAGGCCTAGAATGGGAACTGGCTCTCAAGGATAGCTGCCGGAACACATTACATGTTTGGCGACAGATTTTCTAACTTGAGGGTGGTAGCTGGCCAGGCGGACACTAGATAGTGTCCTACCACCATGCGGGGGTTGTTGGTTACTTAAAGATGTTTTTCGTTCACCGGGGGGCCACTGTGTATCGTCAATCATTTACCCACTATCTCACCTTATGTTAAATGACGAAAAGTTATATTAACCTAAGTTTACCTTGTCCAAGTTGAGTGATTTCTCGAGAGACTTCTCGATGCTCTTCGGCTCCTCTTTGTCTTCAGGAGGAGGGATGTCCTCCGGCTGGATCAGCTGTACCTGGTGTTATCATTATACATGCAGTTACCGACAAAAACACATCTATTAAATAAGCTAACATGACAATAGGGTAATACAACCATTTTTGAAAAGTGTCTCAATTAGATTCTAAAGTGCTAATGAAACACAAAAAACTCACAAAATTTGTATGCAATCGTAAAGTGCCATAAAAATGCATTTTAAAGATTGCATTGTCGTGATTTGACGAAAACGCTGGACGCAATGGACGCCATTTATTTATTTTTTTTTATAAAAAAAGATTACTCGCAATGTGGGTTGTACAATAATAGTAGTCATGTTAACCCCTCCAACTAAGCTAAATATGCTTGTGTCTGGAGTGAGTGGGTTCCCGTCAATAGTGCAATGCAAGGGGTGAGGATCGAACTCACGACCTCTCGATCGCCAATCCGACAACCCTATCCATTGGGCTATTGCCGTCTGTGCATATTGCTCTGTGGTCATGACGTCAGTTGGCTGTGTAAGCAAATGCAGTCATATGATAGTTGACAGTTGACACTTCTAAAGTTTACATAGCCGTATGACGTAATAACATGCCGACTACTATTTAATGGTGTTATGAAACATATTAAAAAAGCTGAAACCTTTGAATTGAATTTCAAAATTTAGTTTGCTATTTTATGAACTAAAACTAACGTTTTCCGACTGCTTTTTGCCTAAGCCTAAATAATATATTTTAGAATTTTTCTCATATAGAGTAAAATACCCTATTGGTTCTTGTACATTTTTGATTAGAGTATATAAATAAATTAAAAAATCTACACTGATTTATTTAACAAATTAAATAGACGGAGAAAAATTATTGGTGTCATTTATCTACTTAGGAAAGTTGCTGCAAAGAGAAAAGGCATTACAACAAACCTGCATCTCGTGTCCCGTCGGGTTGGTCAGTTTGATGAGCAACGCTGACTTCTCTCCGGGCTTCACAGTCTCGTGGGAGATTATCTTCACTTCTGGGACGTGGTAACTGGAACATTGAATATCATACTGGTAGCTCTGTGAGACTGTACACCTCGCCAGCCCTTGTAATCATGCAATAACCAACATTTTCCCATTTCCCCTAGCTTAGCAAAGCCGCTTACGAGTTTTGAATCCAACCTACATATTTTGGAGAGAAAGTAGAAAAGACCCATGCCCACCCCTCTTCACCTAACAAATAAACCCCTACCAAATAACCCACAGTGTAGGTTGTATCTTGAAATTCATCGATAAATAACAGTATAACAAACTTCCCCCCACCACTGCCCTTTTTAATTTTTTTTCACAACATCTTGTGTAAAATGAAGTCTGTGTGCCCCTCCAATTTGAATGAAATCCGTTGACAAATAATTCTACAGCAAACTTCCCTCTTTTACCCGCACTACTCCCCGTTTTTGACACAGACAAATATCCAGACAAAATCATTTTGTCCTAGTCGAAACTGAGACGCTACGCTCGCTCGGTCAAGTATTATCATTATCATAATCAAAGTACTGGCTAGTTATAATTATAATCATGTCATCAATGTATACAAATTTGTTTATATTGTTTATCTCCATATCTCCAGAGATAATTGTCAGATTTCGAAAAAAATTGAATGGGACCAAACGGAAGGCATAATATATCAATCAATAAAATAATTTTTCAAATCGGTTAAAATTTGACAGAGTTCTGAGGTAAACATTAAAAAAAATTCAGTCGAATTAAGAACATCCTCCTTTTTTGTGAAGTCAGTAAAAAGTGAAACTTACTAAGCGAGCAGTTCTATTTTAAACTTGATAGATCCGGGGTTGTACTCGGGCTTGGTGAGGTTGTGGTCGCAGGCTCGACAGCGCTGGCTGCGCTTCACTGACAGCTGCTTGGACAGCGGGTGCAGCCGGGACACCGACACGGGCTGCCACTCGGGTGACGCCAGGCGCTGCGGCATGCTGGTTACTGCCCAACGTTACATTGTATTTTAAAACATACTCTAACAATGGGCAATTATTACTAAAATTAATCGAATTATGGCCGGTTGCTGAGTATTTATCTACTCAATAATGCTATGATTGAGTAGATAAACTCTCAACAAATGTACCTCAGAAACCTGCTATTAGACAATTGTTCAATGTAGTTGATAACAAATGAATGTGTCAACTTTTTAGTTTTACTACTAATTTTAGCGCAACGGACCTCTATAATTTACTGTGCTGATACATACTACTAAATAAGTAATTTCAGAAGATGTTGCGCCGGGTGTATTCTGCACTACAAATCAATAGTTAAAAGTCTTTGCGCCACAACTTACCTGCAACTACAGTTATTATATTGCAGTGTGTGTGCGTCGATTGTTATTCGAATAATCATGGTGAGGAACTACTAAATCGACAATCGAATCGAATTTTCGATTCAGTCAATAGTTTTATTAGCAACATTTGTAACGAGGTATTTCGACTCGTTACATATTTTTCGTTTGGAAGCACATTTCAGCTTCTAAGACTGACAAAATTACCTTTTGGTTTTAAATAATTTAGAACTGTTTCGTATTTAGCCATTTTTAGTCGATTTTAAATAATCGAGTTATTACTTGGTCTGTGGATCATTCAATGTCCTATAGACAATCTTTCAAAAAAAAAATGACTGACATCTGTCAATTCTCGATCGGAGACGTCACTTTTTCTTACCCCTTGGCATACAAAGGGCTCATTTTTGGTAAATTATTTAAATCTGATTCAACCAGATGAATCCTTCTTTTAAATAACGAATGCGACGCTAATTGGCGTACATATAGTGTCCTAGTATGCAATAGCGACGTGATTTTGCGGTGAGTCAATTTTTGATAACCTAAAATGTTTCGCGTCATCCTTCATGGCGACAAATTACAATCGGATTTTTGGTTACAGCCTATGGCGCTGTTTGAACTGTTTGGACGACTGTCGTCTACTGTTTGTGCGACTATGGGTGTCGTCAACTGTTTGTACGACGCCGGAAGACGTCGTTATTTTGAGATGTTTGAGCGACGCTAGATGTCGTCGTCTATTTTGAACGGTGTGCTCAGACGCCACCGGACGCTGCAGATAAGCTAATTTCATTATAACTCTTTTTATTACCCTTAAAACTTTAATTTCATATTAGCAAGATGCAAGAAAGACAATAACCAAATTTCAGTAGTAAAATGTAAAATAAATTAACCTAAAAAGTAACGAAAACCGAATGGTATTTATAGTCAAATGTTTAGACATAGTATTCCGGCTTTAACTAAATAATGTGTATCTCATTCTGGAGGTAAGGGACGTTTCGAAGTATTAAAATTTGTCATACAATCCCAAAACAGTGTTATATCATTTGCCTGTCCCCCGGTCCGAGATTAAAAGTCTCAATGACACCGCTGATTTATCCTGGTAAGTTTTAGATCTTGGTAGAACAAGGGCGCTCGATATTCATAAATACTGTCTACCTAACATTAATTTTTAGCTTTTTATACTCTATAACCTTCATGTTACAACCAGTAACGTTTATATTTTTTTATAAACAAAATTGTTTTATTACACATTCACCCATCGCTAGCGTACACTCCTGGATTGAAAGAGTTCATAAACATAACATAAAATGTATAAAACCCACAATACTGCACCATACTGCAGTAACAGTTCAAGGCACTGGGTTATTCTTATATTATTGAAGTAATCAGATACCAAATTTCGATTCATTAAACATAAACTTACAGGTGGTACTAAATAAAAGTCTGCAGAATAAATACCAATTTGGTAGATAACAATCATCTTCATCATTATAAGCCTAATTATAGACATAAAACTAAAATAGCAGAATACTAACTCTGGTTCAAGTTGACGTCCTTGGTGTAGGCATCCTCCGGCAGTTCATCAACCTCCTCCGTGGCTTGACTCGGGACAAAGTTGGCGATGGCCGAGGATGACCCTGCATCTGATGAAGGTAGACCGGCAATGTTGCGTGCCATTGCACCCGTTAGACCAGTTTTATCCTGAATATGTTATTAATAAAAATATGAATATATGAACAAATTAATATTTAATCTAATATTATAAAATCTTTGTCCTGACATACTGACTGACTGACTGACTGACTTATAGAGAATGCACAGACATAGACAATGCAACAATAAAATTGCTGTGGCCTTGTATTAAGCATTATTGCAAACAAGAGCACCTATTTCAAACATTAATTCTGTGTAAAGAAAGTTGTCGGAGTATGCTTTAGACTGTTTTCTGATTTTAGTGGGATGCAAACTGTTTCTGAGGACTGTCACTATGTAGACGTAGTTCACTATCATCTAAAGACTCATAATGGGGCATGGTTTAATGGCTCTGTTTGCCAAGTTAACAATTTTTTTTTAGTGTGACGTTCGATATTTGTGTCGAGCTTATAAATATAGCTACTAACAACACAGACAAGTGCTGATCATGGTAGACATATAAGAATAAGCATATTTACCGTAAGAGTAATATATTTCCCCCTAATAGCAAACTTCTTCCTCTCCCTTTCGAGCTTGTCTTGCTTCTCCTGCTGCACGATGGCCTTGTAGTACTCAAAGATCTGGTTCATACGTGCCTGGTGTGGGTTGGTGCGCTCCGGCCATCCACCTGAAGCTGGAAATATAGACTCAGTTAACTAAAATTTGTTAGAGTAACTTAACTTGTTCGCTGCTGAAAACACACACCGAGCATTTTTTTTTTTTTTTTTGGTATCGGAAGTAAAATTTTAGAAAAAATATAATAAATTTTTTATTTAAATTAATTTTTTCACAAGGGGTGAACCTTGTGACCTTCTGCTGTTGGATTTTAGTTTTGATTTGATGTCAGTTACGAAAAAAAATTACAAAAAATAATTAATAAAATATGTAAAAAAGTGCCGCAGTCAAAGTGTTAATCATAGTTAACTGAATTACATAATGTGTGAACAAGGTAGATTTTTCTACTGACTGTAAGCCCTTACAAGTCCATCGTAGCTATTAAAATTTATCTTAGAAGATATTTATGTATTTGCAAGAAGTTTTTTTTTGGCTTTCAGAAAGAAAAAAATTATATGGTATGCATTGGCACGTCAGCTAATGGCATGTAGGAATATATCTCACGGCTAAAAAATAAAACTTTATGATTAGTAACCCTGTAACCATACTAACCTACAGGCTGGTCGGGAATGCCCACGTCTCTAGATGTCCACCTACAGTTAAAGCATGATAAGTAGTACATTTTCTTCGGTTGCTTATTTTCCACCTTAGCATCTCCGGAGTCCAAGGATTGTCTCGGCTGGGCCAGGGTCGCTCGAGTCGACAATGTATGGAAGCAACTTGGACAGTCAAAGCAGCTGCTACAGCGATTTTTCTTTAACCGGGCTTCGGAGGAAGGCATGTTTTCCAAACAGTTTGCACAATAGTGGGAATCAACCTGCAATAATTGAGTGCTGTATACAGTTGTAGTGAGGGCCATTATAAAATGAAGGTAGCACAGAAAATAATATGCTCTGTATGTTTCGCACAATACGACAAAAGAATAGGTGAGCCATTCTATGTTCGACATACAACTTT
The DNA here is from genome assembly GCA_954871355.1 of Cabera pusaria. Classification (NCBI taxonomy): domain Eukaryota; kingdom Metazoa; phylum Arthropoda; class Insecta; order Lepidoptera; family Geometridae; genus Cabera; species Cabera pusaria. The sequence continues at coordinate 26,834,570 of OX940894.1, forward strand.
GTGACAGGTACTAAAACTACCTATAAGTATTTATAAGATCCGAACTTAACACATCGAACGGTAGGTATTTTTTGAAGACGTGCACTATAGTAATTTGATATTAAAATTAGTATTTACTTTATAAAAGCTGAGAAAAGCGGGTTACCTCATGACAAATACAAAATCCACATCGGATTTTTAGACAATGACGACAGAAATACAGACACGTTATCGGTTTAAGCTGTCCACACGAACAAATGTATTTAACGTAGTCGGGTTGAGTTAAATAAGCCATGATTTGGATCAAATTGTCTTTATTTTAGATATATGAGATGCAAAACACAAAATCACATCCATCTACGAAATCACAAAACTGAAAACTAACCATAGAATAACTATACTCCTCTAACTGACAGACAGACACAGATCTGACAGATCAAAGAATACAGACAGATGACATCATGACAGCTCACAAAAAATGTTTGTATAGTATGCACGTAGATGGAGTATTAAATTGATTTGGCATTTAATTTAAATAAAAATAATAATATGACAAGGATAAAACTATACAATCACTAGCATGAGAGAGCGAGATGAACAATATTTTTTTATCCTTCTCTACGTATCTGATTTTATAAACTGGCTACAGCACTGGCACCAAGTTCTAGTGCACCCATTGGCTCTCACCCGCTGTCATGTAAATTCTTTAGATTTTCAACAGATGGCGTTAGTAACCAAACATAATGTTCGCAGCGAAGTTAATTCTTTGATCTACGAACGGATGGCGTTAGTTATAGTACAATGATATTCTAAGCTAGAAACAAAATTGTTAATCTTAATTTTTTTAATGGTAATAAAATTATATATTTTTAACTGATTCACATGTAGATGTGTCATCTACATGTGAAATTAAAATATTATGTTAAAGCACAAATCAATAGGCGTGGGGTAGTTTTTGTGTAAAGTGTACCACAAAAGTGCTCAGGTTGTGGGATAGTGTTAGGGCTCGCTTCGCTCGCCCTGATATAATCATCAACGTCATAGTAATTGCTATGACGTCGATGGATAAAATGAACAACGTAATTTGATCGGGTCATACATGACAGCGGGTGAGAGCCAATGGGTGCACTAGAACTTGGTTCCATACATTGCTGGAGCCAGTTTAATCGCATACGCAGGTAAAGGATAAAAAATTGTTGTTCATCTCGCTCTCTTACACCAGTGATTGTATAGTTATATCGTTACTCGACTGCGCGACGCAAAGGAGAGGTAATGTGTTTATCATACTATGTATGTTTGTTTGTAGCACTCTAGAAACCAAACGCGTGGGCTGATATTGATAAGTGGCATAAGTGGCACGTTGTTAAATTCGCCATGTCAGCGCAAGTGTCAACAAGAGCATAAAAATTAGGAAAATTCAGAATGGCGGATTTTGGACACCATAATGTGGGGTTCAACATTTTTTTGGTGTAGGTATCAAAGTAGGGTAGGTTGAAAAGGTGATTAAAAATATATTTATTAAACAATGTTGTGATCGTACGTGAAAAGGTAAATAAATAATATGGAATTACGTACAATGTATAAAAGACTAACAGCCCGCCCCGGCTATTGATACATAATATTGGACAGCCTGTTAGCGTAAAGGATTATAGTTACCTTGACTTCTAGCCCGACGGTCGCTGGTTATAATCCTAGCTATATACCAATTGTTTTTCTCAAGATTCTATGTGCATTCATGAATAATGGGTGTTCGTAAACCGCTAAAGTTCGTTCGTTCGTTCGAAACCGCAGGACTCTGCTAGTTTTATAAGATAGACAAACTATATTGACATCGAATTGATATCTACAGTAATAGCTAAGCGAATAATGTTTACCAAGTAACTATTGTCTAATCTGTGGTGTCACTGCAAATATTTTATTATTTTTCGAGGCGAATAATTTTGAATCTGTGATATCTTCTCAAGTTTTCATCTATACTAATAGTATAAAGAGAGAACATTTGTATTTTTGTATGTTTGTAATTATTTGGCTCAAAAACTAATGGACCGATTTAAAAAATTCTTTCACATATATATAGAATGGACTTTCGAAATGAAAATAGGCTATATATTATCGTGTTAAAATCAAAGGTACATTTGTGGAGACCTAATTTGCGACCTAAGTCGACAAAAAAACGGTCGAAAAAACGCTGTCGAAAAATCTTACGAACGCTGCTCAATTGAAAACAGATGGAAGAATATTTTCTATGGAAGAGTTGTACAACTTAATAAGACCTACAAAAAAGTCCGCGACAGCATATGTCTATCTCTTAAGGTTGACTCACAGTAACAATTTTAATCTTTAATTTTTTGTTAAAAAATATTACATAACTTCCAGGGCTATTTTCAAGTATATAGTATTAATCCTTATCCAAATAATTACGTTAATTAGCTTGGCCACATATTATTGATTAAAATTGTCCTTTACAGTATATAATTCTAATGAAAACTCTAGAAGATATCACGGATTTCACATACACGCATCGCAGAATTAATAATATATTTGCAGTCAAACCACAGAATAGGTCATAGTTACGACGAAAATATTAGCTTTTCTGTAGATCCCCACCGATCGCAATCAATTTGAAGTCAATATAGTATAATAATATGATCTATGGTATAAAATAATAATGATATATATATAATATAATATTTTAAACCACCCCGACTGATCTATGTATAATCTTTTCATTAAAAGCATTCCAATGACACAAAACACGACATTTAAAATCTGAGCTGTAAGTTGGTGAGGATTTGAGTATTCTGTAGAGTCCAGGAGATGTCCCAGCACCAGGTCAATGCTTCCATGTTCTTACAATATCGTTGAAGAAGAAGATTTTCGAATTGATCAGACCTATGAAAGTTGATTAAGCTCATATTTTTATAACGATTGAACGAATTTTCATGAATCAAAGCTTAGCTTTGACATAACACTCTCGATGACGACATCTATAAAAAAAAAACTATCAATAATAAAATCAAAATCGGTTCATCCGGTTGGGTGCTAAGATGCTACAGACAGACACACAGATACACACGTTAAACGTATAATACCCCTACTTTTTGCGTCGGGGAACGCCGTAAGGTTACGGCGGCAGATGTTCTCCTTGGTGGTAAGCTACTTTTCAACCGACTTCCAAAAAGAAGGAAGTTCTCAATTCGTCTGTATGTTTCTTTTTTCTTTCTTTTTTTGTGTGTGTATGTTACGCGATTACTCCGTCAATTGTGAACCGTATCGAATGATTATTTTTGTAATCGGTAGGGTACGTTTCCGAGGTGGTCCCATTGTAATTTCATTGAGATGTGATAAGTATCTTCAGAGATATGACGCTAAACGTCTCAAACTTGCTTTTGAAATTGACTCGCGGGGCAGTGAAGTCAGTTGTTTTAGTTTTTAAACTATCTTAATTATTGGTAGATTTAATGATTCCACCAAAATCCATGATTCATGAATGCACATAAAACTTTCATTGGTAGGTATATAGCTAGGATTAGAACCAACGACCCTCGGGTCAGAATCAGGGTAACTATCCTTTACGTCAAAGAGCCGTCCAATATGACTACGTAAGTATCAAAAGACAATGTCCATCACTGCGTCTGTCTGTCTGTTCGTTTTAATATATAAGGTATTTAACGTAATTATTTGGATAATAATTAATACTATATTGTAGAAAATAGCCTTGGAAGTTATGTAATGTTTTTTTATTTTAAAATTAAAGATTATAACTGTTACTGTGAGTCAACCTTAAGAGATAGACATATGCTATCGCGGATTTTTTATAGATCTTACGAAGTTCTATAAATATTCCATAAACACTTTTCTCATATCTATATCCTTCTAAGCAGCGTCGCGTAAATATACGTGTTTTCTCGACCGTTTTAATATTGTCGCCTCCTAAGTCGAAAATAAAACGGTCGAGAAAACACGCAACCTATTGTAAAATAGGTCTCTACGAATATTCCTATGGTTTAAACCGGATAATATATAGCCTATTTTCATTCTGAAAGTCCATTATATATATTAGTGAAAGAATCTTTTAAGTCGGTCCAGTAGTTTTTGAGCCAAATCAATAGACTTCAGCATCAGGTATAAATTTCAACTTCCTAGGTCCACCCGTTCCTGAGAAAATCAGTGGTGACACACGGACGGACAGAGCGACGGACGGACAGACAGACAGACAGACGGACAAGAAAGTGATTTTACAAGGGTTCCTTTTTTTACCTTTTGAGGTACGGAACCCTAAAAACGTGTTTTGTACTATAGCGCCGTCTATAAACGATTGTTTACCTCAGTGTTTTTCAACCTTTTTCATAACGCGACCCCCTTAGAGTGAAAAAAAATTTCACGACCCCCTACTTGCACTGTTTATAATCTGTATTTTTTTATATTGCCTGCGGCTTCGTTCATGTGGCCTACAGGAAACAAATTACATATTTTTCTTTTGAAAGAAATATATTATATAATAATAAGCACTCTCAATAACAACACCTACAAATGCTCTTTAATATTTTCTTAAAAAGTTTATTTTCAAACTTTGTTTTTTTTTTTCTCTTACTGAGTTTTCGCGACCCCTTGCGACCCCCTAATAGAGGCTTCGCGTGAACCCTACGTGTGCGAGTCGGACTCGCACACTTAGGGTTCACGCGTTTGACTCGCACTTGGCCAGTTTATTTTTGATGGTAATAAAATGATATTTTTTTACTGATAACACATCTACATGTGAATTTAAATTACTATGTTAAAGCACAAATCAATAGGCGGGATAGTTTTTCAGTAAAGTGCACCACAAAAGTGCTCAGGTTGTGGTATAGTGTTAGGGCTCGCTTCGCTCGCCCTGATTATACATTGAGAGGAATGTGATATATATTCTGTATTGGCGAAATAGTCAAAAATATTAATCTCAAGATTCGCTGTTTTTTCCTACGTATACTCAGTCATTATATTATCAATCGAAATAGATAGTATTAATGTAGGTACGTAAGAGTACCTAAGAGTACTCAAAGGAATATTATTGTGATGTTATAATAATACTGAAATCAATACCAAATTAAACAATACAAACTTTGACCTGGGAAAGAAATGTCTAATTACATACTATCCTGTTTTTTCACTCTATTTGTATAACATACCTAACATAAAGCTAACCACATTCAACGCAACATAAACATTTAAGATTAGAATATTTCCTTAATTTTATTTCACTTGAACTTAAAAATGCCTCGACATAATATCGACAGCTGTACATCACTACTTGAAGCGGCGGGCGGTGTAGTGGGAAGCGACGCGCAACCGCACGCTTCAGGTGAACTTCACCCCCGCTATCACAAAATGTTAAATGCGTCTAAAAGTATGAAAAACTGACTATATTGTGAAACGTAATGTTACATTTTAGTTTCGTGTGTAGTTTTGACAAGTTGGCACAGCACATTTCACCATTTTCTCGGCAAAAACGAAATAAGATGTTACTAAACGCACTCCGCTCGAACTCAGAATGTGGACTGTTCGCGCTTGCCGGTGGACAGCGACGATGTTCTGACCCGTCCTTACTGTTGGCTCGAATAGGCGCGCTCTGTACTTTAGTAATTGTTACTCTGAGGTTTCAACAAATACTTTTGCGCACTCAGGACCTTGATAACTGACAAATTTGTTGATATTAGGTGTAGTTTTACAGCATAAGTAACGTACCGCTTTTAAAAAGGTCTCCAGCCTCATCCAAGCATACATATATTATCAGCTAGGCTATCCGCGGTGAGATTCAAATTACGTATTACGAAATTCAACCGTATACCAACGTAATACGATTGAATTTCGTAGTACGAAATTTGAATCTCACCGCGGATTCCGCTATCGAGATAGCTTACAGAATAGCCTAGCAGGTATGATATGCATACATCGCAGGGAAAGAAGAATGTGTAAGGACCTATGTTTAGTAGTACTTAATTTTTTAACTAATATTAGGAAATATCACAAGCAAGCCTCTTGCTTGCCAGGCGGTTGGTGCGGTCTGCCTAAAACAAATATAGAGGTACACCTGACAAGCACGGCGCTTGCCTGATGGTAAGCGATGACGTCTACCTATTACAGATACAGTAGCATGCAAAAAGTTTGGCAGTCCAGAATTTTGCATGTCACTGCGCTGCGCCTGTTACCTTGAGACATAAAGATGTTGAGTCTCACATGCCCAGTAATTTCACTGGACACCTTGCCATTTCAACAATATTCCTATTTCACGGCTGAAAATTAATTGGCAAACTGGTGGTACGCTCCAGGCGGACTAGCAGAAGTCCTAACACTACAATAATATCGTTTAAAAACTAAAAAAGAACCGACTTCAATGTTCATTTTCAGTACCAATTTTGAGATGTTTATCTCAATATCTCTGGAGATACTTATCAGACCTCGATAAAATTACCATGGTACCACACTTGGGATATCTCCTATCGAACAAAAAAAGAATAATCAAAATCGGTGCATAAATGACGAAGTTATCCCCGAACAAACATAAAAAAAAAAAAAAAAAAAAAAAAAAAATATACGGTCGAATTGAGAAACCTCCTCCTTTTTTGAAGTCGGTTAAAAATGACTAAAAACTAAAGTCCACTACCAATGCAATTTGGTAGGTTCGTAGAATACGGCACACGTGGGACTTCCCGGATTGCATTATCCTTTCAGTTTAGTTTATTATTCAAATATTCTTAAGACGATAATAAAGCGACGAATTGTTCACCAGACCACGTGCGGCGCGACCCAATTATGTCAAGTAAGTGGGTTCCGAACATAATGAACACGCGGATTCCTCACACGCAAGGCCGTGGAGCGACTGCTAACCACGACCGCGGCACCACAGGAGCGCAATCAGGTCGCTCATTACAAAATATTATATACACCAAATTAGGTAAGGTACTGTAAAACATTATAATTTTAGAGATAGGTATAGGTACTTAGTTAACTATACTGAGTTAGGTTCTTACAGGGTATCATTGTTTTTAAGGGTTCCGTAGCCGAATGGCAAAAAACGGAACCCTTATAGATTCGTCATGTGTGTCTGTCTGTCTGTCCGTCCGTATGTCACAGCCATTTTATTCCAAAACGATTAGGACTACAGAATTGAAACTTGGTAGGTAGATGTATTCTGTGAACCGCTTTCCGATTTTGATACAAAAATTAAACATTAAGGCCCGGATTCCTCTGTCGCTGACGTCGGTCGCGTACATACGCGGCGCGTAGCAACTCGCGCGCCGCTGATGTCAGCGTCACAGTGTGGTGCTATATAGAACACAACGTTTATTCGTACGCGCGACCGACGTACGCGACCGACGTCAGCGACAGAGGAATTCAGGCCTCATAGCGTTCTATAGCGCGTCAGTCGACCGACGTACGCGGCGCTGACGCGCGAGACCGACGCGCACCATACGCGGCGCGTAGCAACTCGCGTGCCGCTGATGTCAGCGTCACAGTGTGGTGCCATATATAACACAACGTATATTCGTACGCGCCACCGACATACGCGACCGACGTCAGCGACAGAGGAATCTGGGCCTAATAGTTTAATTTTTGTATCAAAATCGGAAATCGGTTCACAGAATACATCTACCTACCAAGTTTCAATTCTGTAGTCCTAATCGTTTTGGAATAAAATGGCTGTGACATACGGACGGACAGACAGACAGACAGATCCATACATGGAACTGAAACAAAAAAAAAATTTTCTTCACACCTATACGTGTGTACACCTATACGTCTATGGATAGGTCTTTAAAAATGACATTGAGGTTCCTACAATCATTTTTTCTCAAAGTCAATCATTTGAAAGATAGGCGCTCGGTAAAATGTGTCCCCTCCCCCCTCTAACTTTTAAAATATGGGAGTGAAAAATCTAAATTTTTTTTTCTTGTTTCATTGTTTTAGTAAGTATTTTAATGTGTTATGTCAAATAAATGATTTTTCTTTCTTTCTTTAAAAAAAATGTATGCTGTAGATCTTAATAAAAACTAACAACGAAAATTGGTTTGAACCATCAGCAGTTTTTGAGATACGGCGACCGCAAAGATAACTTTGTTTTTCATACAAACACTAAGAAAAACAAAGTTAATTTGTTAGTTCCGAAAAATCATGGTTATAGAATACTTTACTGTGTTACGGAACCCTACGAGTGCGAGTCCGACTTGCACTTGGCCAGTTCTTTTTATGATCTTAATAAGTCACACTGCTCTATTTCTAGATGTTTTGCGTACAAGAATCGATTTTCATAACACATTACCTGCTTTCCACGACGTTGGATATCAGTAGAGCAGTCAATACGTACCAACTTCAAATAAATGCTCAAGGCATGCAGTCAGCAACGACTTAGGGTAAAGGCACATAATTAATACTGCTATAAATAATTCTAATACTTTACAATACAATACAATACAATAACTCTTTATTTGCACACCAAGAATATATAACAGATAGAAACAGACACAAATTATAAGAATGAGTACAAATGGCGGTCTTATCGCTAAAAACGATTTCTTCCAGACAACCGGGTATGGAGAGGAATAGAAAATAGATTTTCATAGGTAGGTGGTGTTGCAAAAATTTGAAATTAAAAATATTATTAGAAAAAGAAAACAAAAAAAATAGTATGAAAATAAAACAAAATATTAAGCTATTATATAAGTTATACATATACATACACATACCATATACATATATACTTACATACACCCAAATATATACACAGATACACAATATATCATCATCATCATCATCATTAACAGCCTGTACTCGTCCACTACTGGACATAGGCCTCTCCTATGGCACGCCACTGAGCTCGATCTTCAGCTATTTGTTTCCAACCGCTGCCAGCCAGCTTGCGTATATCATCGCTCCATCTAGCTGGAGGGCGTCCTACGCTTCGTTTCCCGAGTCGTGGTCTCCACTCTAGAACACGTCTACCCCAACGGTTATCGGTTCTACGACAGATGTGACCAGTCCACTGCCACTTCAGCTTGCTTATCCTTTGAGCTATGTCGATAACCTTGGTTCTCTGTCGGATGACTTCATTTCGAATTCGATCTTTCAGAGATACTCCGAGCATAGCCCTTTCCATAGCTCGCTGAGCGACTTTTAATTGGTGGATCAGTCGCACCGTCAGTGTCTACGTCTCGGCTCCGTTTGTCATTACAGGTAGGACGCACTCATTAAAGACTTTTGTCTTTAGGCTCTGTGGTATCGGCAATGAAAAGACTCGACGTAGTTTTCTATATGCTGCCCATCCCAGCTGTATTCTTCTGCGGACTTCCTTCTCGAAATTGTTTCTACCCAATTGCAAGATTTGGCCAAGGTAGACATATTCTTGAACAGTCTCGAGAGGGACTCCGTTTAAGGCAATCGGTTCCGGAATGACATGTTCGTTGAACATGATCTTGGTCTTATCCAAGTTCATCCGGAGACCGATGCGTGCAGAAGAATCAGCAAGGGTGGTCAGCATGTATTCCAAGTCCTGTACGGTTTCAGCGATGATAACGATATCGTCCGCAAATGTCAGGTGTGAGAGGTTTTCGCCGTTGATGTTTATGCCTCGACCTTTTCAGTTTAGCGTCTTGAACATATCCTCTAGAGCGTTTGTGAACAATTTGGGGGAAATAACGTCCCCTTGTCTCACACCTCGATGTAAAGGGATATGTTCAGTCTGCTGATTTTGTACTTGGACGGTCATAGTCGCGGCTTCATACAAACCTCTCAGCACTTGCACGTATCGCCAATCAACTTGGCACCGTTGCAGGGACTCCAGAACTGACCAGGTTTCAATAGAGTCAAAGGCTTTCTCATAGTCCACAAATGCTAGACTCAGGGGCTGGTTATACTCTTCTGTCTTCTGTATAACCTGCCGCACAGTGTGTATGTGGTCTATGGTGCCGTATCCTCCTCGGAACCCAGCCTGTTCAGGGGGCTGGAACTCGTCGAGTTTACGCGCGAGACGATTTGTCATGACTCTCGAAAACAGCTTATACACGTGACTCAAGAGTGAAATAGGTCGATAGTTCTTTAATAGGGTTTTGTCCCCGTTTTTAAAGAACATAATGACTACACTCTTGCTCCACGTCTTCGGAGTTCTCCCCAAAAAGAGGACAGAATTGAAAATACGCTGAAGCTGTTGTAGCGTAGGAGTTCCGCTAGCTTTTAAGAGCTCCGTTGTAATTCCATCCTCTCCGGGGGCTTTTCCGTTTTTAAGCTGTCTGAGAGCCAACACAATTTCGTCTAGGCTGATATCTGGAAAATCTTCGGTATAGTGGCGGGTTAGAGTGGCTCTAGGATCCTCAATATGGGGTTGGGGACGGGACGCTTGTGAGGTGTATAAGTGGCCGTAGAAGTCTTTAACTTCCCTGAGAATCTCCGGCTTAGAAGCGACGACACTCCCGTTAGATGTGGTCAACTTCGTCAGATGGCTTCGGCCCAGCTCTTGAACAAAGACTTTTGATCCCCGGTTTCGCTCGATCGCTTCTTTAATAGAGCTTGTGTTGGAATTCCGGAGGTCACGTCTTACGAGCTTCGTGATCTTTTTGTTCAAAGACCGACACAATATATATATCCTAACTAATATTACAATTACTTCAGTAAAGAGGCCAATTTTCAGCACCCTGCCAGAAGGTTAAATACCTACCTTCTTTCAGCTTAACAAAGACCCACTCACTTTAGGTGGATGGCCTAGTCGGGACGGGACAAGAACAACTAAGCAGTCAAAATTATTACAAAATTGACTAATCATTATGACCAAAATATCTGCAACATTTGTCTAGATTTTTTCTAAATTTGTCTAGATTTGTCAAAATCCCAGGTCATCCACTACGTTGCATTGTTTAGCCCACTGAGCCACTTGCATAAATACATTTATTTTTATAAATCATCAAAGATGCGAATTCTGCAATACGTTCCATTGCTAAAGCTCATGATTTATGGTAAGTAATGAATATATTAATAACTAATGTGATAAATTCACACAATGACACATACAACATCTAGAAATATACAGGTTTTTAGGGTTCCGTAGCCTAATGGCAAATATATCCCATACATGGAACTGGAAAAAAAATATTTTTTTAATTCAAACTTAAACGTGTCTATGGATAGGTCTTTATAAATCTATACTAATATTATAAAGAGAGAACATTTGTATTTTTGTATGTTGATAATGAGTAAGCTCAAAAACTACTGAACCAATTTAAAAAATGCTTTCACTAATACATAGAATGGACTTTCCGAATGAAAATAGGCTATATATTATCCCGTTTAAATCAAAGGTACATTCGTGGAGACCTAATTTGCAACCTAAGTCGGCAAATAAACGGTCGAAAAAACACGTTTCTTACGAACGCTGCTTAATTGAAAATAGATAGAAGAATATTTTCTATGCAAGAGTTGTACAACTTAATAAGACCTACAAAAAAGTCCGCGATAGCATATGTCTATCTCTTAAGGTTGACTCACAGTAACCATTTTAATCTTAAAATTTTTGTTAAAAAATATTACATAACTTCCAAGGCTATTTTCAAGTATATAGTATTAATCCTTATCCAAATAATTACGTTAATTAGCTTGGCCACATATTATAGATTAAAATTGTCATTTACAGTATATAATTCAAATGAAAACTCTAGAAGATATCACGAATTTCACAAACACGCATCGCAAAATTAATAAAATATTTGCAGTGAAACCACAGATTAGGTCATAGTTACTACGAAAATATTATTATAAGCTTAACTATGCTGTAGATCCCCACCGATCACAATCAATTTGAAGTCAATATAGTATAATAATATCATATATAAGTCAATACAGTATAGTAATCTATTGTATAAAATAATATTCATCTATATATATAACAATATAATATAATATTGTAAACCACCCCGACTGATCTATGTATAATAGCTTTTTCCAATGACTTTAAACACGACATTTAAAATCTGAGCTGTAAGTTGGTGAGGATTTGAGTATTCTGTAGAGTCCAGGAGGCTTCCATATTCTTACAATATCGTTGAAGAAGATTTTCGAATTGATCAGACCTATGAAAGTTGATTTCAAAGCGCAATTAACTAGAAAAAAGCTCATAATTTTATAACGATTGAACGAATTTTCATGAATCAAAGCTAAGAAAACTCTCGATGAAGACATCTATCAAACAAAAAAAAACTATCAATAATAAAAACAAAATCGGTTCATCCGGTTAGGTGCTAAGATGCTACAGACAGACACACAGATACACACGTTAAACGTATATTACCCCTACATTTTGCGTCGGGGAACGCCGTAAGGTTACGGCGGTCGATGTACTCCTTGGTGGTAAGCTACTTTTTGGTAGATTTAATGATTCCACTACCACTGTACGAAAACTCATGATTCATGAATGCACATAAAACTTTCATTGGTAGTTATATAGCTAGGATTAGAACCAACGACTGTCGGGTCAGAATCAGGGTAACTATCCTTTACGCCAAAGGGCCGTCCAATATCAATACGTAAGTATTATAAAACAAAGTTCATCACTGCGTCTGTCTGTCTGTTCGCAATAATCTCAATAGCTACTGAACGGATTATCATGCGGTTTTCACCAATAGCCAGAGTGTTTATGAATATGGTTTAGGTGCATAATTCGTTAAGGTTTTGTGTAAATTGGATTAAATATGACGATGGTTGTTAAATATGTTCATATTTTATATTCGATGCAACAAACTGATGCAAATTTTGTAGGCATATATGTTCTACCCGTGCGAAGCCGGGGCGGGCTGCTAGTATATAATATAAATGACATTGAAGTTCCTAAAATCATTTTTTCTCAAAGTCAATCATTTAAAAGATAGACGCGTCTAAAGTGGTAAAATGTGTGCCCCCCCCCCCCCTCTAACTTCTAAAGTGAGGGAGTGAAAAATCTACAAAAATATATTCTGTAGATCTCAATAAAAACTTTTAACGACAATTGGTTTAAACGAGTTACTGTCAGCAGTTGTTGAGATATAGCGAACGCAAGTATACCTTTTTTTTTCATACAAACGCTATGAAAAACAAAGTTATTGTTGTAGTTGCGAAAAATCATAGTTATAGAATACTCTACTGTGTTACGGAACCCTACGAGTGCGAGTCCGACTTGCACTTGGCCAATTTTTTTTATTTCTGCCACTCCTGTGTGATTATTCGGTAATTATGGTAAGTGAAGAGGTACATTTTCAATTTGGTTTTGATTGTAAACTTAGGTGCTAATAACACGCCGATTGCTCAAAATTTGTCTAGTGGTTAGTGTGCCTGTCCGCGAAACCAAAGATCGTGGGTTCGATACCCACACGGAACAATTCTTTGTCGTGTGATGTTCAGAGTCTGGATGTGATAATTGTTCCCGTGATATTTAATACTACGTTTGTAAAATCCCCGCGATACGGGGATATCCCTAAAACAGGGGGGTGTTTAAAATTCTTATTCAACTTTTAAGGTCTGTAAGTTGGACCAACCAACTAAATAGATATATTTAGATATAAAAGTGTCTTTTGAAGCTTATTATTAAGGTGCCGCTCCTGTAGCGGATTATACGGCTGTGATTATACAGCTGCAGGTATTGTTGATAATGGTTATTAACCCAAAAAATATTATACCCTCGGCATATGAAGAAATATATATATTTTTGAGGGCCCGCTGGCGTAATCGGGAGAACGGTCGGCTTTGATGCCAGAGGTAAGTACCGAGCTCAAACCCCGCGTGCACCAATAGATTTTTCAATCGAAAAATCTATGTGCGCTTTTCACAGTGGCCCTCCGGTGAAGGAAAAGCATCGTTAAGAAACCAACAACCCCCGCATGGTGGTAGGACTATGTAGTATCCGCCTGGCCAGCTACCACCCTCAAGTTAGAAAATCTGTCGCCAAAAATCGAATGTGTTGCGGCATCTACGATACTACAACTACGATTGTACGATATTGCATGCAATTTCCTTGACTAAATATGACTGCTTACCCTTTATAGATTCCAGCATCAAACATCCTACCTTCCTAACTCCCCAGTTCGTCCCTGCGCAAAGGTTTTAGGTCTTTTAAGGCATGGGCAGGAACCTCAGTGCCCAGCTTTGGCACTGCTTTCTAATGGCGTAACATATTGCAAAACTGATCGATGGGATTATGTCACCCGTATTAATTACTCCGACAATGTTTACGTTTAGACGATTTTTATGCGATTCAACATCTGTTTTAATTATTTAACTACAGTGAGACTTATGTGGGTGTTCCTTCTATGGTCATTATGTTTTCTATTTTCGTAGGCAAAATATAGGCACAGAAAAATAGATTTTTTCTCTGATATAAGCGAGAATAATAATTATTATTCCTATTAGATGGAAGGCCCAGTGATGTAGTGGGAGAATGGTCGGCTTTGACGCCAGAGGTACCGAGTTCAATTCCCGCCGTGCACCAATGGTTATTTCTATCGAAAAGTTTATGTGCGCTTTTCACAGTGTCCCACCGGTGAAGGAAAAACATCGTTAAGGAACCCCCAACCCCAGCATGGTGGTAGGACACTATCTAGTGTCCGCTTCGCCAGCTACCAACTTCAATTTAGATAATATGTCGCCAAACATCTAATGTTTTCCGGCAGCTATCCTTGAAAGCCAGTTCCCATTCTAGGCCTGGCTTGCTAACATTCTCGACTGCATCATCACTTGCCAACAGGTGAAATAGTGGTCAAACGCTAGCCTATATTATATTAAAAAATATTATATACTTATTATGGATTGTAAAACTGTGGTTAAAGAGAGTTATTTATATGTCTATCGTCTTCATCGTTACGTGGGTGTCAGATACTTAATATTATGTAACCCATGCAATGCAGGCTTTATGAGGAAACTTACCAAATACCGCCATTATGGATTTTTGGTGATATTTGTAGAAAATGTATTACAAGATCCTAATTTTAAAAAAAGTTGTGTAGTAGTGTTACTTGGATGTCTCTAACAACAAAAAGTTGTATGTTCCTTTTTAGCTTACGTTGCTATAATAGATACCTGTTCCGATTTAAAATAAATAATGTACCTACTTTGTAATTTTTCATCTGTAAAAAAAACCTTTAATTTTGAATTAATACATATTACATATACTATTTACATACCTCACTTTTTTACATACTTAAATATATCACTTTTGAAATTACGTAGCGTTACAGTCCGAAGGGAGCGTAAAGCGTCATGTTATATTTTATTTTTATTAACGCCCTCTATTGTAGAACGGCGTAACTACGAAGACGTGTTCGCTAAAGTTCAACAGATGGAGTTGTACAAAAATAATTATTGAAGTTGAGAAATAAATTAAATTAATATGGAAGTTTTACTTCTAACACGTAGCTTTCTAGGTACCTATTTATTTAGTCATACCTAATTAGTACATAGCAATAGGTAGAACTATTGTTAAATCCTAATAAATTCATAAGAACCGAGAGTTAAGTCTCACGCTTTAACAAAACAGGTTTACGCAAAATTGATATAAAACACACATTAGCAATTTACATACATTTGAACTTTAATTTATTATGTTGATTGGAAAACGAATGGTTCATTAAGTAACTGAAAGGTGATGGTGACCGGTGACATAATATATAATGTTACTCGGCTTAGTCGGCTTTCGGATGGTCATCGGCATATTAACCAATAGTCGAATCACGAATCTGACGATACCATAGACATTACACATGTATACCTAGCGTAGCGTTACTAGTATAGTTTTGGGTGGCGTCGCCGTGTCTGCATTGAGAGTGAGACGTGTAGGTAGTCTGTGATACTATAGAGATGTACCTAGCGTACTACCAGTAGGAACAGGTTCGGTAGGTTTCGAAAGTCAATTGCCATCCTTATCTGGTTTTGGGAGTGAAATGTCAACGGCATTTCTGTAAACCGTGTGTTCTCGGACCTCAATTATACAGTTATATATCTATCTGGGTGATGCTTAATGATGATAACTCAAGGAGGGGTTCTTCTTAAGCTCAGACTAGCCATCGAATGATCATCTGATCGCCAATCGCAGCCAGTTCCGACATGATATCTGGATCGTTCCATTCCAGTCAGGTTGGGAGATGATTGGGATTGACATAAAGATTGGGAGATTTTTAACCGACTTCCAAAAGAAAGAGGTTCTCAATTCTTCTGTATGTTTTTTTGTATATATGTTACGCGATTACTCCGTCAATTGTAAACCGGATGATTCTTTTTGAATCGGTAGGGTACGTTTTCGAGGTGGTCCCATTGTAATTTCATCGAGATCTGATAAGTATCTCCAGAGATATGACGATAAACGTTTCAAACTTGCTACTGAAATTTACTCGCGCGGCATGGAAGTCGGCTGTTTTAGTTTTTAAACTTAATAATTCATGTGTTTAGCGTCTTCCACTCAAGCGCCAAACCATACATTGATACATTTTGGTCAGATGATGGCCAGGTGCATGTAGGTTAGGTACCTATTCCTCCCATAACTCTAAAATTGGATTAGACATCTATCTGAAAAAAAAAACAATCCACTTCTGTGGTCTGTTTTTAACTAACTTCCAAAAAGCAGGAGGTTCTCAATTCTTCAGATTTTTTAAAATTTTTATTTTATGTATTTGTTTCTTTGTATGTACCTATGTTTCGCGATTATACTCCGTTCGAATATACTGAATACTAAACCGATTAGAATGATTCTTTTTTTAATTGGTAGAATACATTTCCGAGGTGGTCCCATTGTAATTCGACGAGGGGGCCTGGCGACCTGTAACACAGGTTTTTGTACAAAAACCTACATCAGGCGCCAGCTCTCACAAAGTAGATCTATTGTTCACGTACTTTTATTATCCTGTGTTAATAGTTACTAAGCTGTACCTTTTGTGAGGAGAAATAAATACTTTTTTTTTTATTATAGCTATATACCTACCAATAAAAGTTTTATGTGCATTCATGAAAAAAAAAAAAAAAAAATATCCAGGTCAGATATATATCTTCATAGATATTAAAGTCTCAAACTTGCTACTGGACTGACTCGCGGAGCCTGGAAGTCGGTTGTTTTCGTTTTTAAACTATCTCAATTAATTTCATTAACTTTGTAAGAGAACAAAACCAAAGTATAATTAAATAGATACTACAATTTTTAGGTTTTAAGTTTGTTTCGTCAAATAACCGAAATCGAAATCGAATACAAATTTTGGAAAGAATCATAATGATTACTATCATAGATCATCACAATAATTTGTGGATATTGATGTATTTAATTGCGGAAGTGTCAATAAAAAAAATTGCTGTCGAATGTCAACGATCGACGACAATTATTTTTAGGTGTAGGCAGGAAGTTGTGAGCTGTTATAGAAATGAAAGCGGCCAAGTGCGAGTTGAGCTCGCGCACCGAGGGTTCCGTACAAAATTGTAGACAATTACTAAAACACAAACTGGGTTAATGCAATGCACCGCAAATAATAATTTGATAACAGTAAATTCGCTTTCTTTTTACCCGACTACGGTAAAGCAAAAGGGAGGGTTTTGTTTTTGACTGGTATGTGGGTATATTTGTACTTACACTAACTAAACTATTCAATAGAACTAAATTATCTAATACTATAAAAATCTTTGTCCTGACATACTGACTGACTGACTTCTTGGTCGTAGAGACTTGACATTTGGAGGATATATTTGTCTTGGTACGTAAACGTGTATTAAGAAAGGATTTTCTAAAATTCACCCCTTTAGGGGATGAAATGGGGTAACAAAGTCTGAAAATCAATATTGTTTCGAATTGCACTGAAATTTGGCGTGCAGATAGTTATTACGACGTTAGTTCCCTCTGAGAAATGAATTTCTAAAATTCACCCCTTAAGGGGATGAAACGGTGGTTCAAAGTTTGTAAGGAGAAACAAGATTAGATAGTTTTTTCTATTTGAAACGAAGAAAGGAATTCGAAGAATTTTACCGCTTTGAATTTAAAAAAAAAAAAACAAAAGTAATGAACCATTCAGCTGTCATCCAATCGTTTACGTCAGACTAATAAAAAAAATATTTAAGAGGATTAAAACCAACCATACATGTAACTGTATGTTTCAGTACTTCAGACCATTTTTATATAAGAAAAAAAAATAAGTGAAGAACTGAAATACAAGAAGAAAAAAAAAATTAAAGTTCATTTATTTCAGGTAAGTTTTCACCCATAAATTCACAATTTTCACGCTTCAATTTAAAATCAATCATATCAATATCATATTTTACATTTACATTTACATTTATTTATTATATTACATACTTAAGTGTACGTAGAGTATTTGATATAGAAAATAAATTTCAATTCGATACCTCTACGTATTCCTGAGAATAAGGGACTGTCTTGAAAGACGGACAACGAAGTACAAAGTACCTACCTATATTATATAAGGGTTCTTTTTTCTTTTTGAGGTACGGAACCCCAAAAATTAAAACTGCGATAGTACGGTACGACATGCACGACCTATAAAACAGCAGATATACTAGCATAACATTCTCAGGATTTTAAGAGACATTTTAAGAAGTCTACAGGCATAAGTAGATAGGTAGTATAGAAGTTACAACGTAAACCTTCGAGTATTTACCAATGGAGTTGTTAACGTTGTAATCCGCAAACATTTTTTTCTGCCGATACTTACGGAGGACGAGGTAAACACGCTTTGCACACACACAAATCACTCACTTTAACGATCCCGCACACTAGCTTGAAACACGCACACAGTATTAAAAATACAGCGTACTTACGCACGCTCATATGGCCAAAAATGGCTATATGGCCAGCAGAGGGGTACGCCTTGCGTTAACATCTCCTTTGGTAAATGCTCGAAGACGTAAACGGGTCATTGATTTTTACATAATCTTTCTTTGACTTATACCAGTATCATCATCATCGCTTACCAGAGCCCCCTGCGCTGTACTGTACCACAGAATAAATAATAGATCAACATGCTTTAGATACTCTCTACATAGTTTTATAATAGTGAGTTTGAATCGTGATTATAAAAGTACCGAGTATTATACTGACTACTATTTGATGTCGAATGTCTCGACCTAGGTTTTGTGCATCGGACATGCACGAAACCTAGGACGAGACATCATCATCATCATCATCATCATGATGATGATGTCTCGTAGGCTTAGAATATTTTTTTTAATTTTTTTATTTATTTATTAATGCAAGATACAAGTAAAATTTCTTAATCTACTTTCTGCCAAACTGCTGAGCAGTCTGACTCTCTGACTCTCTGTGTCGGCTGTGTGCTGCCGGAACACTGTGAGGTTATGGCGGCAGATTTTCACCTTGATGGTGGTAATCAACTTTTTTGGTAGCAAGTCAGGCGCAACATCGTTGTAATATGTACCTGCATTGTTATTCTCATTTCAATCGGATAAATTGGAATACCGAAGCGTCATTATGAATTTCGAATCTTTATTATTCCGTAAGTTATTTGGTCGCGGAAACCTTTTCGATTAGAATCATTGATTTTTTAGAGTAGAAATATCAAAAGTTATGGATTAGAGCATTGTGAATTGCAAACATTTGAGTCGAAGGAGTAATAATTTCCGAGGCCGAATAGATTTCCGAATGACAATCAGCAAGGTTTTTCTCATTATTCTCAATCATTTGAAAGCAAATTTGGATTCAGAAACTTCCCCTCTACTTCGACTTGGATCTTTGCAATTCACAATGCTCCCTCCCATCTGTAACTTTTTCGGTTCGGTTCGGTTTATAAAATCAGTGATTCTAATTTGAAAGGTTTCCGAGACAAAATAGCTCACAGATTTATCAATAAGTGTTCAAATAAATAATAGTTTAAATAAACTAAAAAAATACGCTTTTATAGAAAATCCAACTAAAAAATAGAAAATAAATTTTAATAAATTTGAATTAAAAATAGTGTAAGAAAAAATGATTTTATTGTAAAAAAAGCGTGGGGTGCATGGTATCAATAGTTCCAAATATTTTATGAACAGATATGACTAGAAAGGTTATTTTGATAATATCCTGAAAAGCACCCCACGCTTTTTTTACAATAAAACAAATGTACTCAAATAATTTTTAAATGGAGTATATTTCCTGCATAATGTGCTGTAATTTAATTAAGACAGTATTTATATAAGTTCTCACACAATTCAGCCCCACACCCAAACGATCGAATCGTAACTTATAGTTTTTGGTCCTTCGACTTAAAGTATACACACATTATATGTTTTTGTCAGAGATCATGGATTATATACAGCGTGTTTCATACAGCATGTATAAAAGAAAACAACAAGGCTCCCCTTCATAGTTAGGCTACTTACAGATATGCGACAGATTTTCCAACTTGAGGGTGTTAGCTAGCAAGGCGAAACCTAGATAGTGTCCTACCACCATACAGGGTTGGATAGGAAAATCAATTGGTGCACGGCGGGGATTGAAATCGCTACCTCTGACGTCAAAGCCGACCATTCTCCCTCTGCGCCACAGGGCTTTCAAATTAAAATTTAATCGATGTAATTTTACAAGTAAGTTATAGCCTAGACATACCTAGACATTACCCATGAAGACAAAAATTACAAAAAAATAAATATGACAAAAAATAAGACAAAAATTAGAAAAGAACATAAATGCCGTTGACAGTATTCGTTATTCCGTGTCATAAAACAATCTATGTTAGTTAATTTACGGCGGTTGAATGTCCGATTAACTAAATTTCTACTTTAAAATGGTTGGGTAATAAGTTGAACCGGAAACGTGTAGAACATACCTACGTTTGCTAAAAACTTCTCACCAACTTATCTACAGTTTCGTCACCTCCTTTCACACATCCTGTACATGACTTACTTCCTTTGTTTAGATCCTGTGGTTTTGGTGACGACAACATACGAGTATTATTAAGATATATTCAAAATTTAACCAACTTATCTATGTATTAATCTATTGTCATAGAGACAATTCCAATGAGCCCAAACTCGACACCTGTGCTGTAGGTTGGTAAGGAGTTGAGTATTCTGTAGATTCTAGGAGATGTCCCAGCATCAAGTCAATGCTACCATGTTTAATTTAAAAAAATGTCTTAAAATATCGTTGGAGGAAGAGGTTTTTTGAATTGATGCATATGAAAGTTGATTTCATAGCGCCATCACCTAGAAAAAAGGTCACACTCTTAAAACGGCTGAACGGATATTCATGAATCAAAGCTAAGAACACTTGCGATGAATACACCCATCAAACAGGAACAAGTTCATCAAAATCGGTTCATCCGTTTGGGCGCTACGATGCCACAGACAAACACACATACACAGATAAACAGATACACACGTCAAACTTATATAACACCCCATCTTTTTGCGTCGGGGGTTAAAAATAGAACAGGAATAATAATACTAGTTTATCTGTGAGCTGTTACACATTGCGAGTCTGTCTTTGCATAGCTTACCTAACATACTCCTTGGAGTAATCGGATGAAAAGTGCTTGCCAAGTTCCGGTACGATGTTCAGTGCTAGCCAGCTTTCAAGGAAAGTTAGGTACACTTTGTGGGTTGGAACAATGTCAAAGACGGGGCACAGGAGTGCGAGCCTCATTGTGCTCTTCCATTGTTTTCTTCCATTTCCTGACAAGCGCGATTCCATCCCAAGCCGCATCGTCACTAACATCAGATAAGATAGAAGTCAAGTGGTTTTACGAACCGAATTTAAAACAATAGCTAAATCTAGAGGTACGTAGTAGTATAAACTCGCTAAAGTGCGATTTTCTGGGACATTAATAAACTGACATCCACAAACAAAATACGCTCCTCGATTTCGAAGGATTTCCATTCACTATCCCATCCGCATTTATTCTACATTCTACCCCCATAGGGGACGCGGCCGCAACCAAAGGTCAGAACCACCGCACATTTATCTATTGAGCAATAATGGCGCACGCACGGTCGAGCGGCAAGCGCGCGAACATTTTCCCGCCATACGCTGGAACCGGCCAGTCGCGTTCGAAAGAAAAAAATGTTTTAACACAGATTAAACATAACATATTTATTTTATTATTTGGAATTAATTTTTGGTTTATGTGGTCAATTCGTGTGTGAAAATAGTGGTTAGTGGTAGTGTCGTGATGGTGGCACCATGTGGCTGGCGGTGGGACGACTGCTGCTCCTCACGCTCATGACGGAAGTTATTGCGTTCAACGTCAGCTTTGCACCATTTACTGATGCGGTGAGTTTGAGACAAATATTCGATCAACATCTACGAGGCTTGTAGAGGCTCTAGGTAAGCAGCACGGATCCTATAAGATCCGTGGTAAGCAGGTGGAGTAAAGAGCTTTTGTATTGCCTGATTATGCTCGAAAGCTTTACAAGTAATTTTGAACTTGTAATAGCTATTGTTTATGTATTTAATTTATTTTACGTAATAAAACAATAACTTTACAATATACAAAATACATCGAAAGTTTTCTAAAATACAATTAGTAGGTATATGCAAAAACCTTCACAAACAGTGCTTGCGTTTTTACTAAACACAGATAAAGTTAAGTAATATTAATAAATAAGTTACATTAATAAATGTTGTGTCTACAATAATTATAGCAATACTTACTGCGTTTTTAACGTAGTTAATATTTTTACAAATAGGTAAGATATCCATTATAGGGTATTTTAAAATATTTATCAACAAAAAGCGCAAAACAGAGAGCTTGCACATAACAAACCGAAATATAAATACGCGGGTCATAGGTCATAGAGCTAACAATAAAAATGTAGAGGCCAGACAGATATCTATGTCTAAATAAGAGGCTTAGCCCGTAACGCAATATATTCGAATTAGCATCATAACTCCGCTATTCACATGCATTATGCATGCAAATAGCAGAATTATTCACTTCTTCGCAATATTGATGATTCCGCATGTTTGAGCCATTATGGTACTTTATGTTGCACGGATGCAGATTGTGTGATTCAAAGTTTTGGCGGTAGTGGATAAATAGGATAATCGTATTTGGTAGTAGCACAAAAAAAGCGCAAGACATTAAAAAATATACCTGACTGGCGAGGACTAGTGTGATTCGAGGATGTTGGTTGTAACCTCGCCTACATCAAGGAGAAAATCGACCGTCATAACAGCAGCAGCACAGCCATTGAGAGTCAGACCATAGAAGCCTAGCGTGTTCGCCATCCTCGATCACATCATCGCTTACCACCAAGCGAAAAAAGGTACATATGTATGTTTATATGTAATAAGCCTTATAGCTAACGTGACCATTTATTTTGTCACTCAAAACGGGACATTACTAAATAACAACGAGAAATTCGCGTAGCTATTGGCTAATGAACAAATGTATTATTGCCAATTATCGCGGCTATCTGCCTCTAGCAAAAAAAAAAGGATTAGCGAGAAATTGGCGTGGGTATTGGCTAATAAAGAAATGGGTATCAAATAATCCAATCATATCGCCTGTCTGCGTAGCAGTCTGCATCGCGGTGACGCGTTGCTAGGTAACCTAACTAAACCGGTTGGCTCAATTTTCGCAAGGTTTTGAAAAACGGGACAATTATGCGTCCCAGAGATTTCCTTGGGGACACCGGGACAGATTACCTAAAAAGGGACGGTCCCGTTCAAAACGGGACGTCACGTTACTTATAGCGTATCATCTGGCTGGAATCTAGATCGATGTTGTTTAGCAAGTATAAGTTTGCCTTTGAACCCCGAGTGACAATGTCTACATTTTTGTGAAGAATGCTGAACGCTTGTATCCAAACTTACTGACTACGCTTCACACAGAATATCTTCAGATCGTCAACATAGCTACATTGAAGCACAGAATAAACAATAGTACAAGTGATATAATACAGGTTTCAGGCGTACGAACTGAGAAGCAATTTAAAAATGTAAAATTGTTAAACACAATCCAAAATTTCATTGTACCGACGGGACTCGAACCCGCACCCCCCGGATTACACGTCACGTTGTGTTTAACAATTTTACAAAAAATATAAAGTGTGAAACACTTCAAAGAAACATAATATTTAATTTAAAAATGTGTTCGTATCGACCTTATAATTAATAATTAGGCTGGTAAACGCAATTGACCGACTATAATCAGTTATATAAATTATGGTATACTTTCATATTGATAATGATGGTTCAACGGAGAAACATACCTAATTTTACGGCCTAGAACAATCACTATCGTGTCCAAAATTTCAAAAGTTCACATAGAAAATAATTACATTGTAGAGACAGCTAGTTTAATTCTATATTACCCTCGACGGTTATACAATTTGAACAATGTGGCTGAGTCGGACGTGACGGCCGTTTTATGATCGTTTCAGCGCGGTTACGGCCTTTGTAGAACTCCATAAACTTTTGATGACTTTCCTAGACCATTGGCTTTTTATAACAACTTTGTATTCGGTGATGTTTACGATTGGCACTAAACTATTGAAAGGGAAGTCTAGATTTGATTGAGGTTATGCATTTGAATATGTTCAAGTAATGTACTTATGTATGTAGTATGTTCAATAACATTAAGGTAGTTTAAAAACTAAAACAGCTGACTTCCATGCCCGGCGAGTCAATTTCAGTAGCAAGTTTGAGACGTTTATCGTCATATCTCTGGAGATACTTATCAGATCTCGATAAAATTCCAATAGAAAGACCACGCCTCGATGAGATTACAATGGGACCACCTCGGAACCTACCTTACCGATTAAAAAAAGAATCATTCAAATCGGTTAACAATTTTACAAAGTAATATCGCGTAACATACATTAAAAAAAACATGCAGACGAATTGAGAACCTCCTTCTTTTTCGAAGTTATGTAGCTGTGTCCCGTAGCTTTACCCGCGTAGACATCGTCCCAGTGGGAATATCGGGATAAAATGTATCGGAAAAACAGAACGGTACGGGAAAAACGCTTGCCAGCGGAAGGGTTAAGTGTTATACCAGGGTTTAGGCTATCTACATACCAAATGTCAGCTCAATCGGTTTGGTAGTTGTTAACAAACTGTCGCCTTCATAATATTAGTAGGATAGTAGATATGGACTAATTAAAACACGTACGATGATTTATAGAATAGAATAGAATAGAAAAATTCTTTATTGCACACCATTTAAAAAAACAACAGACAGCAAATTAACCTACTTAAATTACTATAGGTAATACAATGGGCGGTCTTATCGCTTAAAGCGATCTCTGCCAGACAACCTTTGGATGGACAGAATTTTTAGAAGGAGTTGCTGGTGGTACAATGCGTAACATAATACTAACTACAGTGCTAATAAATATTATATTATTAATATATACCTAAGTACCTAGTAGTACTAGAAAGATAGGTAAGTATATAAAAATGAATTTAGCTACAAACAAGACGTAGGTATGTAGTATGTACTATGTACTACATCTTACTTTTCTTGTTGCTCTAATTATATCCGAAACGATATAAACGTAAAAATAATGTTTCAAAACCGAAATGCATGCTCATCATGCGGACCGTCGGGGCATGGAATGCCCTGCCTGTGTCTGTGTTTACGGCTAAATACAATATGGTGATCTACAAATCGCCAGTGAATAGGTATCTTCTGGGTAAGCGCGCTCCATCATCGACCGCACTGTCTCTACAATGTAATTATTTTCTATGTGAACTTTTGAAATTTTGGACACGATAGTGATTGTTCTAGGCCGTAAAATTAGGCATGTTTCTCCGTTGATCCATCATTATCAATATGAAAGTATCCCATAATTTATATAACTGATTATAGTCAGTCAATTGCGTTTACCAGCCTAATTATTAATTATAAGGTCGATACGAACACATTTTTAAATTAAATATTATGTTTCTTTGAAGTGTTTCACACTTTATATTTATTGTAAAATTGTTAAACACAACGTGACGTGTAATCCGGGGGGTGCGGGTTCGAGTCCCGTCGGTACGATGAAATTTTGGATTGTGTTTTTTTTTAAATTGCTTCTCAGTTCGTACGCCTGAAACCTGAATTCTATTACTTGTATTATTGTTTATTCTGTGCTTCAATGTAGCTATGTTGACGATTTGAAGATATTCTGTGTGAAGCGTAGTCAGTAAGTTTGGATACAAGCGTTCAGCATTCTTCACAAAAATGTAGACATTGTCACTCGGGGTTCAAAGGCAAACTTATATCAGGTGACTTACAGGGCATGTGAGACTTAACATCTTTATGTCTCAAGGTAACAGGCGCATCGCAGTGACATGCAAAATTCTGGCAGTCCATGCCGCTGTATCTGTAATAGGTAGACGTCATCGCTTACCATCAGGCGAGCTTCGTCCTTGTCCTGTTACCTAATATCATAAAAAAAGGTGAGATAGTGGTCAAGTGCTACCCAGTTCTATGTAAAAAAAAAAACAAGACCATAAACATCACTACAAAATTCGTCGGAACTTTCCGTGAGTAATTATGAAAACCCATTCAAAGTTGCAGACACTACATCGACATGCGGAGTAGTTATTAAATATTGTTGTTAAGCACGTTTTTATGCCGTTTATAGTCGCAGATAAACTGCCGCTAAATACAAGTTACTGGTACACTACATATTAAAGATGTAAAGTAAAAGCGATAATATACATACGCGTGAGTGAACGCGAAGATTTTAGATGCAACGACTAAAATAACACAAATCCTATACTAGTTAGATAGTTAGTTAGATATGAGTTGTTAGCAGACCTCGCGAGTCTGTATTTGTATAACTTAAAACTAAGTAAATGTTCACCACACACATTAAAATCCTTAAAACAAAAATATACCCCTGACCTCTTGAAGCTTATCGGATAAACAAGATGTTTGGACCAAAAAGTTGCGTTAACAAAAAAGTTTAGTGACATTTTAGCAAATTTTTTAATGTTTCAATCCCCATATCTAATAACTGTCGTAGTTTCCTAATTTCAAAACCCTTATTGAAGTATCAAGAGTGTAAATATTTGTACCTATGTTATCTTTGACCTATTCAGCTTCTGTCATATCATAAGGTTTTTCATGTCAATTTCTTTTACTCATTAGGGTTACCTACCAAATTAAAATCGCAGATCAAGTAAACGTAGCAAGCTAAATAACAGCTACAATTTCGATTACTAGGATATGTCTAATAAAAAAAAACCCGGTTCGAAATGTTGTCCCTATGTAAAGTCTTCGGTGGCTATGACAACCAATGTCTACGAATCTTCAAGAATCTATTATCTGTAATCTGATGTTCGAAAGCTACGAAGAGACGAATTTTAGGACAGCAGCGTTTCAACGTTCAGTGTAAACGGTGCGTTCAGCATCGCCGTCACCTAGGTATATACCTACTTACTACCTATAAAGTATCGAGGTATGCACCCGGCCTACAGGTTCTACCTGTCCGCCGTGCCCTACATTTGTAGATATCCGTGTTGACCGATTTATCTAACTTATTCTAAAGCTTATAACATTCGCAATCGTATCTTAAAGGTATGGACACACCGCGGCGTCCTGCGATCTGCGGGCGCGATCTCAGTACATTTCAATTGTTTTCTGATCGCGTTTGGTGTGAACCAGTCGATACAAATACTACTGCGCTATCTGATCGCCGCCTAGATCGCGCACGCAGGACGCCGCGGTGTGTCCGTACCTTAAAGATGTTTACATTGACGACAAACAAGGTGTTTGAACCCATACACCTCGGGCAGTAGGTACTTTTAAATGCAATGTGCTAAATGAAAATATCTGGTTACTTTAGGTAACACTGAAAGTTATGTCGGAAGTCAGCGGACTTTAAAGATATGTTCTGAGAGCCCCGTCGGTGTAATGGCATGGTTTATAGGTGAGACTAGGTCACCGGTTCAAATCCTAGCACGGGTGTTCGACTGTTCGTATACAGCTGGTAGGAGCATATTATATCGATGTTTCGCCTGACTTGCTACGATAAAGTAGCTTATCACCATCAAGGAGAAAATCTGCCGCCATAACCCTGTATGGCTATTCTGTAAGCTATCTCGACAGCGGAATCAGCGGTGAGATTTGAATTTTGTATTACGAAATTCAACCGTATTACGATCGTGATACGATTGAAATTCGTAGTACGAAATTCGAATCTCACCGCGGATTCCGCTGTCGAGATAGCTCACAGAATAGCCTAGCTGGTTCCGGCAGCACATAGCCCTTGAGAGTTCAGATTCCCAGAGGAGATTAGAAGGCTTATATTTCTTTTTGCAATTGGTTGGTCAAAAAAAGCAAATGACAGGGGCGTAGCTACAGCAGACCTTAATTTTTTGTAGAAACAAATTTTGCTCTAGAAGCATTTTCAAGGGAGGAAACGGAGGAATACATTGTATGGAAAAGTGCACCCTGCGTTCGCTCTTCAGG
The DNA here is from genome assembly GCA_954871355.1 of Cabera pusaria. Taxonomy (NCBI): domain Eukaryota; kingdom Metazoa; phylum Arthropoda; class Insecta; order Lepidoptera; family Geometridae; genus Cabera; species Cabera pusaria. The sequence goes on from OX940894.1 coordinate 26,862,934, forward strand.
CCTAGCTAGGCGCTTTGATAAAGGCCTAGCGTGATTACCATCTTCGATCACATCATCGCTTACCACCAGGCGAGATAGTGGTCTAACGCTGGCCTATAAGATATTTAAAACAAATAAAAGATTGATTTGCAACAGAGTAGAATATTGGAGTGTAAAGCCACTTTACATTAGTTTGTTTGCCATGCTGAATCCCAATCCCTGAAGTGCTGCTATATTCGCAATATCATTTATTGCTTACACATAGGACCGCATCAATCGTGAGTCTCTACTTCGGACCTGTAAGATGTGGAATGAGCTGCCCGCAGCGATTTTCCCTCACTTATAGAATGGAGTTTTTAAAAAGGTTATCTACAAATTCCTCAAAGATCAGCAACGTATAAACAGCGCCCATGGTGTTTCAGATGTACAAGGGCGACGGTGACCGCTTTCCATCAGGCCCGTCTGCTTCATTGTCAACTGTAATATTAAAAATGTAAAAATTGAGATAAAAATAATAAAAGATAAGGATTAAACAAAGGTAGTAAGTAGATAGTAACATAATTAAGATTGTTTAAAAACTAAAACAACCGATTTCCAAGCGCCCCGCTAGTCAATTTCAGTAGCAAGTTTGCGACGTTTACCGTCACATCTCTGGAGATACTTATCAGATCTCGATGAAATTACAATAGTACCTCGGAAATGTAACCTATCAATAAAAAAAAAATAATTTGCATCGGTTCTCATTCGACAGTAATTGCGTAACATACAAAGAAAAAAAAATTTAAAAAAAAACATAACGACGAATTGAGAATCTTCTTCCTTTTACAAATCTAAAAATCTAAAAAAAATTAAAAACAAGCTTTTATCTGGGACAATGAACTAAAATGTTAAAAATAAATTCTAGTAAGTATCTGGCGTGTAGGTACTTACCTATATTCTTAAAAGCTTGAAGCACTACCCGTTTTTCAGGCAAGGTAATTACCATACTTCAGTGCCTCAAGCTTTTAAAAATATAGGTAAGTACCTACACGCCAAATACTTACTAGAATTTATTTTTAACATTTTAGTTCATTGTCCCAGATAAAAGCTTGTTTTTAAAAATATTTTTTTTATTTATAATTTATTTTTAAATTTTTAGTAGGTAGGTATAGATACCGACTACCTACCTACTACCTAAGTATTTAAGAGAAGGCATGATGTTTTAAAATATTCCACGCATATTTGATGTGATTTTGGGTTAAGTGCTCTTCAAGGAAAATCAATCGATTCGGTGGGGCTATGTTACTTTATAACAGAAATGCCATGGCCACCTTACAGCTTCATCATCAGATCCTGGCTATCATTTAAGTGTAAAGTGCTCCTCAAGACGAATCATTTGAGCCCAAACTCGGTAGAGTTACGTTGATTTATCACAGAGATGCCGTGACATACATACATACATACATTGCAAGTTAAATAAAAGCTTGTAATATAAATAGTATTAAGAGTAAAATTTACCATTCAAATAGAAAACATATCATTGAAGTTATTGAAGCATATATCTAGAACTTAACGCCCTCACTAGCGTCTTTCTAGCCATGTGCTGTGTTTCTAACAATGAGTAGGTACAGTCAAGAGGAGGGTGTTGACCATGTCATGATGGAGTGTGGCCGGAATGAGGGTCAAAGACGATTGTTGTTCGATGACAGTTCCATTGGATTATATAATAGCTATCACTTTCCCAACCCTTATGTAAACAAATTAAATTGGTCCTGGCCATAGTTAACACAGTACTAAAGATAGTGTTGCCAGGTGTTCCGAATTCGCAGGACGTCCCGATTTGCGTGAATGTCCCGATTTTCACGCGTTTCGATTAAACCTTGATCGGGACGCCATATGTCTTGATTTTTCTTAAATTTTATAATACAATTCTACATTTTACAGGTACGTGGAAACAACAAACGCTTAAAATGCGTTTTATGAGAGGACCACGTATCAATAATATAAAATATGCGGGTGAACCCATTCACGAATACGCGAATTTCTGTGGTAAAATCGAGAGGGGTGGGATCACTTCAAAGAGCTCATCAGAACTTTCCCCATGATAATACCTATAGAATAGACTAAGCGAACCAATATCCCGATGAAGACTCGACAGTTCAAGTTTATCTGTCAGCTTCGCGTCGTTGACTACTCTGTAATAATGGCTCTTCTCGGAAGAGAGTCAAGTGGTTACCTTATATTTCGGTCCACCACTCCAGAGATGCGAGCAGTACTCCATATGCGGCCGAATCTGCGCATTGTACAACAAAAGTCACTGGCTAGGCGTGATGTACTGCTTGCCTCTATTTAGTACACCGAATTTCGAACTGTGACTTTAGCTTTGCTAGCCAAATGACTCTCGAACTGGCGTCGATAAAAATGTCTGATCTCTTTGTTCTTCGGAATCTCATAAATAATATAGGTTCTCCTTCATTCTGATCATTAAGAGCATAGAATTTGTCTGCGTACTTGTTATTTTACAATATTATTGGGCTCGCATACGTTCAGTATGTCTTGTTACCTAAGGCATAATTCTCAAGTGATTTTTTTCTTATTATATTGATTTATAGGCTTATAGATAATTTTGTAAAATGAAGGATTGTGCGTTCTTATCCTTAAAATAATACACAAAAATATATATTCTACTGGTTTTTATTTCAGCTGAATTATGACATTATATACCCATTCTTTCTTTTTCTTGATATAATTTTCGTACAAATCTGAATAAATCAATAAGTAATTAATAATAAATACAACTATTTATTTAGTCGCTGTAGCCGTCCCGATTATTTCAACCTTCCGTCCCAATATTTGACACTTAATCTGGCAACACTATATAAAGTCAGAACAGCTTTTATTATATTTTTAAGTTGTTTAAGTACCTATATTTATTCGTATAATGATTGTTGCATTACAAGTTTGTATCTGAGCTAACGGGGCGACATTATATCGCATGTGTGAAAAATTAAGTAAAATAAGAATTACAAAAAAATCGCATCTGTTGCGAGATCGATATATAATCATACTAACAGCCCGCCCCAGCTTCGCACGGGTGAAATTGATACATAATATTGGACGGTCTGTTAGCATAACGGATAGTTACCTTGACTTCTAACCCGCCGGTCGCTGGTTGTAATCCTAGCTATATACCAATTGATTTTCTCAAGATTCTATGTGCATTCATGAATCATGGGTGTTCGTACACAGGTAGTGCGATCATTAAATAGATGTTCCGCCTGACTTGATTCCAAAAAGTAGCTTACCACCATCAAAGAAAAAATCTGCCGCCATAACCTTACGGTGTTCCGGCAGCACAGCTCTCGGGATTCATTCCATTCTAGGTCTAGCGTGTTCGCCATCCTTTTTTGTTTGGGACTTCTTCACGTTCAAACGGCTGGACCGATTTATTTTGCACAGGGAAATACAGTAACTTCATATTAATGGATAAGACCATAGGATACTTTTGCGGGGAAGCCGCAGTAGTTTTATAAGATAGATCTTATAAAACTAGCTCAGTCCTGCGGCTCAAACTATATTGACATCAAATTGATTTATATCGGTTGGGATCTACAAAAATAGCTAATATAATATAATGTTTACGTAGTAACTATTATCTAATCTGTGGTTCCGCCGCAGACATTTTATTATTTTACGTGGCGAATAATTTTAAATCTGTGATATCTTCTAAAGTTTTCATTTAAATTATATACTGTAAAGGACAATTTTAATCTATAATATGTGACCAAGGTAATTAATGTAATTATTTGGATAAGAATTAATACTGTATTGTAGAAAAAAGCCTTGGAAGTTATGTAATGTTTTTTACTTAAAAACTAAAGATTATAACGGTTACTGTGAGTCAACCTTAAGAGATAGACTATGATTTAAACGGGATTATAATTATATAGCCCATTTTCATTCTGAAAGTCAATTCTATATGTTAGTGAAAGAATCTTTTAAATCGGTCCAGTAGTTTTTGAGCCAAATCATTACAAACATCCATACAAAAATACAAAAATAAAAATGTTTTAATGTCTTAAAATGTCTCTTTATAATATTAGTATAGATAAAAAATTACACTTTTAATATACATTTTCTTAGTTCCAACAAACACAAATTATTTTGATATTGGTAATACCTACGTAAGTGGCAATTACCAGATATTACTTAATACCACAAGATTCATTAATTGAGGTTTCATTCACTCCATTCAGAAGTACTTGACAGTACACACATGACGTATACCTACTGATTTTAATAAAACGCCGATCGTTTTATAATATCCGCTTAAAGATATAAATCTCTATGCGTGGGATAGTTGATTTTTTGCACATAGTATCGAAGGTGAAAATATCGTAATCCAAACTTATATGACAGGCAGATTGCTGTAGTGCATAATAATGTGCTAGTGTGGCAGTGGGCTGGTCACATCTGCCGTAGAACTGATAACCGGTAGACGTGATCTAGACTTGAGATCACGCCTCGGTAAACGGAGTGTAGGACGCCCTCCAACTAGGTGGAGCGATGATATACGTAGGCTGGCTGGCAGCGGTTGGAAACGAGTAGCTGAAGATCGAACTCAGTGGCGTGCCATAGGAGAGGCCTATGTCCAGCAGTGGTCGGAAATTGGCTGGTGATGACGATGAGAGTTTAGCTCATGAATATTATTATTACTAGCTACACAATACAATATTTAAACCTATACCTGTAATTAATGCTACATTGCAGACACGTATCCTAGGCAGACATTCGAACTGTCTTAAAATATTTAGTTGCTACTTACTATAGTTACTTATTTATTTATTAGAATGCCACAAACAGTCTAGGTCAGGGGTCGGTAGGACCTTTTTAGTCGAAAGAGTCAAACTTTACAACATTTCAAAGGTTTTAAAGTGTTATAATTTTATTTCTTGCCTTGGGGGGCCATGGCCCCGGGCGGCACACGAAAAGGGGCAGCAGCAAGTAAAAAATAAAAAGATCCTTTTTCAAACTCCAAATAGCGCTTACCGCTAACACAAGCCGAACCGCGCAGGTGTTTTGGGCGGCGGCAACGTTTTCAGTGTTCAGTTTCAGTTGACTTCTTACCTTTACCATAGAAAAGATACTACTTTGACTTACCTTGCCTTTATCTTACTAATCAAAAGCTTTTAGCGTGACTTTCGTTTCAGATTAATTATGAAAATTTTCGCGCTCGCTTCGCTCGCATACTACGGGGATGGCAAAATTTACCTCAGCCCCGGGCGGCACAATAGGCACAATAGGCACAACACTATTATCTATGGATGAGGAGGAGATATGGGAAACTATATTATAAAAAGATGGTACATTATAGTATGACACTATTGCGTGAGCTGATTAATGTCGGATTGCTGGTCTATGGGATGAGGTACGGCACCCGCCAATTATGCCTCATTACAAAATATTAAGGCGGGTGGTGACTTGTCAGTCACTGAATGGGCCCCACATAAAAGTCATGGCAAGCCGGGGATCAGAGGGTCTCATTTAGCCTTCACGGGGTAGGAGTACGCGGTGCCACTCACTGTCGGCTCGCCACAAAGCCGCCCCTGCTGGAATATATTATTATTATTTAACAAATTATGGAATCCAGGCCGCCACAACACTAATAAAAAATTATAGGTTTGTAAGTTTACGAATATGTTTTATTTCATTTACTACTATTAATAATATAATGTATAGCTTTGGTACATCCATGGCCTAATATTAATATATCATAATAATTATTAGCGTGACTGCGTGATACGTGAGGAGAAATAATATCGTTTAAAAACTAAAAAAGAACCGACTTCAATGCCGCGCTATTCATTTTCAGTACTAATTTTGAGATGTTTATCTCCATATCTCTAGAGATATTTATCAGACCTCAATAAAATTACCATGGTACCACACTTGTGATATCTCCTTTCGAACAAAAAAATAATAATCAAAATCGGTTCATAAACGACGAAGTTATCCGCGAACAAACATTAAAAAATATATATATATATATATACGGTCGAATTGAGAAACCTCCTTCTTTTTTTGAAGTCGGTTAAAAAATCTTGGTGAGAAAATTAATGCAACGCTATATTACAATAACGTCTAATGTCAAGGACTCTGTGCAAGCAGAACAAAGCTTGTTCCTAAACCAGTAGTTACATAGGTCATCTTTAAGGTTTGCAGTACCGGTACTGAAATAGGATTTTTATTTCCCGGTACTGAAGTAGACCCAGTACCGGGAAATACCGGGAAATTCGAACTTTCGGTACTTGAAAAAAAAAAGAATGGTTGTGAGTTGATTAAATTAATATCACGAAATTACTCCAACGTAATTCATAATAAGACTCGATAAAAGCCTTAACAGAACAGAAAAACAGTTTCTGGCATATCAGACACTTGAAATAAACTTTTCAATATTTTATTAACTAAATATTAATGTAACAGCGACCTAAATTCCATTTATTATTTGTAGTTTTTATTTTAATTATTAGTCATAGTTTATATTTTAGTTTAATTCGTTTATTAAATTGTTTTATCTACTAAATGTATCATATTATCATGTAAGACAATATAAATAAAATTATTTACTTATGGTAAAACGTTAGCGAAACATACATACGTAGCTGATGATTGTTGATGGAAATACGAACACAAAATAATGTAAATAAGGGACCAATTGCAGTAGTTACAGGGTAGTATTTTCGAAGTTGTTATTACATAAAGCACAGAAATCCATACTTTTCACCACTAAACAAAACATAGAACGAACGAGACCCACGAAAGCCGAGTTTCCAAAGATATGTAAGCTTCAGTGTTTCCAACTTAGTTTTACCACAGAATAATGAATAGTACAAGTACAGAAGTTGCACTCCCTGAGAGCAAAAATGCGAAATTAAACTTAGTTACAACGCTAGTAACGTTCAAAATGCGCTTCACGCCTCGGGTGCGACCTTGAATTTGCGCCACAGTATCAACTAATAGTAACTATGAACCGCGTGTTGCGCACAGTAAAATGCACCGTAAGTCCGCACAGCGAGAGTCTGAATAACTCGGTCAACTCGCGGCCTTTACTATAGGGTTGAATGTTATGAGAAAACTTGTAAGCCTTTAATTAAATAATGAGTACATTACTGATAATAAGTACTACATTAATGTTTAATGTCGAGGTAGGATAAAAGTACTACAGTTAAACTAAAATACGTGACGTTCAATTAAAATTGAGTAAAGTTTTAGATTGCGTAAGTTAAATAACGCGACAATAGTATCACTTGCCTAGAATCGTAGGTTGTTTGACTTGTAACATTATAATAGTGTAGGAGCCGACTCACTTTTTCGACCAAAAATAATTATGTATTTTATTCATTCTAGGAAAACTTTTTTATTTTGTAATAGTTGAATATCAAAATAAAAAAAATATATTTAAAAAAAAAATCCAATATTTTATTTCACCATTTTATCGGCGTTATTGATATACACACATACCTACACAATTTCAGCTTTCTAGTACTAACGGTCTCCTAGCAAAACCTTGGACAGACAGACAGACACACAGACAGACAGACGGACATGACGAAAACATAAGGGTTCCTTATCAGGACTACGGAACCCTAAAAAAGAATTTTCAATTTCAAATCGGTTAAGATCTGACAGAGTTCTGAGGTCATAAACATGTAAATAAACTGGCCATGTGCAAGTCGGACTCGCACTCGTAGGGTTCCGTACCACACTACAGTATTTTATAAGATCGAGCAAAAAATACCACTATCATTATTCGCCAGCACAAAATAATAATTAATAAACATTTCGTTTCTTATAACGCCTTCTAACGTCTAACAAAGGTGTTAGGGATCGACATTTCAATATAACGCCATCTATGGGACGTTTACCTAACTAAGTGTTCATAGATGGCGTGAAATGCCGAAAAAACACGTTTCTTGTATGGGGACCCTCTATTATCTTTAACTTTATTCTGTTTTTAGTATTTGTTGTTATAGCGGAAACAGAAATACATCATCTGTGAATATTTCACTTGTAACTATCACGGTTCATGAGATACAGCTTGGTGACAGACGGACAGACAGACAGACAGACAGACAGACAGCGGAGTCTCAGTAATAGGGTTCCGTTGGTACCCTTTGGGTACGGAACCCTAAAAACCGTCGAATTGAGAACCTCCTCCGTTTTTGTGAGGTAGATTAAAAACTAAAACACCGACTTCCATGCCCCGCGAGTCAATTTCAGTAGCAAATTTGAGACGTTTATCGTCATATCTCTGGAGATACTTATCAGATCTCAGTGAATCTCAGTGATCTGAGATCTATAAGTACTTTAATTACATTAACTCTCCGATTATAAAAATCTGACTATCGTATGACACGACAAAATCATTAAGAAAGAAAAAAAGGAAAATTGAAGTAAACGTTAGTAGGTTCCTACCCTATTTATTTATCTTAGAACTAACTAAATAAAGCAAGATGTAATGTCGATAGAAATTCCCTAAAGATCATTACGTGAATTCCCTTGTAACATGAAACTCAGTTGATTTATACCTACCTACCATTTTATGTGTGACATTCTTTGCTTTTTACATAGTTATTCTTTACAGTTACTATATGAAGCAAGGAATATAATATTGAGGTAGGTACAAGTAAGGCGCGCGGCCGATTGAGAGCGCGCGTGACACTTAACTGACTGAACTTGGACCCTAGCGGGTGCGCGGAGGTACTTGTAGTTTCATAGCTACAGCGCGGAGTGCGACAGGCCTGGTTTTACTATTATACATAAAAGTACATCAAAATGTTGCTTGTTTACGTACTAAGATAAGATAAGTAAACAGCAACAAAAAAGTGAAAATACAATATCCTAGTATATCTTTTTGTAGTACCGGAATTCCCGGGAAATGGGTTTCATTTCCCGGTACTGAAATTCTCGAGAATTCCCGGGAGCAAACCCTAGTCATCTTACAGAGTGATTGTGTTTTGGGTTTCCAGTGACCCGAGTGTTATTAATTGTTAGTCATGACCGCACTTGAACTCGAAAATTATTCATCTATAACAGCAAAAAACTATTACGAAAGTGACACAAGAGACGTTATTAATTATGTAGGTAGCGTAGAATATTTAGCAGTTATAACATAACGTTATTAGTTTAGCAAGTCTACAGTGCGGTTCTGTGAAGAATGTAGCAGAACGAGTTGCTGTAAGAATGCCTAATATCTAGGATGGCCTTGTTATCCAAACTATATAATTAGCACAGAATTAAATTACACATATCTAAAGATAAGCCGCCATTTTCGTAATTCAATACCGGTACTAATAAAATGCCTATCCATCGAAGCTTACGTAAGCCGAGGAAAGTCGTCTTATAGTTAAACTGTTTATTATTACGTGTTTATACATATACATACTTATCTATATGTCGTGACTCGTGTCGTATGTTAATCTTTGTTTGCCAATTCTTGGTGACTATCTATGTATTCAACACGGATTATTGGAGAATTTATAAACGCAGAAGTAATCTTCTGCGTGAAAAATTGGCAATTGGCACGTAGATATTTTATTTTAATAATATGTAGAATATCTACGTGTAGGAGATACAGCTAGATACATAAATATTTTTAACCGACTTCAAAAAAAGGAGGAGGTTTCTCAATTCGACCATATATTTTTTTTTTTTTTTTAATGTTTGTTCGGGGATAACTTCGTCATTTATGCACCGATTTTGATTATTCTTTTTTTGTTCGAAAGGAGATATCCATCCCAAGTGTGGTATCATGGTAATTTTATCGAGGTATGATAAGTATCTCCAGAGATATTGAGATAAACATCTCAAAATTGGTACTGAAAATGAATAGCGCGGCATTGAAGTCGGTTGTTTTTAACCGACTTGAAAAAAAGGAGGAGGTTTCTCAATTCGACCGTATATATTTTTTAGTTTTTAAACGATATTATTTAGTTTTTAAACGATATTATATATGGATGGGATTTATTTTACAAATTGTTTTAACTGGTACAATGGACTATTTTTTCTATTTTTTTTATTTTTAACCGACTTCAAAAAAAGGAGGAGGTTTCTCAATTCGACCGTATATATATATATATATATATATATATTTTATGTTTGTTCGCGGATAACTTCGTCGTTTATGAAGCGATTTTGATTATTCTTTTTTTGTTCGAAAGGAGATATCCCAAGTGTGGTACCATGGTAATTTTATCGAGGTATGATAAGTATCTCCAGAGATATTGAGATAAACATCTCAAAATTAGTACTGAAAATGAATAGAGCGGCATTGAAGTCGGTTCTTTTTTAGTTTTTAAACGATATTATTTATCTTATAGGCTAGCGTTTGACCACTATTTCACCTGTTGGTAAGTGATGATGCGGCTCTCAAGGATAGCTGCCGGAACACATTAGATGTTTGGTGACAGATTTTCAACTTGAGGGTGGCAGCTGGCCAGGCGGACACTAGATAGTGTCCTACCACCATGCGGGGGTTGTTGGTTTCTTAACGATGTTTTCCTTCACCGGAGGGTCACTGTGAAATACGCACATAATTTTTTTTCGATAGAAAATTCCATTGGTGCACGGCGGGGTTGAACTCGGTACCTCTGGCTTCAAAGCCAACCGTTCTCCCGATTACGCCACCGGGCCCTCAAACTATTCTCTACTTCTATTCTCTAAAACTAGTAATGTCTTATTAATTGTTAAGAGTTACAATATTTAATTCATAAAATGCAGTTTTGAAATCCTACGCATAATCAATAAGTAATCATTGGTTTGCCATTAACATTTTAATTTTGTAAATTTGTGGGTTGGCTGATTTTTGCACAACACGCTCCAATCCAAATGTAGAGAATACCGCCTAAGTAGAGCAGCATTTTTGAAGTGATTCAGTAATTTCAGAAGAATTTAACTTTTGGCGACATTAGATTCTAGGACAAACTAAGGCAAGTTTTCATGAATAGACTATTGTTTGTATTTAACCTTAATTACAACACAGAACACTATATCATTTTTTGTTGGTACCTACTAAATTGCTTACCCTAGTTACAGATAAAAATTATAGCAGTATGTAACCTAGTATTAACACCTGTTATAAAGTGAATGCTGTGCCAATACTTATAACCAATTGAGTTTAGTTGTAGTCGTTGTAGATGCACATGGTTGCACACTGCGTGAAGTAGTTAATTTCACTACGACGAATAATTTATTACCTACATAAACGTTCTATATACCAAATTGGTGTGTATTTCCTCCATTATAATATGATGCGGTTGATGTTAAATGTATTGAAGTTAAACTTTTATTAAATCAATTTTTTTTAGCCCATCTATCGCATGTCGCTGTTGCTTTAGCTTGATTGGTGGACATATCCACCAAACAAGCTAAAGCAACAGCGACATTTATCATAATACATTAGCAATATTAGCATACATCTCGGAATGTCAGCTTATTGTCTAATAGAAATTTGGGCCACAAGTTTCTTTCAATTTTTCTTTTTTTTTCATTTCATTATTGATTTGGTATCAATAATGCCACTTAGAAGTAAGTATACTATTTACTACACCAAGTCTTAAATGAATAGATCTCAGACATGATAAATTGAAGGTCAATCTGGGTCTAAACGGTAGTCAATCACCTTCTTGCATCAGATCACAATCTGTACATATTCATTATGTCTCTTGCAGAACATGGCCGTTTCCAGCAAAATAATAAACAAATTAAGAAACGGTCCTTTCTCTTACTTGCCTGTTTCGGTTCTTTGTGACTATTAATTTCCAAGGTTAAAGAATTATTAATTAATCTGTGGTTGAAGTCCATGTTCATGTCGCAAAGCTGTGAGTTACCGATGTTTGCCCGTAATCTAACGCCAAACTTATGTTCGTTTATTGATATTGGTTTAGATTTCGCAATTTCCAATTGGGCGAGGTTGTTCTCTGAGTCAGTGTGGTTGAGTCAGATCTGTCAGAAGACTGTTTGATCCGGGATGTAGATAGTCAGTGGGACAGTAGGTTTATGTGGCTGGTAAGATTGTGGAAGATGCTGTTTTGCAACAGTTAGACGAGACTAAGTTTGAGTCACGTTTAGATATGCCCAGTAATTTGAAGATTGGACTACATGATATTTGTTATAGTTTGAACCCACGGTGTTAGACCACGGATTTAAAAAACAAGGTTTTTTTTTTAATCTGTGGTGCTACCCTAGGCATAGAATAAATAATAGTACAAGTACCCTAGGTCGAAGCTTTCCAGTCTATAATGAGTTAACATCTATTGTCACCAACCTAAACAACACAAGTAGCATGAAGGTTTCATGAAGGTAGAAAGAAGTAAAGATACGGATATCAATCACTGTAGGTACTCGTGTACCTATAGTCATCAGTGGCCATAGGATATCGATGAATGTCAGCATCAATCTCGATTTCCTCGAGTTGCAACGGACATCTTGAAGTCTGGGTAGGTATTTCTTATTTAGTTAATTTCGCTGTTTTTCATCACAAACGTCCAATAAACCAACCTTGCTCAACTCATTATCTCTCTTTCTCCATCCACAGATTGATTGGAAGAGATAGCATTTAGCGATAAGTCTGACCATTGAACTTTAGTTTTTAAATTAAGATATAACTGCATTTTGCTCTATACAATTTAACTAACATCGGTCGCAAAGTCTTCAGCATCACTACTGGACGGACACTGCCGGGGCTGTACTTACTGTACTTGTCGTTTGATTCACCATCAAGACTCCGTAACTTCAGAGCGTAACTTCATAGTTTAACCACACCGTTTAGCCACCACGGAACTGAGTTTATTGTTATTATAGTATACGTTTACCACCTCGTGGCATTATGTGGTTAGGCATTGACTAATACTAATGCATAGTCTTTTGTCTTGAACAATTTACTGTGATAATTATAATTCGAATTCAAAATCGAATCTCTGAGCGAGCAGAGATATCGAGTCTCTTTGTATCTTCTACAGCATTTATAACGAGAAGTGTACTGAAGAACTATTCTATCGACTTCCAAAAAGGATGATTTTAGATTTTATAGATTCGTCATGTCTGTCTGTCCGTCCGTCATGTCATAGCCACTCTATTCCGAAAATTTCTTACCTGTATTTTTTGAAGAAGCAAATATCTCAACTTTTAGATTCCAACAATTTGAATGAACATGCTTAGCATGTATTTCATAAATTTTCATAAGAACAAAACTTCCTCCATCAAAAATGAGAGCTATGAACTCATCAAAAGGCAAAGCTCACCAACCGGTATTAACGCCACAGATTATACAAGAGAAGCCTCACTCGATTTCAATAAGAGTCAAACAGGTCGAACTAACAAACCATAGAGTAATCAATCATCGAGTGATAATCACCGTTACCATCTAGATCGCGTTACAATGCTGCTTCTGACCTCGCGACCTTCATTAGTACCAGAAGACAATGTGCAACCGTTATGCATAACATTGCTTACTAACAGGTATTCGAGCGATGTGTGGTCATCGCAGGTGACATGCCACTTAAGTATACGGTTAATATTAATATCGGTTATGTAATATGACGTTGTCATCGTGAGTTACTCGGTTAAGTGTTTTGAGCTTGATTTCTTTGATCACATTTTAGCTTCTGCCAAGGGCTTCTAAATTTGCTTCTGAGTTCTAGTGAAGTCGGCGCCTTCACATAATTCTGGTATAACGTCGCATCGCATTTCAGGCGTGTAGCGTATTTTGAACATTAACGACATTGGAACTAGGTTTAAAATCGGATTTTTGCTATCAGGGAGTGCATCTTCTGTACTTTTACTATATTTATTCTGTGGTATAACAATGAATGAACTAATTAAAGAATAACTAAAATTTGAGTGAAGAAATTCGGCGGGTGTTTTACGCATTTGGTTAAACCGATAAATCGTTTTGTGTAGGTTCTAACTAACCACTGGATGAATAGGATGATCAATCAGCCTAAACATTATTAATTGTAGGTCCTGTACTCAGTAATCATCATACATACCGTAATCAATCAAACATTTTCGTGGAGGTTTTGGCGGGAACGTCAAATAGTGTGCGCGCGCATTGTATTTTTCCTAAGCCTTGAACACTTCTGCGTATGTATGTGTAATATGTGGATTATTACCATTAAGTGCCGGTGAATGTGTAAGAGTGTAGGGAAACTGCATAATGTTAAAAAACACGTTATTTTGCGTTTCGCCAAAATTCCGATGAAGGCCTTCAGTTAAGTCCAATCTTTACTGAGGGTATAACTACAACTTAAATTAAATGCGACTTTTCACTTTTTGACTTGTCACAACATTGTCGCGCGCTTTATATTTAATTTTTTATTAATAAGCCAACAATTAAAAACACTTTAAGGCTTTAACAGATAAGATCTATTTTGCGCGCACATAACAAGGAACCAATCTGCGTTTTTCGAATAGATAGGCTGAAACATGTCTTGTAACGCCCTGACAACGCCCTGTAACGTGTAAAATGAAATGAAGTAGAAATAAGTAAAACCACCAAACATCGGTGTACATGTAATAGGAAGTTATTATGAATGGGAAATACAAAGTAACATAGTCACGTGTTTGTGACAATTTTGTCGACGTCCTAGCATCTGACTAATAGTGGCCATATACACTACGAGAAATCGTTACGATCAGTCGGCACAGTTCGTCCGATTCCGATAAATCAATTGAAATTTTCGTATTGTTCCGTTCTACTGTACAGTCTCAAAAAATCGTGCGAAACTGCACAGTTTCATAACATACATGTAGCGATTTATCGGTACCGTTCGAACTGTACAGTCTGATCGTAACGATTTCTCGTAGTGTATATGGCCACTATACGGCCTAGCGGTGGATTTGACACAAGTTATGTTAATAATCTATTGGTTTGACGGACGCTATGCGATCACGAGCACTGTGATTACTGTGAGACATCATAGTGTTATTTGTAAATACGGGGGTATTAAAGACTATCAGCATAATATCGGTGCCACGACATTCTAAGGAAATGTGTTACTTATGAACATTTACCACATCTGTTGTGCAACATAAAAACAATGGCTCCTTCCAATACTGTTCACAGGCCCATGCATGAGAAATTATAGACGAAATTATAAATCACAGATTAATGAGATAGTCATGAGAATACCTATTCTTATTAGATCACACACAACACTATTTGTATTATTGGAGGCTTGCAATATTTGTATTATTGGAGGCTTGCAATATTTAAATTGCTCATTGTTAAGATTTGTGTGGGAACATGTATAATTATGGGTTTAATGAGGACTTAGTAAAGTTGTAATTTATGATGGGTTGCAACTTGCAAGGATCGTGCTACGAAGTACCTATCTAAAAATCTAAAAAAAAGTAAGTGATTATTAAAGGGCTCTTTGATTGATAGTTTTACTTGAGTGGTGGGAACTGGGAAGACCAAGTATATTATACCAATGGATAGTTTTACTTGAGTGGTGGGAAGACCAAGTATATTATACCAATTGATAGTTTTACTTGAGTGGTGGGAAGACCAAGTATATTATACCAATTGATAGTTTTACTTGAGTGGTGGGAAGACCAAGTATATTATACCAATTGCACCAACTTCCTACAAACACTCCTTCAACATCCTGTTTTTAACAGACTTCAAAAAGGTAGGAGGTTCTCAGCTCGTCGGATTGTTTTTTATTTACCTACCTATGTTCACCGATTATTTAAAGACGCCCGGACCGATTTAGAAATTTATTTTACTGTTTGAAAGGGTATACTTCCAAGATAGTCCCATTTAAATTTCATCGAGATATGTTCAGTATCTCCAGAGATATGGAGATAAACGCCTTGGTATTGAAAATTACTCGCGGCATTTGAAGTCGGTCCTTTCGGTTAGTTTTCGCAAACTTAAATTAGGTATTAACAAAAAAATGTGTCGATGCAACGCTAGGTAATAGATGCAGTTTATTAACCAACGAGGCTGATTAGAATACCGGTTTTACCTGTTCCGTCGAAAAATGTATTAGAAAGGTAAAAAATCTACAAAATATCAGTAGGTCGATTGTGGTCGATTCACAATTATGTATCTCTTACAAATTACCCTTCGACGGCGGGTTTGTGTTGGCTTGATATTTGTTTTGTTATGTCATCAAGGCACATCGTGGAAAGACCATTGATCAGCAGCATTTTTTGTCTGGCTCTGTTTTGGACGTAATACTAATTGTGACAATTTTTGAAGTTATATTTCGAAAATCGTCATAATTATAAATAACATATTTAGAAGCGCCTAAAGAAGCGCGTTGTAAGTACATTGTTGTATAATATGCATGAGAGTACATTTTTACGATGCGCGCGCACAGCGACAAAACTTTAAACCTAAAGGTAGATTTAAAAAAAAAATTAATATGTAAGAGGCTAGCGTTTTAGCTAAATTATCAACTCCACAAAATTGGCGCTACAGATAGTCCTCTGTGTCGAGGCTGCATGCTCGAAAACGAGACCGTGGCACATGTGATCTTACCTAGGATGATTTTGTAATCCATCATCCTAGGATCTTACCTAGATCTTACAGTGCCCGGTCCTGGATGAGGTAAGAGCCACAGCCGGGTTATACGACCGAGACACAGATGAAGAACATCAGCCGCGGCAACCACAATGGCTAGTATTAACAGTATCAACATTATTACTATTTAATTTTTTATTTTTTTTAAATCCGTGCTGTGCTTCATTAAGGAGCTGGGGTGGTTTGGGTGATCGCTGACAGGGGGAAATGCACAATACACCCCAAACGGGACGTCAGTGCAGGTCTTATTGCCCCCATCATATCACAAATTAGAATTAGGCTAGCGTTTGACCACTAAGTATCTCGCCTGGTGGTAAGCTATGATATGTCACATCATCGTCACTTAACATCAGTTGAGATAGTGGTCAAACGTTTGTCTACCTACAAAGAGCCATTTTCATTTTTAAAATAATAGGTAAACTACACTCGCTAGGTAGCTTTTAATACGAACTTTCTGAGATGTCACTGTCAAAAGCGTAAAAGCGAATATTTGTTACCTAGATATTTTGTTAGCGAGAATCGGAGGCTTATGCCCTACAGTGGCACAGAATAATGAATAGTACAAACAGTGGGCGGAAATGAGCTGACAATGATGATGATGATCTATGTATAAAAGCAAGGGTCGCCGAAAATTACAGCTCATAGAAATATACTTAATGGATGAAAGCGGTATAGGCACCAACGCAAAGAAAATATGAGGTTTGTTATATTTATCTCATATGACAGCTTCATACTACCATAGAAAAGATAACAATACTACGTAATACTACCTATTGAGTTTATATTGAAAACCATCTCTTGAGTCTTCAAAGATATTACATGATACCATGTTGTTATTTTGTGAAAAATGTGAGTGCATAATACATAATTAAGTTAGTTTAAAACTAGCGGTGGGCAGTGACTGAAAAAGAAGAGCCGAAGATCGGGCTCAGTGGCGCATCTTGGGAGAGGCCTACGTCCAGCAGTGGACTGACACCGGCTGATGATGATGATGATGAAAAACTAAAACTACCGACTTCCATACCCCGCGAGTCAATTTCAGTAACAAGTTTGAGACATTTACCGTCATATCTCTGGAGATACATATCAGATCTCAATGAAATTACAATGGGACCACCTCGGAAATGTGCCCTACCGATTGAAAAAAGAATCATTCAAATCGGATCACAATTGACGGAGTAATCACGCAAGATACATGCAATAAAAAATATCTATATATATATATATATAAGATCGTTTAAAAAACTAAAAACAACCGACTTCAATGCCGCGCTATTAATTTTCAGTACTAATTTTGAGGTGTTTAATTCCATATCTCTGGAGATATTTATCAGAACTCGATAAAATTACCACGGTACCACACTTGGGATATCTCCTTTCCAACAAAAAATAAAAAATCAAAATCGGTTCATAAACGACGAAGTTATCCGCGAACAAACCTAAAAAAATAAAACATATATACGGTCGAATTAAGAAACCTCCTTTTTTTGAAGTCGGTTAAAAAGGAAGTCGTGTTAGTTACTACACTTATAACTCAAGAACGGCTAGACCAATTTTTATGATATTTGTATTTTTGGAATTGCATTTGTCAGGAATAGGATAATAAGTATTAAAATTATAAATAAAAAATATTTTAAAAAACAAGTTTTTATCTGGGACAATGAATTAAAATGTTAAAAATAAATTCTAGTGAGTATTTGGCGTGTAGGTACTTACCTATATTCTTAAAAGCTTGAAGCACTACCCGTTTTTCAGGCTAGGTAATTACCATACTTCAGTGCGTTCATTGTCCCAGATAAAAGCTTGTTTTTAAAAATATTTTTATTTATAATTTATTTTTTACTTTTCAGTAGGTAGGTATAGATACCGACTACCTACCTACTGCCTAAGTATTTAAGAGAAGGCATGATGTTTTAAAATATTCTACGGATATTTGATATTTGATGTATGGGTAAGTGCTCTTCGCGGAAAATCAATCGACTCGGTGGGGCTATGTTGCTTTATAACAGAAATGCCATGGCCCCCTTACAGCTTCATCATCAGATCCTGGCTATCATTTAAGTGTAAAGTGCTCCTCAAGACGAATCATTTGAGCCCAAATTCACTGGGGTCACGTTATTTTATCACAGAGATGCCGTGGCCACCTTCCAGCTTCATCACCAGTCGCTAAATATCATCTATGTGTAAAGTTCTCTTCAAGGCGAATTAATCGAGACCAAACTCGGTAAGAGTTACGTTGATTTATCCTGGAATGTAATAAACAACTATAAGCAAAAGTTCCCACCTGAGAACATTACAACCATTTTAAACAATGATGACAAAATAACTGACCCTCAACAAATTGCCGACGTTTTTAATAATTATTATATAGATTTAGTCAATTCATATACCAAAACAAAGGTAATACTTCAAACATTTACCTATAACTCACCCTTCTCCTGTTTTTTAAACCCTACAGATCCATACAATGTTTGTAGTATCATAAATAATCTAAATAATACCAAAAGTACTGGTCATGATGATATATGCGTTATGGTCCTTAAATACGTACGTAACATTATTGCTCCTATCTTATCATATCTAATTAATTTAAGTTTTGAGCATGGCGTATTTCTGGATACATTAAAAACTACCATCGTAAAGCCTCTCCATAAAAAAGATGATAAAACAAATATTAAAAACTATCGGCCTATAGCATTAATTCCAATATTTTCTAAAATTTTTGAAAAGACAATGCATGATAATTTATACAATTATTTCGAGAAAAATAACATAATTACTCACGAACAGAAAGGATTTAGGAAAAACATGTCAATAAACTTAGCCATTTATGAATTTCTCAGCGTGGTATATTCTAGAGTAGACGTAAAAAAAACAATTTACGCTTTATTTATGGATATGTCAAAGGCATTTGATTTTGTAGATCACGAAATTTTATTAACGAAGCTAGAAACATATGGAGTTAGGGGTAACGTCTTGAACCTATTAAAGTCTTACCTTACACATAGAACACAAATCACGACAATAAGTAGAATTTGTCCCAAAACCAAACTAGAGTCACACTACAAATCAGCCCCAAGAATAGTTAATTATGGTGTACCACAAGGGAGTGTCTTGGGACCATTATTATTTTTAATTTATATCAATGATCTACCTAAGTACACCAACAATAAATTGATACTATTTGCGGACGACTGTACGGCTCTACTACATAATGAATGTGAGATAAACCCGTGCCTAGCATCAATAATAGAATGGCTAGAGTGCAACAATCTAATGATCAATCTAGAAAAAACTAAAGTCATGCTATTTAAACAAAAGACAGACCATAAATTAAACATTCAAATAATGCACAACGGTAATATAGTTGAACCTACCACAACAACGAAATTTCTAGGCTTGCACATTGATAACAACCTAAAATGGCAGAACCATATTGAATCTTTATGTAAAAATCTCCAGCAATTATCATATAACTTGTATATGTTAGCAAAAAAGGTCAGCCTTCCCACTTTGCTAATTTCGTACCATGGATATGTGGCCTCTAGACTAAGATTTGCAATAATTTTCTGGGGTAACGCGGTTAACTGGCTCAAAGTCTTTAGATGCCAAAAAAATGTATCCGTGCTATGTGTGGTCTAACAAAAACAGATAGTTGCCGTGAATACTTTTTTTTTTATACCGAACTGGGTAGCACTTGATCACTATCTCACCTGATGTTAAGTGATGATTCGATCGATGATGTAGCGTGCTTACCCAGAAGATACCTATTCACTCGCGATTTGAAGACCCCCATATTGTACTTAATCGGAAACACGGACTCAGGCAGGGTATTCCATTCCTTAGCGGTTCGTATGATGAACGAAGGAGCAAATCGCTTCGTTCGGGTAGATGGTATATCCACCATAAATCGGTGGCGCCTTTTAGTGTCTCTGGATGTCCGATTATAAAATGGGGATGGTGGAATCAAATCATGCAGTTCCATTGCACACTCTCCGAAATGTATCCGATAGAAAACCGATAAACAAGCGACTTTGCGGCGATGCGCGAGACTGGAGTCCCTTGCTTACTAATAGGTCATCGCTGATGAGTTTTTTGGCTCTCCTCTCAATAGCCTCCAGTGTCTCCAGCTGGTATTTAGCAGAACCATCCCAAAGGTGAGAACAGTACTCCATACACGACCGGACTTGTGCTTGGTAAAGATTAAGCAACTGTCCCGGTGTGAAGTACCGTCTCACCTTAGCCAAAATGCCAAGCTTTTTTGAGGCTAGCTGGGCTCTAGACTCAATATAAGAGCCGAAATTGAGAGTTGGTGTCAAAGAGATGCCAAGAAGCTCGAGATTGTTACTTATCGGAACGGACACATCCCGGAAAGTAGGAGCCAGTAGAAATGGGCTCCGTTTAGCGGAGAAAAGACACGCCTGGGTTTTCGCAGCATTGAACTTGACCAGATTGGCATCGCCCCAATCAGAGACTGCCTTCAAAGAAAAGTTCAAGCGTTCGACCATCGCTTCTCTATGAGACTGGATTTGTAATGCACTGGTTCGTGCGTTGGATGTATAACTCTCTACAACAGTGCTGTCATCTGCGTACCCAAAGATACCGGGTTTAAGCAGGTCATTAATATGCAGCAGAAAAAGTGTTGCAGAGAGTACTGATCCTTGAGGGACTCCAGCATTTATGGCCAATTGGTCGGAAGAACAGCCATCGATGACCACTCGAATCGACCGATCCCTTAAAAAATCTGCTATCCAAACACATAAACCAGTGGGCAGGCCGTATGAAGGAAGCTTGCTAATAAGGCTATCGTGCCAAACCCTGTCGAAAGCCTTCGAGATGTCAAGAGAGACGGCCAGCGCCTCGCCGTGGTTCTCGATGGCTTCACTCCAGATGTGCGTGGCATACGCTAGAAGATCCCCAGTAGACCGGTTTCGGCGAAACCCGTATTGTCGGTCACTGAGGAGATCGTTCACTTCTAGGTATGCCAGGAGCCTGTAGTTCAGTACACGTTCCATAGTCTTACAGAGTATGGAAGTGACTGAGATAGGCCTGTAATTGACAGGGTCTGCACGACTACCCTTTTTCGGCACGGGTTGCACGTTTGCTTGCTTCCAGGACTTAGGCACTTGACCAGTCGTCATAGACAAGCGAAAGAGGCGTGTCAAAATAGGAGCCAACTCAGGCGCACACGTCCTCAAGACTACAGCTGGTATACCGTCTGGACCACTAGCTTTGTTCACGTCTAGATTGCGCAACGCTTTGCGTACTTCAGTCTGACGAATGCGGATTTCCGACATAAACGTCCCACAAGTCGGCAGACTAGAAGGTACAGCATTGCCAGCATCTAAACGTGAAGACTCCGCAAACAGAGTAACAAATAAATTCGCTTTCTCTTCAGCCGAGTGTGCTAGTGATCCATCGGGTTTCAGTAGTGGAGGCAGTGAGGGACGGCAGAAGTTCTCTTCGATCGACTTCGCCAGGGACCAGAACGCTTTGCTACCCGAGGGGTAAGAAGCAAGTTTGTTCCCTGTTCGGCGTATGTGATCGAAGCGAGCCTTCTTGAGAGCCTTTTTGCAGGACTTGGCGGCTAAGTTAAAGGCTTTCTTCTTTTCGCGTACATCTCTAGTCTTGCGGGTTCGAGCATCAGCCCAGGCTAAGTAAGCTTCATGTTTTGATGCTTCTGCACCATCTACTCGCTTAGCCTCATTATTGTATTTTATGTTCACTCTTCATTGCAATATTTGTTATTATACTCTTAAATCTATATATTATACTTAAGTCATGTCATGTCATATCATATGTCCGTCATGTTTATAACTAATTTTGCCTCCGGTTCTATTGCTATGTTTATGTTTGTTATTTTCAATATTTAATATAATTAATTAGCATGGTGTTAGCCGTAAGGTGACGTCACCGACCGGCCCCACCGGAAGACCAGCGTTAGTTCTGATACTAACATTATGCTGAGTTGGGGCTGATTGGTGACGTAGGTTACCAATAAACATTTTTCATTTCATTTCATTTCATTTCATTTTCATTTCATTTCATTTCATCTCTACATTTGGCATTAAACCATGGACGAGCTTTGCTTGACACCGGAACGTCAGAAAATGGTATGAAATACTCCATACCCTGACGTAACACTTCTGTCACAGCATCCGCGCAAGCTGAGGGATCGCTCGAAGAAAAACATACCTGCCGCCAAGGATAAGACGCGAAAAAACAACGCATCTCATCCCAATCTGCTGACCTGTATCGCCAAACCCGCCGGGTGCCTTTTTGGCTGTGATCGGGCGGAGAGTAGACGGATACAGACTTCACCAGACAGTGGTCGGAGCTACCTAAGGGTGATGAAACCGACACCGAGTAGCGGTCTGGTTCTGTTGTCAGCAGAAGGTCCAAGCAATTGGCTGTATGGCCATCAACGTCCGGTATCCTTGTTGCTCCCTGGACCAACTGAGTGAGGTCTAGCGTTAAAGCAAGCTTTCGCATCTCTCGACCAGCGTGGTCTGTGCTCTGGTATGGGTATAGCCAGTCTTGATGATGGGCGTTGAAATCCCCCAGAAGCACTAATTGAGCAGAAGGATACCTCTGTTGGGCCACATCAGCCGCCTCACTGAGGTGGTTTGTGAGCCTGTTTGTCTCCTCGTCTACGCTGTGCGAACGGTAGACACTAGCATATAGAATTTTCTCTATGCCAGTGTCCACCAAAATCCACATGACGGAAAGTTGAGGGTCTTCAAGGTTGCGGAGACGCCGATAGCAAATGTCATCGCGGGCATACATACAAGCTCCCGCCCTCGCCCTAAAGTTATGCTCTAGAACATAGCCTGGGTAGGCAAGGTACGCCGCGTCAGCTGGACATTTGATCTGCGTCTCCGTGAGGAACAGAATATGCGGTTTTTTGGTCTCAAGGTGGTGGTGGACCGAGAGGATATTGGAGTGCAAGCCTCGAATGTTTGAGAGGTGCACTTGAAGGGAGAGGACGTGCTTCCGCTGTTTAACCTTTATTCTGTTTCTGCCTTTCATTTTGTGGGGAGTGAAGTTAGGTAAGGGAAACGGAAGTGGAAACGAGGCGCTAATTACCAACCCGTGATACATATTAGGTCTTTTCACCTATTGGGAACCAATCCTGGAGACCGCGGGGACGCCCGAGCCCCCCCAGAGGTGTCCATCGGGTCCTCTCGTCCGGTCGCCAACCGGCACGATGGCGCACCTCCGGGATTTTTCGCGAGATGGCGGGGCAGCCTTTCATGAGTGGCTGGCTCACTACTTGGGCCCCCAACTATCTGCGGTCGGCCAGCGGAGAACCGTGCCTCGGATCCCGCTGCTCTCCAAGATTGGCTGCCAGGTAAATTGACCTTCAATGTATCACGACTAGCTATAGTAAGCAACGCAACTGTTTCCGACCCGTTCCCCATAATGGCTTCACCAAACATTCATGCCGTAAAGCGACCGCTTGGCGGCATGGCTTTGTCTGGTGGGTGGTAACACGCCGCGGCCTAAGCCTACCACCTGAAAAGTACTGCTCTTTTGGCGCCACCCAGGGGACACGTGTAGGACATCGAGGGCTAAACCCTACGGACGCGAGCAGTAATAGTCCCCCACGAGCAGTAATAGTCCCCCAAAAAATATATATAAAAATATATACTTCAAAAAATTGAACATTCTGACAATGCCCTCATTGTACATCCTTGAAGTAGCTGTATTTATCAAATCTCATCCGCAATTTTACGAAATATCAAAAAGTCCCGTAATCGCACTGTTTTATCGACTACCAACAGTGTTGTATATAAAACTGCCCTGTACGCGAAGAGCTTATTTGGAATGGCTCCAAAAATATTTAATAAAATCCCTAAAGAAATAAAAAGTTGTGTCGACCCCCACTCATTTAAAAATAAACTGTCTGAATTCCTTGCTGAAAATGCCTACAATCACTTAATGAATTTTTTCAAATGTAACTATATACGTAATAATGACGATTTCTTTTTATCATGAACGATTCATATTTATTTTAGTAAAATAGGTATCTATAAAATGTATAATTAACATTGCCTAATATAATGAATCTTAATTTTAATTTGCATATTTGATACCTAATATTTGTATGCCTCAGTGGCTGATCACAGTATGTTCTTTTTGAAAACTACTATTAACACCATTTTATTACCTGTGTATCACAAATAAACAATTTGATTGATTGATTGATTGATTTATCACAGAGATGCCGTGGCCACCTTCCAGATAGATAGATAGATAAATACTTTATTTGCACACCAATACAGAAAATACTTAAGGTAACATACTTATTCTAAGTAATGCAAAGGGCGGTCTTATCGCTTAAAGCGATATCTTCCAGACAACCAAACTGATAGTGATATTGAGAGACTGTGACGGACGGTGGCGTATCTATTTTAAATCTTAGCTATTTATATAGTTATACATATACATAAATACACGTGTATACACAAACATACATGCAAATATACATATACATTACATAAACATATACATTTACACAAATACTTAAATATATACACACATATATACCTATATCTATATCACATAATACATACACTTACATAATTTAATACATTAATACGATATAGAAAATAATTATCTGAATAGTAATTTCCAAATTAATTAACAGTAAAAGGATCAGCAGTCATCATTAGATAAGTATCATTTCCTTAATCTTTCTTTGAAAGTATGGGGAGATGGAGATTGTCTTATTTCGACAGGGATACTGTTCCACAGGCGTGCAGCCTGTACCGTGAAGGATTTGTCGAAGAAGGTAGTCGAATGTGTGGGGATTTGCAAAGTAAGATTTTCGGCTGACCTCAACGTCAGAGAGTGTTGAGAGTGAAGATACTCAAAGTTAACTTTGAGATAGGGTGGGGAAGCAGGATTAAAAATAATGCTGTAAAGAAGAGAGAGGATGTGTGTATTCCGGCGGAGACGTATAGGAAGCCACTTGAGCTTGTGCCTGAAATAGGAGACGTGGTCATATTTGCGCAAACCAAAAATGAACCTTATGAACTTATAAAATGAACCCATATATTAAAAATTAACCTTAATTCCAGCTTCATCATCAGACCCTGGATATTATCTAGGTGTAAAGTTCTCTTCAAGACGAATCAATTGAGCCCAAACTCGGTAGAGTTACGTTGATTTATCACAGAGATGCCGTGGCCACCTTCCAGCTTCATCATCAGACCCTAGATATCATCTAGGTAAAAGTTATCTTCAAGACCAATCAATCGAGCCCAAACTCGGTAGGGTTTTGTTGTTTTATCACAGAGATGCCGTGGCCACCTTCCGTCTCCATCATCAGACCAGCTCCATGGTACCATATCATTGTATTGTCACCGAAGATACATAAGTACACCAAATTTCAGTCCAATCGGACATCGGGAAGTGGGTCTAATATAGCTCCCAAGATTCCACCCGAACATACATAGTTACATACATACATTGCAAGTTAAATAAAAGCTTGTAAAAACAATGAATAATTGACCTAAAAAAAATATAAGACAAATTATTTTGCCAAAATGTTCCGGGGTTAAATAAGTTATTTTTCAAAAAAAATAAAACCGACTTCATAATCACAAACAGGCACTCAAAAGCGAAAAATAAATTACTTAAAATTATTATAAGCGCTACCCACTTATGTATTTGAAGTCGGTGCCAGCCAACGCATGGTGGTAGGACATATCTAGTGTCCGCCTGGCCAGCTACCACCCTCAAGTTAGAAAATCTGTCGCCAAACATCTAATGTGTTCAGGCAGCTATCCTTGAGAGCCAGTTCTCATTCTAGTCCACTTCTCTATCTTCTACCGCATCATCACTTAGCAACAGGTGAGATAGTGGTCAAACGCTAGCCTATAAGATATTAAAAAAAAAAAAAAATTATCCCCACCTTTATTTCTATCTCGCTCACAGTTACCGTAAGAATATCTGTCAAAAACCAAAATCAACGAGAAGAAAGATGTAAAAACATTATTCAAGGTCATATTTTTTAGTCTTCAAAAGTATATCCAATAGCAACCTCCATTGTGTATAATCTTCTTGGGACTCTTCTACTAAAACCAGTACATTCTCCTATGTTTGAGGTATTTATCTCCATATCTCTGGAGATACTTATCAGATCTCGATAAAATTAAAATGGGACCACCTCGGAAACCTACCTATTAAAAAAAGAATCATTTGGACCTACCTATTAAAAAAGAATCATTTGGATCCGTTCACTATTGACGGAGAAATCGCGTAACATACACAAAAAAAAAAAAAACATACAGACGAATTGACAACCTCCTCCTTTTTTGTGAAGTTGGTTAAAATCTGCCAATCATTTGATGTTCAATTGTTTATTTAGTCGATACGGTAAACCGCAAATTAATAAGTGCCATCGCTCCACACGATTAGTGTATTTAGCCAGTGTCAAGTATAAAAATTATTATGTGTGGATAGCATTACAATATTCGGATTATGGCGTTATTTTTTTTTTTGTATAATTATGGCTGCATTATTGTCCATTATTTGTTTTAAAGTTTATTTTTACCGAGTTTTGAGTGAATCAGACCAAGAAATATGTTCCAGAAACTTAATAATCCTATTCAACCCCTTCAAGGGACAATATTTGAAAATAAGCTTCAGCATATGTCTAACTAGAGCCTACACTTTCTACGTTAAAATTTAATTGAAATTGGTTAAATGGATATGGAGATACGTGGTAACAAACATCCACACACAAAAACACACACATATTTACTTTACTAAATCTATATATATAAAAGAAAGTCGTGTTAGTTACTTTGTTCACTTATAACTCAAGAATGACTGGGCCGATTTTTATGATTTTTAAGTTTTTGGAATTGGCTTTGTCAGGAATAGGATAATAAGTATTAAAATATGATATTCATCCATAAAAAATATCAATAAAAAACCATCAGTCTAGCCATTAATTTGATCTTCCCCGGCCGATTTCGGCAATGGTGACTGTATATAAACTTCTTTTCATTTATTTTTTCTTTGAAGTGTTAAACACTTTATATGTTTGAAAATTGTTATATATATATATATATATATATATATATATATATATATATATATATATATATATATATATATATAATAACTTTATTTTAACAACTTAAAAATAATTACCTAATGAAAATTGTTAAACACAATCCAAAATGTCATCGTACCGACGGGACTTGAACCCGCAACCTCCTGGATAACATAACAGGTGCTTTGCCAATTAAGCCACAGTGCGATGTATCGTTACGACGAAATTCGTGGATTGCATTTGTTAACCCAATTATGCCTTGGTGGCGCCATCTATGACTACCAATTACGTAAGTTAATCATTCGGAAGAAATCATTACACTTTTCAATCCGTTTAAAATCAAACTAAACATACAATAATCAAAATAAACTAAACTATTATGTTTTGTTTGATTTTAAATTCCTTTTACAAAACGTAACTGATAGCTCACCTTGAAAAACATGAAAACAAAAAAATAATGTAAACAAAATTGGCGGGATTTTTAGTTTTATTTAATTATTTTATTATAAAGCTTCTATGGTATACCACCATTTAGCCAGCGAGTAGGCACGTTCAGCAAGATTTATTTATTTTTTGGACATAATTCGTATTTCGTGAATGTTCCAAATTCAAAATGTTTTTATTGCTATCTGCTTTCGATGAATTAAGTGCTCTTTGTCGAGTCACATGAGTGAAGAAGGAACCTTCTACCTTCTTTACTCATGTGGTCGAGTCGCAATGGCAAAAAATATTTTTTACCATTGCCACTCAAATAAGATCACTTTATTCATCGATAGCAGTGAATAAAACGCTCTTTTACTCACTCGGTGAATAAAAACATTTTGAATTTGGAACAAGTACGAAATACGAATTTTCATTTTGCTCCACACGATTAGTGTATGTAAGGGATGTAAGGGAGCATAGGGATGTAAGGGAGCATAATTCCACCTGATTGCTCTCAGCCAACCTCACCTGCACGTGGTGCATCCTGCCGATCAGCGAACGAGGCTCTGGCGACCGACAAATGGCGGGATATCCATTCAGAAAGACGTAGCTAAATACCACAGGCCGGTGACGGGCAGCAGCGTCACCGGTGCGAGAAGCTACGTCCTGCGATCACCCAACCCGACTGCCCAGCGCGTGGTGATTATTTGGGCAAACCCTTCATGGCAGACACAACCACACAACGGCCCCCAGTTCCCGGTCGCCCCGCTATTCCTGACCAAGGCGGCGGTTACGGTAACGGCGGGGCAGGGGGTGCTAAGAATCCCCGGGCGACGGAAGGCCGCCAAAACCGACTGACCCTGGCTACATTTAACGGACGCACGCTACGGCTCGATACACACTTGGCACTTCTGGAGGAAGAGCTGAAAAACATAAGATGGCATATTCTGGGATTATGTGAAGTCCGAAGAGAGGGGGAGGACACCGTTACCCTAGAATCAGGCCATCTTATGTATTTCAGAGAGGGAGAACAACCATCCCAAGGTGGCGTCGGGTTCTTGGTCCATAGGATCCTCTCTGATAACGTTTTAGAAATCTCCAGTGTGTCGACAAGGGTAGCGTATCTTGTGATTAAACTCACCGAGAGGTATAACCTCAAGGTTATCCAAGTATACGCACCGACTTCGGCACACTCGGACGATGAAGTGGAGGAAATGTACGAGGACATTTCCAAAGCCTTGCACAGAACCCAAAAGGCCCACTTCAACGTTGTCATGGGGGATCTCAACGCAAAAGTGGGAGTACAAACAAGCGGCGAATCGGTAGTAGGACCACACGGATTGGGAAGCAGAAATCATAGGGGGCAAATGCTCGTCAACTTCCTAGAAAAAGAGGGGCTTTTTCTGATGAACTCTTTCTTCCAGAAAAATCCCCAGCGGAAGTGGACGTGGCAAAGCCCCGACGCTATGACCAAAAATGAGATCGACTTCATTATGACGGACAAAAAGCGCATATTTAGGGATGTCTCAGTGATCACTAGGTTTAAAACCGGCAGTGATCACCGACTAGTCCGAGGCTCTCTAGATATTGACTGCAAACTTGAACGTGTTCGTCTAATGAAGTCCACGCTCCGACCCAATATGCTACAATCCGTGGTCGGGTCTGAAACGTTCCAGCTGAAACTGGAAAACCGATTTGCTGCACTGGAAACCACAATTGACGTTGACCAGGATCTCGACCATGTGGTGGACATCCTCAGGGAGGAAGGGACAAAATTCTGTGAGACGCGAGGTGCTGGCAAGAAGTCCAAGCTTTCAGAGGAATCTCTGCAGCTAATACAAAAGCGACGTGATAACCCTGCAGTCACTTCGTCAGATCAACGGACCCTAAATAAAAAGATTTTTAAATTGGTACGACGTGACCTCCGGAGCTCCAACACACGCTCAATTAAAGAAGCGATCGAGCAAAACCGGGGGTCAAAAGTCTTTGTCCAACAGCTGGGCCGAAGCCATCTGACGAAGTTGACCACTTCTAGCGGGAGTGTCGTCGCTTCTAAGCCGGAGATTCTTAGGGAAGTGAAAGACTTCTACAGCCAATTATACACCTCACAAGCGTCCCTTCCCCAACCCGGCATCGAGGATCCTAGAGCCACTCTGACCCGCCACTACACCGAAGATTTGCCAGAAATCAGCCTAGATGAAATTGTGATGGCTCTCAGGCAGCTTAAAAACGTAAAAGCCCCCGGAGAGGATGGAATTACAACGGAGCTCTTAAAAGCCGGTGGAACTCCTACGCTACTACAGCTTCAGCGTATTTTCAATTCCGTCCTCTTTTCGGGGAGAACTCCGAAGACATGGAGTAAGAGTGTGGTTGTTATGTTCTTCAAAAAGGGAGACAAAACCCTTTTGAAGAACTATCGACCTATCTCGCTCTTAAGCCATGTCTATAAGTTGTTTTCTAGAGTCATCACAAATCGTCTCGCGCGTAGGCTCGACGAATTTCAACCCCCCGAGCAGGCTGGGTTTCGAGGAGGATACGGCACCATAGACCACATCTACACAGTGCGGCAGGTTATACAGAAGACTGAAGAGTATAACCAGCCCCTGTGCTTAGCGTTTGTGGACTATGAGAAAGCCTTTGACTCCATTGAAACCTGGTCTGTTCTGGAGTCTCTGCAACGGTGCCAAGTCGATTGGCGATACGTCCAAGTGTTGAGAGGTCTATATGACACCGCAACTATGACCGTCCAAGTACAAAATCAGCAGACTGAACATATCCACTTACATCGAGGAGTTAGACAAGGAGACGTTATTTCCCCCAAATTATTCACAAACGCTCTAGAGGATATGTTCAAAACGCTGAACTGGAAAGGACGGGGCATAAATGTCAATGGCAATTACCTCTCACACTTGAGATTTGCGGACGACATCGTCATCATGGCTGAAACCGTGCAGGACCTGCAATACATGCTGACCACCCTCGCTGATTCTTCTGCGCGCATCGGTCTCCGGATGAACTTGGATAAGACCAAGATCATGTTCAACGAACATGTTATTCCGGAACCGATTGCCTTAAATGGAGTCCCTCTCGAAGTTGTTGACGAATATGTCTACCTTGGGCAAATCTTGCAATTGGGCAGAAACAATTTCGAGAAGGAAGCTCGCAGAAGGATACAGCTTGGATGGGCAGCATTCGGAAAACTTCGTCGAGTCTTTACATCGCCCATACCACAAAGCCTGAAGACGAAAGTCTTTAACGAGTGCGTCCTTCCTGTTATTACCTACGGAGCCGAGACGTGGACACTGACAGTGCGACTAGTTCACCAATTCAAAGTCGCTCAGCGAGCTATGGAGAGGGCTATGCTCGGAGTTTCTCTGAAGGATCGAATTCGAAACGAAGTCACCCGTCAGAGAACCAAAGTAATCGATATAGCTCAGAGGATTAGCAAGCTGAAATGGCAGTGGGCCGGTCACATCTGTCGCAGAACCGATAACCGTTGGGGTAAACGAGTTCTAGAGTGGAGACCACGGCTCGGCAAACGTAGTGTGGGACGCCCTCCAACTAGATGGAGCGATGATATACGCAAGCCGGCTGGCAGCGGTTGGAAACGAATAGCTGAAGATCGAGCTCAGTGGCATGCCATGGGAGAGGCCTATGTCCAGCAGTGGACGGAAATTGGCTGATAATGATGATGATGATGATGATGATTAGTGTATTCAGCTAGAATAAGGTATATAAATTATTCAAGTTTTTGTAAATTCAAGTCATAATGTTGAGTCAAAGTCACATTTCTGATCAAGTTGAACTCACAGTCTAGTTCCTTGGACTAAGACTTGTAAGGGTAAGAATTGTCGTACCCCTAGTAAAGATGTAAACTTTACGGAAGATTTTCAGTGCAATTTTGGTGAGAACACAAATAGCATGTTTTTCAAGATTGTGCTGTTTTCCTTCACACACATTCACCGCCACTAAATGGTTAATAATCCAGATTTTATTACACATTAATAATAACATATGATAAACAGGTACTATATAAGTAGGTACTACTATTTTTTTTCTCGCAGTCAATGGTAAAAAGAAGATTACACGACTCGTGAATAAAAAAAATAATCTCGGGATCCAACAACGCGATCCCTCGAATTAAATTGCCTTTTTATTCACTTGTTGTATAATCTACTATTTTTAATAGACATCGATGAGTTCCTACGAATTTATAATAAATCTTTATGCCGATATTATTATCAACAATGCCGCAACCAAGAAGATCTGCCTTTTCGAGTTTCTACGAGTATTATTTGAAGCACGTGTTGAATCGACAACATAATATGTCCATATTACACAGATTATCGCGTAGGTATTTAAATTTAATATTTTGAATTTTGGTAGTTGCCCCAGGCATAGATTATATAATAGTTACTACGTAAGGTTGTCATTGTTGGGTTGTTCAGAGTTTTATGTCATTGTTTTGACATATTTTGATGTTTATCATTGCGGCGCTTCCATACATGAGTATTCGCTATTTGTGTATAAAAACCGATGAAAACAATGTTAAATTAAAGTATAAACCTATACAAGAAACGTATTTTTGAGGCTTTTTATGCTCGTTCTTACAAACCTTAATACTTAGATAAAGATTTGAAATTTACTCATGGTGTGTATTGCAATGGCTGCTCTAAGATCATATAATAAAAACTAAATTAAATTAAAAATTATAGGGGGTCCCGCTACAAGAAACGTATTTTTCCGGCAAATATTGTTCAATCGGCAACCTGCGTGTGCGGGTCCAACTCGCACTTGGACAGTTTATTTATATTCGCGGTACGAAGTTCGCCGGGTCAGTTAGTAAGTTTTTTATTAAGATAATTATTAGTTTAAAAACTAAAACAACTGACTTCAATGCCCCGCGAGTCAGAGCAAGTTTGAGACGTTTATCGTCATATCTTTGGAAATACTTATCAGATTTACAATGGGACCACCTCGGAAACGTACTCTACCAATTAAAAAAAGAATAATTCAAATCGGTTCACAATTAACGGAGTAATAGCGAACATCATATAAAAAAAAAAAAAACATAAGACGAATTGAGTACCTCCTTCTTTTGGGAAGTGGGTTGAAAACGCCTAGCATCAATCACACCGAGCGCTATTCGCGAATATTCGCACTGAGTGCATAATACGCATATTATTCAACTACTGGGAGTGGAACATGACATCCTTACCGATGTTATTGTACTCGATTTCTGCAGCCCCAGTCTGTCATCATCAAACAGGTATATTTCCACTGCTGTACAAGGCCAAAAAAGTTTCGTTTTACTTTCCTTTTTCTCTGAATTCTTTAACGAGTTTAGTCTTAATATTTTCAACGTTTAATCTACTCGCCCCATGCGTCCTTTTTACCCGACTGCGCGACGCAAAGGAGAGGTAATGTGTTTATCAGTCTATATATGTATGTATGTGTGTTTGTTCCTTTGTGGCACACTAGAGACCAAACGCGTGGGCCGATTTTGATAATTGATAACAATAGATTTGCCAAGCTAGCGCGAGTGTCAACGTAAACATAAAAAATGGAAAAATTGAAAATGGCGGATTTCAGACGCCAAAGTTTGGGGTTCAAAAAAAAATTTTTTTTTCAAAACCTACCGAGTGGGGTATTGAATTAAAGGTCTTAAAATGGAGATTCAAAATATATTTATAACAAATAATTTATGATCGTACAAATCGAAAAAAAAACGATTTTACATGCCGCGTTAGTCACTTTCGGTAACAAGTTTGCGGCGCTTATCTCTGAAATTACTTATCAGATCTCAATAAAATTACAATGAGACCAAACGAAAATCATATTAACTCAAACAAAAAAAGAATTTTCCAAATCGGTTAAGAATTGATGGAGTTCTGAGGTAACAAATAACCTCTTCCTTTGGTATAGTCGTTTAATAGTACGGAATTTGCCGTCCTTTACTTAACTAAAAAGTGTAAAATAAAACATTAAATTAAAAAATCAAAAAACCCGACTGCGCAAAAAGTGAAGTGTTAAAAAACGAACTGAAAAGAAAAAAACAAGTAAGTCTAGTAGTTTAGACTTCTGTTTAGGGATATCAAAAAACTATACCATTAAAATTCTTTCTCGGTCGATACACTCATAAAATAAATTATACATTGGTATATGGAATACTAGCAGCCCGCCCCGGCTTCGCACGGGTAGAACATATATGCCTACAAAATTTGCATCATTTTGTTGCATCGAATATAAAATATGAACATATTTAACAATCATCGTCATATTTCATCCAATTTACACAAAACCTTAACGAATTATGCACCTAAACCTTCCTCATAAACACTCTGGTTTCTGGTGAAAACCGCATGATAATCCGTTCAGTAGCTATTGAGATTATTGCGAACAGACAGACAGACGCAGTGATGAACTTTGTTTTATAATACTTACGTAGTGATATTGGACGGCCCTTTGGCGTAAAGGATAGTTACCCTGATTCTGACCCGACGGTCGTTGGTTCTAATCCTAGCTATATACCTACCAATGAAAGTTTTATGTGCATTCATTAATCATGAATTTTCGTACAGTGGTAGTAGGATCATTAAATCTACCAAAAAGTAGCTTACCACCAAGGAGAACATCTGCCGCCGTAACTTTACGGCGTTCCCCGACGCAAAATGTAGGGGTAATATACGTTTAACGTATGTATCTGTGTGTCTGTCTGTAGCATCTTAGCACCTAACCGGATGAACCGATTTTGTTTTTATTATCGATCGTTTTTTTTTGTTTGATAGATGTCTTCATCGAGAGTTTTCTTAGCTTTGATTCATGAAAATTCGTTCAATCGTTATAAAACTATGAGCTTTTTTCTAGTTAATTGCGCTATGAAATTAACTTTCATAGGTCTGATCAATTCGAAAATCTTCTTCTTCAACGATATTGTAAGAACATGGAAGCCTCCTGGACTCTACAGAATACTCAAATCCTCACCAACTTACAGCTCAGATTTTAAGAGTCTCGTTTACATTGTTTAGAGTCATTGGAATGCTTTTAATGAAAAGATCATACATAGATCAGTCGGGGTGGTTTAAAATATTATATTATATATATATATATAGATCATTATTATATTATACAATAGATCATATTATTATACTATATTGACTTCAAATTGATTGCGATCGGTGGGGATCTACAGAAAAGCTAAGCTTATAATAATATTTACGTAGTAACTATGACCTATTCTGTGGTTTGACTGCAAATATTTTATTAATTTTGCGATGCGTGTTTGTAAAACGTAATTATTTGGATAAGGATTAATACTTTATACTTGAAAATAGCCTTGGAAGTTATGTAATATTTTTTAACAAACATTTTAAGATTAAAATGGTTACTGTGAGTCAACCTTAAGAGATAGACATATGCTGTCGCGGACTTTTTTGTAGGTCTTATTAAGTTGTACAACTCTTGCATAGAAACATTCTTCTATCTATTTTCAATTAAGCAGCGTTCGTAAGAAACGTGTTTTTTCGACCGTTTTTTTTGCCGGCTTAGGCTGCAAATAAGGTCTGCACGAATGTACCTTTGATTTAAACGGGATAATATATAGCCTATTTTCATTCCGAAAGTCCATTCTATGTCGAAGTCTATTCTATTCTATATTAGTGAAAGAATTTTTTAAATCGGTTCAGTATTTTTTGAGCCAAATCATTACAAACATACAAAAATACAAATGTTCTCTCTTTATAATATTAGTATAGATATAGACTTTAACAGTCGGGACACATTAAGCCCCCATTAATGTGTCCCGACTGTTAAAGTCTCTATATTCCATATAACAATGTATAATTTATTTTATGAGTGTATCGACCGAGAAAGAATTTAAATGGTTTTTGTTTTTAATGGTTCAAATGGTTTTTTGATATCCCTAAACAGAAGTCTAAACTACTAGACTTACTTGTTTTTTTTCTTTTCAGTTCGTTTTTTAACACTTCACTTTTTGCGCAGTCGGGTTTTTTAATTTTTTAATTTAATGTTTTATTCGCTTTCCTTCCTAGACTTCTTCAAAACTCTTTGTTTTAGTAGAATTTTCTACGCCAATCTGCTCACCAACACGTCAATGTTTTTTATTCTGCTCGCCCGTACGTACATCTGTGTACATCTACTCAAAGTTCGACGAAGATGTCTCTATGAATGGCCCTCACACCTCAATACCCTTAGTACGAGTTTTCATACCGAACTCGTATAACTATATCCAACCAATTTTATATGACAAGCAGTACAGAGCCCCTAGACAAAATCCAATTTCTTGTTTCACTTTCCATTCACGCTAACGCAAGTTCAAAATGTATGGAATGACATATATCTTTCCGCAACAAAGATGTCATTCCCATACATTTTGAACTTGCGTTAGCGTGAAGGCAATCGGGAAATTGGATTTTGTCTAGGGGCCAAGCGCATCTAGTGGTTACTACACGTCACTAAATTTAGACCAATCAGGGAGCCAGAATAAGTTGAAAACAATGTGTGATCTGTCAAAAGCGTTTTCGATGAAAACTCGTACTAAGGGTAAGTACCTACATGTTTAATCTGAGATTTACGCTTTCCCATCACCTGCGCCGTGCATCTTAATTAGATATTAGGTAAGTGGTAGGTACTGTCTACTAGCCTTATGCCTGGTCACCGTTGAATAGTTGGTGTTATACAATAATAACACATCAATTTTGGCCTGCAATTAAGGTACCTACAAAGTTATACGGATATAAATGCCACATTAACC
Source organism: Cabera pusaria (assembly GCA_954871355.1). Lineage (NCBI taxonomy): Eukaryota > Metazoa > Arthropoda > Insecta > Lepidoptera > Geometridae > Cabera > Cabera pusaria. Next base: position 26,899,747 of record OX940894.1, read on the forward strand.
AACTACTAATAAGGGATGACTTCAAGTAGATAGGTCTCGATATTATCGATTCTTTAGATGATTGTACGTAGCATTATTATCTGTTCTGTGATGATAGCAATCGTCGAAGGGATCTGATGAAGTCTATTTGATGATCGACCTATCTATTTAATTAGAAATGTTCCATTCAGTTCTGAATTATAGCTATTATTATCTTTTCTGTGCTTATAGCTCTAAAAAATCATGTACTCCGGTTTTTCCGGTTGCCTAATCTTAGGTAATAAAGCCATATAAAATTATTTTGAAATTTTAGGGTTCCGTTCCTCAAGGCTGCTAACGGGACCCTATTGCTGAGACTCTGCTATTCGTCTGTCACAGGCCTGTTATTTATAATCTTAATTTATGAATGAATTCTATATATTGCATTGTGACGTACCTTATATAGCAAAACTTTTATTATTATGGTCCATAAATTAATCTGAATCTAATATTATTTGAATCTTGAACCGTAATAGGTACACACCTCAGACTATCATAAAAACGGCAGACAGATTCGTACCGAACACTAATGCGATTGTCTAACTATCACGGTTCATGAGATACAGCCTGGTGACAGGCGGACAGACAGACAGACAGACAGACAGACAGACACACAGACAGACAGACAGACAGACAGACGGACAGCGGAGTCTTAGTAATAGGGTCCCGTTTTACCCTTTGGGTACGGAACCCTAAAAACAGTCGAATTGAGAACCTTTTATGCGAAGTCGGTTAAAAATTGATTCTAAATAAATATATAAGTAGATAATTAAAGTTATTTATATTTTATTTGAATAAAACCATTATCCATTGTTCCATCTTTATTTTATTATTTTATCGTCGTTAGAGTCGAGCGAGCTAGTTTTGTTTAAGAAGTATAATAAAACTCCTTACATACGTACATAATTTACACACACTCCTTTAATCACTATCATGTGTGTAGTAGGAACCTACTCGTAGTAGGAACTTACCTAATTTTCCTAACTACTTACTTTAAATAGACTTATAAAAGATGTTAGCTAAGTTCAGTAACCTTCAAGATAATCTAACGAGACAGTAGACAAGTTTAATGGCGTTGCTACAATGTAACTTTACGTGTTCTAACTATGTTAGTTTTGAAACATCTAACAATCTATCCAACCGTGGTAGAAACACCAATTATCCTGTTTGGAGCTATTAATCTCCACGTGATCTGCGTAAAAAAGATCTAATAAATATAACGACCTCGCTGTATGTTCCACAGACATTCTAATCTATATTACAACTGATGTACAATAATTTAAAATCATCATTCAAATCATTTACAAAACGAAAAAAACCGACTTCTCATGCCGCCATTGTAAAAAAAAAACTAGCCAAGTGCAAGTCGGACTAGATCTCGTAGGGTTCCGTAACACAGTAGAGTATTCTATAACTATGATTTTTCGCAACTACAAAATTAACTTTGTTTTTCATAGTGTTTGTATGAAAAATAAAGTTATATTTGCGGTCGCTCTATCTCAAAAACTGCTGACTGTATCTCGTTCAAACCAATTTTCTTTGAAAGTTTTTATTGAGATCTACAGAATATATTTTTTCTAGATCTTTCACTCCCTTACTTTAGAAGTTAAAGGGGCACTCATTTTACCACTTTAGACGCGCCTATCTTTTAAATGATTGACTTTGAGAAAAAATGATATTAGGAACCTCAATGTTATTTTTTAAGACCTATCCATAGACCCCACCCCACACATATAGGTTTGAAGAAAAAAATTTTTTTTATAGTATTAACTATATTTATTATAATTTGACGATAGTCCCTATAGGGTGTATAAAAATCAAGGTCTTGAGTCAACACAATAAAAAGATATGGGCAAATTTAGATATTCGCGAAAATGTCACAGCCATTTTATTCCGAAACTGTTATGACTACAGAATTGAAACTTGGTAGATGTATTCTGTAAACCGCTTTCTGATTTTTATAAAAAACTAGCAGCCCGCCCCGGCTTCGCACGGGTAGAACATATATGCCTACAAAATTTGCATCAGTTTGTTGCATCGGATATAAAATATGAACATATTTAACAATCATCGTCATATTTCATCCAATTTACACAAAACCTTAACGAATTATGCACCTAAACCTTCCTTCACAAAGACTCTGGCTATTGGTGAAAACGGCATGATAATCCGTTCAGTAGCTATTGAGATTATTGCGAACAGACAGACAGACGCAGTGATGGACTTTGTTTTATAATACTTACGTAGTGATGATTGGACGGCCCTTTGGCGTAAAGGATAGTTACCCTGATTCTGATCCGACGGACGTTGGTTCTAATCCTAGCTATATACCTACCAATGAAAGTTTTATGTGCATTCATGAATCATGAGTTTTCGTACAGTGGTAGTGGGATCCTTAAATCTACCAAAAAGTAGCTTACCACCAAGGAGAACATCTGCCGCCGTAACCTTACGCGTTCCCCGACGCAAAATGTAGGGGTAATAATAATAATGCGTGTGTATCTGTGTGTCTGTCTGTAGCATCTTAGCACCTAACCGGATGAACCGATTTTGTTTTTATTATTGATCGTTTTTTTTTTGTTTAATAGATGTCTTCATCGAGAGTTTTCTTAGCTCTGATTCATGAAAATTCGTTCAATCGTTATAAAACTATGAGCTTTTTTCTAGTTAATTGCGCTATGAAATCAACTTTCATAGGTCTGATCAATTCGAAAATCTTCTTCTTCAACGATATTGTAAGAACATGGAAGCATTGACCTGATGCTGGGACATCTCCTGGACTCTACAGAATACTCAAATCCTCACCAACTTACAGCTCAGATTTTAAATGTCGTGTTTAGAATCATTGGAATGCTTTTAATGAAAAGATTATACATAGATCAGTCGGGGTGGTTTAAAATATTATATTATTATATATATAGATGAATATTATTTTATACAATAGATCATATTATTATACTATATTGACTTCAAATTGATTGTGATCGGTGGGGATCTACAGCATAGCTAAGCTTATAATAATATTTTCGTAGTAACTATGACCTAATCTGTGGTGTCAATGCAAATATTTTATTAATTTTGCGATGCGTGTATGTGAAATTCGTGATATCTTCTAGAGTTTTCATTTGAATTATATACTGTAAGGGACAATTTTAATCTGTAATATGTGGCCAAGCTAAGTAACGTAATTATTTGGATAAGGATTAATACTATATACTTGAAAATAAATGGAAATGGAAGTTATGTAATATTTTTTAACAAAAATTTTAGGATTAAAATGGTTACTGTGAGTCAACCTTAAGAGATAGACATATGCTGTTGCGGATTTTTTTGTAGGTCTTATTAAGTTGTACAACTCTTGCATAGAAAATATTCTTCTATCTATTTTCAATTAAGCAGCGTTCGTAAGAAACGTGTTTTTTCGACCGTTTTTTTGCCGACTTAGGTTGCAAATTAGGTCTCCACGAATGTACCTTTGATTTAAACGGGATAATATATAGCCTATTTTCATTTCGAAAGTCCATTCTATGTATTAGTGAAAGAATTTTTTAAACCGGTTCAGTAGTCTTTGAGCCAAATCATTACAAACATACAAAAATACAAAAATACAAATGTTCTCTCTTTATAATATTAGTATAGATAAAAAGTATAAAAGTTTAAGGGGGGCATCCCATACATGGAACTGAAACTATGGATAGGTCTTTAAAATGACATTGAGATTCCTAAAATAATTTTTTTGAAAGTCAATCATTTGAAAGATAGGCTAAAGTGGTAAAATGTGTGTCCCCCACCCCCTCTAATTTTTAAAGTATGGGAGTAAAAATCTGAAAAAAATATATGCTGTAGATCTTAATAAAAACTAACAACGAAAATTGGTTTGAACGAGATACAGTCAGCAGTTTTAGAGATATGGCGACCGCAAGGATAACTTTGTTTTTTTATATAAACACTATGAAAAACAAAGGTAATTTTGTCGTTGCGAAAAATCATAGTTATGGAATACTTAACTGTGTTACGGAACCCTACGAGTGCGAGTCCGACTTGCGCTTGGCCAATTTATTTTTACCTTTTGAGGTACGGCACCCTAAAAACAGTCGAATTGAGAACCTCCTCCTTTTTTGTGACGATGCGGTCCGTTGTGGGTTGTGATCGTTAGGAAATAGAAGACGGCATCGAGACAAGGCATTGGATCCGGCGTTGGATTCGACACATATATAGCGCGGCCATAATGACTTGATTTGTTTATAATTACTCTACTCGTAGCAATTTGTGCAGACGCTTATAAACAAGACACTGTAGGTAAGTACATAACAATGGGATAGAGATATTTTATTTGGCTAACATTCAAAATTAAAACCACCCCCGACTGATCTGTGGATAATCTGGTCATTGAGTTAAACCATTCCAATGGGTCCATAGTGCCCAAACTCGACAACTTTAAGTTGAGGGCCCGGTGGCGTAATCTGGAGAACGGTCGGCTTTGATGCCGAGTTCAAACTGCCGTGCACTAACATTGAGCTTAATGTACTACGTACTAGAGGAGCTATCCAAGCCAAATAAATTACTCAATTTTCAATTATTAAAGCCAAAGTCCGCTTGCAGCGTAAAATAAATATTTATATGGCTAAACGAAACATTGAAACGTAAAGCGCTGACCGCGCTGACAGGCGTTAGACTCGGACTAAGTCCACTGTGGTCCGAGGGACCGCAAGGCGCACCGCAAATTATTACTTTGTGGTGTCATCTCTAGTACGTAGTACATTAAGCTCAATGTGCACTAATGGATTTTTCAATAGAAAAAAATATGTGCGCTTCTCACAGTGGCCCTCCGGTGAAGGAAAACATCGTTAAGAAACTAAACAACCCCCGCATGGTGGTAGGACACTATCTAGTGTCCGCCTGGCCAGCTACCACCCTCAAGTTAGAAAATCTGTCACCAAACATCTGTGTTCCGGTAGCTATCCTTGAGAGCCAATTCCCATTCGAGGCCTAGCGTTCTTACCATCTTCGACCGCATCATCACTTACCAACAGGTGAGATGGGGGTCAAATGCAAGCCTATAAGATATAAAATAAAAGAAAAAAAAGTTGGCAAGGAGAAAAATATTCTGCAGATTCCAGAAGATGCCTCAGCATCAGGTCAGTGCTATCTTGTTCTTACAATATTAGTGAAATAAGAAGATATCGAATTTCGAATTGATGAGACCTATGAAAGTTGTTTCCATAGCGTCATCGAGTAGAAAATAGCTCACAGTCTTAAAATGGTTGAGGCTGAACGGATTTTCATGAATTAGAGATAAAATTCAGCTAAAAAACTCAACTGTGGTTGAGTGAAGGCATTTTAGAAAATACATCTTTATAAATAACTATCTAAATACTAGTGTAGGTAAAGCTAAGTTGTCTCCTATGGCAGTCTAAAAGTATCGAGGGCCAGGTCTTCCAAATCAGCCAATTTTGCCACTGAGCAAAAACACTATAATTAGCTCGCTTGAGGCAATAAAGTTCAGTTATCTGAAGTTGTGAACCATCTCACGTTTCATCAGCTGTTGGTAAACGTCTACGTGTGGTGTAGTGCGCATAACAATGTGGCGCTTTGGTACTGACCTACATTCACAAGGAGTAAATTATCTTTACGTACTTCAAGCAACCGTTTTGAAGAGCTTATAAACGTCATACTTCCATCCACAGACCTCGAAATACACTAAGATACTGTCTCCATCTTTTTTTTATGTGTATTGTGATCGCCATAGTCATAAAGCTCTAAAAAACTCTATGATTTCTGTTTCCATTCCGTTTCTGTTTCCATTCCGTTTCTGCTTCAAGTAATCAACTAGGGCTGCTGTCTTCGGAATGCCCGCCATATTTTTCAGAAGCCAACACCTAATCTGCTATAAGTAAACCACTCATGTAACTAGTTTTAATACTTTTGTGAATTGAGTACCTATGTATATAAGCTCCCGGCTGCAAGCTTTCCTTACCTTAGACGAATGTTGAAAGTTATCTATTTAGAGTAGGAGACACAAGTGCACAACGTCCGTTATTATCAATTGGCAGTTTTGATTATTTATTGATATATGCTCCGAAGAATATTACTTAAGCAAATCATAGAACGTCCTTGCTGTCGGTACAGTGTTTGATACGCTACTAATTAAAATTCACAAAACATTACGCTATCTATAATGATTCTTATATACCTAAATGATTAATCTTTAGAAGCTGTCGATGAATCAACATCAACTTCGATGTCGATAACGATTGTGTAGAAGAGAGACTTTTAGATTGAGGATGTAGATAACACTAATAATAGCGATCCTCAAATTGTTTCAACATAACCTTGGTCTTTTATTTATGCATTCTTGGAGCAACGTCAATTATTATCCGTCTATCCTCCTTTCTAGCAATATCGAATGAGTTTGAGTATTCAATTTAAAATTTCGTCAACGTCTTATTGGGTTTTCTTGGTCATTACATCTGATAATGTTTTACAGGGTATTTGCAATGTAATTAAGATTCGCTTGGATCCAGATCGGCGACGTAACGTGCCTTAAAAGAAGGTGACTGATTTAATATTCATACAGCGAACGGTTACGGCTTCTGCCGGTTGGTCAGCTATCGCAACTTACACTTGACAGATATGGTATCAGCCTTAGTTGATGTTAGGGTCATCGACGGTCACATTCTTGCCTATTTTATATACCTAAGCTAAGTTACGCTATTACATGGTCACGTTATGATGACTGTAGAAGTAAATATTTTGCCAAAAGTAAATCGTAGGTCCTGCAATGATATGGAAGTGTCTTTTGACACGGCTTTCCTGTAAGCTTATCCTTTAGAAATATCTATTAGGTACAAACACAAAACACGTCCCGCTAATAACCAGGTCAAGCTCAAGCCACTTTGAGAAGAGCCTAGGTTACCTCGTGCTATGGCTCTAAAATATAGGTACATAGAGGATATGAACTTATGGTGACAAAATGGCGAGGACGCGGGGCCCGGCGGTAATGACTACATTCCACCTTGTGTCGGTCGCGACTGTACTGCTAGTTGGTAAATTATCAGGTGTAAAAGCAATAAGTGCTATGGTGCTCTTGATGGCTGGTCATGAAGCAGTCATTGCAGTTTATTTTGTGTGACTAGAATGGCTATTGCTTATTGCCTTCCGAATTTTGCTCTTCGAAGTTGTACAAATTTAGTTTATACTATGGAAAACTATTGGAAAACTAGACGTATACAAATTACTTCTAGTAATTTGCTTAGTTAGTAGCTTCATTAGCTTGTAACTAAATTGAAGAATTATTTGATGTCAATCAAGTTGTTATACCAAGAAATTCACGTGTGCAATGGAGCTTTTCAAACCGGTTTCACATTTAGAACTTTTGTGTCGCCATCACTGTAAAAATCTTGAATCGCTATGATTAGCACCGTGTACATATGTAATGTTTCAGTACCTTCAACAACCAAACCCTAGAACAATGCATAGATAGTTAACTGGTGTATTTCTGTATTCCAGTGGAAGGTGAAGTACCCAGCCAGGAAGTCGCACGTCCGTCGGCAGCGCGCCATCCCGCCATCCACTCCGTTCCCTTGCGAGGACTCCGTGCCCTGGGGGCGAAGTCCCGAGCCGCCCACCTCCGTGCACAGGCTGCGGCCAGGGGACATCGACGTGGTCGCTGCTATAGGGGACTCCCTGGTGGCTGGCAGCGGAGCTCTGGAGGAGTTCGCACTCGGAGCCTTCGTAGAGTATCGAGGGGTCTCCTGGTGTGCAGGTATGTTAACTATAGGGTCATAGAGGCAACAATGCTTTGTGAGCTATACTGAATCAAACGTTTCAGTCAAATGGCAGCAATAGAGTAAATAAGTTGATATAGGCTGATTGCAAGCACTGTTGTTGTCAGAGTTTTTGACATGTACAGTGAAGTCAGTACAAGTACAAGTAGTTACAAGTATACCGAGTATATAATCGGTTATTAGGCTGACTGAGTGGTTTTAATACTTACGTTCCCAACTTAAAAGTCCATATTAATGAAAATTGACAGAAGTAATAGTAAATTACATAGTTAGTGCTTATTGACTAATATGCTGTAACGTCACAGAAAAGATACTAGGTAACGTGTTAGTTTTACTAGTTATACGTCTTGCTTAGCTCATATTTTTGAAGGTTTACATAAGAATTAAGATTTTTAAAAACCCAGCAAATCCTATCGAAAAATACATCAAATTATCGAAATCCAGCTGCCGGCGATTCAAGGTTTCGACACGACTCGAATCGATTACAACCTCCTTTTGTCAATTAGGCCAAAAGAGATAGGATGTGTTCATATTTTCACTGTATTAACTTCAAGGCGAACGATGTCACGATCCTCCACTATCCAACAAATTATACCAACCTGTCTCCCAGAAGCTTCACGAATGAGGAAGTGTGATTTCACCAGGCCGTCCATGTTGCAAAGACTTATTAGATTGGATTAGTCGACGACGTTACGCTGGCTAAATACACTTTTGAACTGTTGAGTCTTCGTCGCGATGTTGGTTTTCTTAGACTATTCTATAGGTTTTATCATGGGAAACGTTCTGAGGTGCTAATTGATCTCACCCTCTTGATACTACCACAGAAATTCGCGTATTCGTCAGAGAGCTTACCCACATTTTATAGATATCCCTCCTCCCATATAACTTATATAACGCGTACATTTCAATGTATGTTCTTGCCACGTAGCTGCGAGATGTGGAATGACCTTCCTGCCGACGTTTTCAAAAAGTAGATTGATCTGTGTTGCTTCAACTTTCAACAGAGCAGGCAACGCACCGGTAATGCCTCTGGTAAATTGCAGGTGTCAATAGGCGGCGGTAACCACTTACCACCAGGTGGGCCGCATGCTTATTCGCTGCTGTAAATTTATGCAAAAAAGACCCTTGCATCGTGACAGAAACACACGTTCTTCAAACATCTCGCAAATTTACGTTCACTGGAAATTCCCAAGTTTCCATGGACCGTACGTGCTGAGGGTGCTCAAAGCGGTTACCTAATATACCTATATACTTATATACCTACCTTGGATGCATGCCAACATGCCAGTGATCCAACAGCCTCACTTGCTGACATAATCATCCCAACCGTTCGATAGAAATGTGGCTATTTGTTAATACTAAATTATCATAATTTAAGACCAATTCTTTGGCCAATTTGAATGTTTTGAAATGATCAGGATTCGAAACCAGGGTCATCGGTTGCATTGGATTTAATTAATGCAGTCAAGTTATGTTATCCTTTCTCTATCTGTTAGCGAGATTATTGCTCAATAATATTGTATTAGGAGGTCGAAGGAAGGCAATCCAGACTAATATTACAATAACGTTTGTAACTTTGTCACTCTGTCTGTTTGTTACCTAATCACGCCTAAGCAGACGTTCCATTCTTCCTGAAATTTAACAAGGAGATACTTTATATCATGTGGATGAACATAGGCTACTAAACTCTTGGTGTGCGTGAACAAAGTCGCGGGTCAGCTGATACCCGCGACTTATATAAATATAAATAAATATGTTGTATATCTTAAATAACAGAGTTAAGCGGAGATCAGGAGAAGTTCTTCAAGCCTGGCGTAGGTCTTCTAGTAAGTCTTCTATGGTAAGCCGATATTAGAATAGAAAATAGAATACTCACAAACATTTGTAGTTCAGTTTCTGTTCAAGATTGACGATATTTTTACTGATAATGATGATAATGGATGCTTGAGAGGCGGCTATGCTTTTACAACTTCATTTTATCATGAAGGTCAGAATTAATTACATATTCAACAAAGAAAGAGTGTGTGTAATTATGTACACGCGTTATACTTCTTTGGCGTATGGAAAAAAAAACTAAAATGCAGTAGTGATTAACGATAAATATTAAAATTAATCAAAAAGATTTTATTTAAATAAAAAAGGTTTTATTAACGTAAAAATATGACGTTAAATATGACATTCTTACGAAACACGTGTTCGAAATATAAAAATACTAGAATATACAACTTGAACATAGTTATCAGTTTTCATGCCACCTAGAACTAACTTCACGATGTAGAATTTAGGTGTCGGTGTGCGCGCGCATCGTAAAAATTCACTCTCATCATTTTTCTCTATCGCGCCAAAAGAAGTATAACTTCAAAAATCACTGTGGAACACGTCACTCTCCGGTTCTGTACAACTCGTTCTTCCTTATATCTTTTCTATCGAAGTTCCAATGTTTTCCAGGGGGCGACGCGACATGGCGCGAGTTCCTGACGCTGCCCAACATCCTGAAGGAGTACAACCCTAACCTGCGAGGGTACTCCACGGGCACCGGGGAGTGGCTCACCAGGAATGCTAAGTTCAACGTCGCCTTTCCTGTAGCTTCCGATGAAGACGCCTATAAACAAGCTAAGGTATAATGCGTGTACTCTTTGTTTTGAATCCTTACTATATAATATTATAAATGCGAAAGTAACTCTGTCTGTCTGTCTCTTTCGCTTTCACGCCTAAACTACTGAACCGATTTAAATGAAATTTGGTACACAGATAGTTTAGAGCCTGAGAAAAGACATAGGGTACTTTTTAATTCGAAACAAGGGTTGTAGAGGTTGAAAGGGGGGATGAAATGTTGTATGGAAGTATCGTCATTTTTAGAGCTTGAAGCAGATTGAGGGGAGGTGGATGCGAGGGGAAGGGAGAGGGAGGTGGAAGTGAGGGGAAGGAGGAGGGGAGGGTAAGTGAGGGGAGGGGGAAAGGGGGAGGGGGGTTAGTGTGGCGTGGTACGGCGCGGTGCAGTTGGGATAGGTATGTGTCTAATTTGTTAAAGCTACCCAAAGACACTATTCCACGCGGACGAAGTCGCGGGCACAACTAGTATCTTATAAGCTAGCGTTTTTGGCCACTATCTCGCTGGTGGTAAGCGATGATGTGGGCAAAGATGGTGAACATGCTAGCCCTAGAATACTCTGACTCTCTGTGATTTTAATAATTAATTGAAAGCTAAATTAAAGGAAGACATCGATTACACTTTGAGGGACCCCCTACAACGTAAAAGCTATTCAAATGACAAATAATTTATGAATTTAGATAAAGCTTTAAATATATATATAATAATTATCCATAAAATATGAAAAACGCATGCTAACTGTAGATATTTTTTTTCTTTAAATATCATATAGGCTATCATTTGACCACTAACTGACCTGTTGGTAAGTGATGATGCGGTCGAGGATTATAGCACGGTAAGCTTAGAGTGAGAACTGGCTCTAAAAGATAGCTGCCGGAGCACATTAGATGTTTGACAGATTTTGTAACTTGAGGGTGGTAGCTGGCCAGGCGGACACTAGATAGTGTTCTACCACCATGGGGTGGGGGTATCTTAACAATGTTTTTTTCCTTCACCGGAGGGCCACTGTGAAAAGCGCACATACATTTTTCGATAGAAGAATCCATTGGTGCACGGCGGGGATTGAACTCGGTACCTACGACACCACCGGGCTCTCAAATATATTCATATTCATTCTGTGCTAACTAACACACAAGAGTTTTCTCAACTTTTCTACAAACAAATATGCTAATATTAGTATAGGTTTGGTCAAATCACCATATATTTGCGGACATATAAACTAATGACTAGATAATATTGACAAAGTAAACATAAGATCTGCGTGGAGGAGGTATTGTATAACGTGTTCACAGCAAATATAATATACATATTATTATGTATGACATCATTTTGAAAATAAACAGATAAGTAGAGCGTGAATTTTAATTGGCTTTGAAACAAGGTTATGTACACAGATTTTAGCATATAAAAATATGTGCGAACCTACAAACTTTTTTATTACTTTGATATTTATAGTGCTTTTATTGTAACTTACAGTTTACGTTGTGGGTGAGTAGATTACTTATTAATCATCGTTATCAATAAGAGTACTTAAATTAGTACGTTAAAAAATTTAAAAATTGAAATTGAAATTGAAATTGAATTTCTTCGGGTAACAAATTGGTGTACAATATGCTTAATTTAAAAATCATGCATTTTATCTCTTATTTAAAACTAAAATTAAATAGGTCATGCATACAATAATATTAATGTAGGTAGGTTATGAATGATGTGTTAACAACCGGACAAGAGAAACTGTATCCCGGATGCTAACCTCTTTCGTTCTAATTAGGATTAATATTTATTTTTAAAAAAATATACAGACGAATTGAGAACCTCCTCCTTTTTTGTGAAGTCGGTTAAAAATACAATATATTCGTGATTTATTTGAGCTATCAAAATGTCTAAACTGATATTGACATTCGTACAAAGTAATTGAGGATGATAAAGGTTAAAATAAAATAACCAGGCCTAAAATTATAGTTATATTATGTTACTCAGATTGATTATGAAATGATGATTATTATTATGTTTAACTAAATTTATCGAAAAGTTGATAGGAACAAAAGTAAATGTACTTGATTAGTATATATCTAGATTCCCTAAGATAATTATGTAAATAGCTTAAATATAAAATTTATTTTTACATTTTACAAATTATTAAAAAAAGCTTTTCTCGTGTATTGTTACAAAAACTAAACGTTTCAGCCCGATACATTCAGTGCAAGTGGGTGAAACTGGTAAAATATAACCGGAAACCGGTGATACCTGTAATTCATTCGTATTTTCTTCATTTTAACATTTTGCCTGACTTTTTCCAAAGTATTTGAGTCAGGGATCATTTTTAAGCGTTTTTGGCTATATTATACATATTTGTTTGTAATTATGTCTCAATGTAATTAAAATAATGTAAACCTTAATCCTTGCATGTTGAAATTTTCGGACGGAGGTAACGAAATTGTGAATTTAATTACTTTTCAAATAAATAGTTTCACAGTTATCTCAACTGTTTCTCACATTTACATATTAACAAACATCGCACCTCAATATTATTTTATTAGCTAAGTTACAAACTTGTTCCATATACTACAACTGCACGCTAAGGGTCGATCCACACTAAACTTGCATAGATAGAAGACACCTTTTCACTCGCGACTTGATGCATGGATAGTAGGTAGTTTCACGGTAATATTAGAATAGTTTCCTACTTATCACTCTGTTATCATAACATAATGATGCATTGAATGAAAATTAAGACATTCGCATTTATGCATGCACGCTAACGCTCGTCAATGTGTGCGATAGAATATGTCTATAATACTTTTTTTGGTTAAATCTATGCTCTATCTTTTGTTAAGTGTTTGACGACTCAGTAATATATTTTATAGTTTCCGAATGGTCGGTTTTGACGCCAGGTACCGAGCTCAATCCCAGCCGTGAACCAACGGATTTTTCTATTAAAAAAATTATTTACGCTTTTCACAGTGGCTCTCCGGTGAAGGAAAAACATCGTTATGAAATCCCCATCCCCGCATGGTGGTAGGACTCTAGTGTCCGCCTGGCAGCTACCACCCTTAAGTTAGAAAATCTGTCGCCGAACCGAGTAATGAGTTCTGGCAGCTATCCTTGAGAGCCAGTTCTCATTCTAGGCCTAGCGTGCTACCATCCTCAGCCGCATCATCACTTACCAAAAGGTTAGATAGTGGTCAAACGCTAACCTATAAGATATAAAAAAGTGATGACGCGGTCTAAGAATAGTGCTTGCTTGGAATAAGAAGTCAGATGGACCCACCTGTAGTACATCATGCCGGAATTCAGTAAACTGATTGACGATCGTAATAATGTTATGCCGGCTCGTATCTTGTAACGCAGCTGCCAATGACCTCACACTGGTATTAGAGAACTAGAACGCGACTCGATAAGTATCCATTAAGTGGGTATCTCTATTTGCCAAACCAGTCGACCTGCCAAATGAAATATAAGTGCGCATTGCCTAATAACTGACAGTTTATGGTGCGTGGCGCATCGGGTCTCATACTGTTTCAATTGATACTGATACCCGACTATACAAATAAAGGGTAATGTTTTTATATATTTTTGTAGAAAACGCTACGAATGGTATAATGAAAATGACACGTTGCTCGTAATAAGATCGTTTAAAAAACTAAAACAACCGACATCAATTGCCGCGCTATTAGTTTTCAGTACCAATTTTGAGGTGTTTATCTCTATATCTCTGGAGATACTTATCAAACCTCGATGAAATTACCATGGTACCACACTTAGGATATCTCCTTTCTAACAAAAAAAATAATCAAAATGTCGTCAATCTTTTCTGTGTCCATAGTCGCAGTAGGTTATTGCTTATTTATAAGCTCAGTTTATAAGTTAATTATTAGTGTACTTTTATTACGTAGTCAGTCAAAGTAACAGGATATTTACTGACCTTGACGAAAGCAAACAAAAGATATAATTTAAAAAAGAAATATAAAATGGAAATAAATAAATTTGGTGAACTTACTACGTACTTACTCTGACGTAGAAAAGAGGTCTACGAAATAAAACAATAAAATATTTGAAATATAACATACGCAAGTCAAACGCATTGCGCATCATTGTTTAGATCTACTCTTTCTTACCCATTATATGTTTGCAATCATGTGGAAAGCAGGACAGCTCGCTTATTATATTCACAAACACAAAGCCAAGGACATGCAAATGAATAAAGCAATAAATCGGCAAGATCTTCCGCAATTTGCTGTCAATGTATTAAAAATGTAGTAACAAAAGACTGGAGATTATCACAATAGACTTGTACCTAACCATCTTCGAGTGAATCGAATGCGCCAAACGCTAATTTTATTTATACGCCAAAGAATTTATTTGCGCCCATTGTGCGCTCATCACCTTGGGCAGCCACATTGCGGCTATTATCAACGGGCTAATTATAATACTCTCAGATGAATTCATATTAAATGTAAAATTACAAATGAGTTTCTCTTTATTGCAAAACCTGCGGCACATGACTGAGACATTACTCGACGGTTTTTTTTATATTATGTTTCTTTGAAGTGTTACACACTTAATATTTTTGTAAATTGTTAAACACAATCCAAAATTTCATCGTACCAACGGGACGGGTTTTTTTATATTTTTATTCCGGACAAACACTTAAACTGACGTGACGATGAAAAGGACTGACCTTTACTTGGCGGACCAATTGTAAGCGACATGTCTTTGTTCGGTCGATGCTTCGAGCCACAATCGAAGCCTACCCACAGAATAATGAATAGTACAAGCTACCACCATTCAGAACAACCAAGGATTTTTTGTTAGAAAAAGGACTAAGCCTTCAGACGAAGGTGTACAACGATGACCCTCCTGTGTGTTTATATGATCCCCAAAATATACCTAGCAGTCTGCAAACAAATGATTTCCGAATGACATCTACTACCTACCAGTCAGCAAACAAAATTATGAACCCCAAGATATACCTACAAGTCTGCAAGCAAATGATCCCCAAAATATACCTACCAGTGTGCAAACCCAGGTAGGTGATATATAAAATTGATTATATGATAATATCGATGCTTCCTCTCGTTACTCATAACATAACTTTCTCTGGTCATGACCGGAAACTTTGAGTATTACTGGTAAATGTAGCTGCAGGGCAGATAAAGGGCAGAGGTTAAAAGTAATATAACCATGCTTCATGATGCTGCCACTTTACACTTTTTGACGCGAGACAAAACAATGGAGGACACAGCTCCTTCTTGTAGTGATTTATTCACTTTCTTGTTACGTAATGGTTGGCAATGTTATAAATTATCTAGTTAGTTAGGTTATTTGAATTGATTAATAAATCAACATTACAATATTTTAATGTCAGATTTGTTCAAAGAGTAGGTATATTAGTATATAACTGTCCATAAAGATATCTTAATTCATGACTTTTGACAGAGTATTCAGTGTACTCTGACCGACCACAGACCTCGAGTTACGAAAACTTATTAAAAGGTTTAGGCCCAGTTTCACCTGTTCCTGACAAAGTTACGGATAGTTATCAGACAGATAAATAAAATGAAGCAAAAAAAGATGACGCCATAATATAAAAGCCGACAAAACTCTGTCACATAAGTTCCTAATAATCTATCAAGAACCGGTGAAATTGAGAATAATATAACATCATTATTTTATAAGGCCTGAAATATGTTTTAAATAATTACATAGCAATGCAATAAGGTCCGCCTACCAACCATCCTATCAGCGATAATCGCTGGCGTGACCACGTCTGCGTAATTGCTTCATAGATTTACTCCTATTAATTTCAAAAAATCCCTGTCTCAAAGTGCATCTCTGGGGTACTCAAGAAATGTTGTTTTGTCTCTACGTTTGCCACTTTAATCTAGAAGCTTTCCATCTCACATAGGTTATTTCTTACCCTGTTTTTAATTTAGTACTGCATGACTGCTGCACTTTTTAACAATTTAGCATTATGTAATACTAACAGTGCCCCGCGATTTTACCCGCGTAGACATCGTTCCCGTGGGAATAATTGGATAAAAATTATCCTATGTATTATTCCAGGGTCTGGGCTATCTACATACCAAATTTCAGCTCAATCGGTTCAGTAGTTTTAGCGTGAAGAAGTTACAAACATTCACACAAATTTCGCCTTAAATATTAGTAGGGACACAGAAAAATGAATAGTACAAGGTAGGGAAAAAAAATTAAACATCGCGAGTGTATAGGTATCTTCTAGGTAAGCGCGCTCCATCATCGACCGCATCATCACTTAACATCAGGTTAGATAGTCGTCAAGTGCTACCCATCATCATCAGTCGGTGTAAGTCCACAGCTGGACTCTTCGGATCTTCTTTTTTGTGTGCTACCCGGTTCGATGCAAAAAAAGAAGTAGAATGGAATGTAAGGAGCTATGTTCTCAATTCCAGATAATAGTAGCCCGAATGCGCGCATCCCCAGACATCGACATGTCTCGTGACTGGAAGATGGTGACGGTGTTCATCGGAGCCAACGACATCTGCTCGGCGGCCTGCCTCAACCCCATCTCGTGGTCTCCGGCTGCCCACGCCAGGAAGCTGGCTCACGCCCTGGACTACCTGCAGAAACATCTGCCCAGGACTATCGTCAATTTAGTGCCAGTATTAGGTGAGTACACCACATTGCTTGCTATATACGAATGCCGCACTTTTCAACCGACCTCCGAAAAGGAGGAGGTTCTCAATTCGTCTGTATGTTTTTTTTTTGTATGTATATTACGCAATAACTCCCTCGATTGTGAACCCCTGTGAATGACTCTTTTTATAATTGATATGGTACATTTCCAAAGTTATCCCATTGTAATTTCATTGAGATGTGATAAGTATCTTCAGAGATATGGCGATAAACTTCTCAAAATTGGTACTGAAATTGACTAGCGGGGCATGGATGTGGGTTGTTTTTTTAGTTTTTAAACTATCATAATAATTTTAGTCTTTAAACTGAAACTCGTAATTATTCCCCAATAAGAATTTTACGCTGGTTCGGTGGTGGCCTGCAAATAATCTCTAGTGAATGTTAGAGATCTTATACATTTCCGAAATAGTTCTCTAGCCAAACTAAATGTTGTGGAGACAGCGGTGACTTTCGTCCTTCAATGTACGGATTGTCGTGGGATGGTTGGCTTGGCAATTTTGGCATAGGCGCGTGACTTATTTAAAATATATAATCAAGCGTTTGACCGTTATCTCACCTTATTATATATTATTTCTTGGTAAGTGATGATGCAAACGAGGATGGCAGCACGCTAGGCCTAGAATAGCGACTTCAAATAACCCTATAAAAAAAATGGAAATGATGTTAAATTACGCGATTTAGGGGGCCAACTCTAATCACTGAAACGAGAGAGTACTCGACCAAGAGATGTCTCATGCAGTGCTTGGCCAGCCTCGTTTTCGAAGAAGTATGGTCTAATGATGCCTCCAAGTCCACCAACCCAAAATGCTCATCAATCAGCTGGATGCATTTATGTAATAAAGTTCCGTTGGTACCCTCTGGATTCGGAACCCTTTAATATCATTAACATACTCATATGACAATAATATATTCGGTTGCGAACCCAAATGGTTCTTTGCATTTTAAAGTATTAATCTACTTTCCTGGATGAATGTTCCTCGTCAGACGTGTCGGTATCGGTGCGAGTGATGCGTCCCATGATGTGCCGTCTGATGCACTCGCTGTTCTGCTCGTGCTTCCACCAGGGAGGAGGCGAGCTGGAAGCAATCGTCAGGATGTCTGCCTTGTACCAGCAGGCGGAGAAGATGCTGGTGAGTTCATTATATTTAGGGTTACGCACCTTAAAAGGAAAAAAGGAACCCTTATAAGATCACTTTGTTGTCCGTCCGCCAGTCTGTTTGCCTGTCAGTCTGCCAAGACCACCGTCGAGACCCTTTATCTCCGGAACACGTAAAGGTATCAAGTTAAACCTTATACGAACTACTTGGATCTACGGTATCCTTCGGCTGGGAAAAAATCAAACTTGTAAGTCAACGCTATCAAAAGATATGACCGTATATTTTTCAGATTCTTAGCATCTGCAACTTATCAATTTGCAGTCTTATAATATTATTGTTTTAATTGGCGCAATGCATCCTTAAACAGCATCCCTTTTTGGGAGTGCTTAATGATGGTTACTCGTAAATCGGATTATACTATTATTTATTCTGTGCCCATAGGTGCTTGTTGATATGCGTGTCCAGTGTTAGATATCCTGCCGAGTACCACAGAATAAATAATAGTACAAGTACCCGTGCCGTTTCTTGTCCCGAGTTCACACCACGCACATTCTGTTGTTCAACTTCCTAGGGATGTATTATTCTTTCAATCCCAAGTACTTATACTATTGATACTTTGGAATCTATACTCAGTAAGTACCGGTTCAAAAAGTACTCGTCTCGTTACTCAATATATGTCTCGGGAAAACATTTAGGCTGGTATTATAGAGCGATAATAAGGTTTCAATAGCATGACTTGGGAGAGGCCTATGTCCAGCAGTGGACTGATACCGGCTGATTATCATGATGATGATGATGATGAATGAGGTTTAGAACTCAGAGTAACAATTATACTTTAGTTATTATTACTGTGAGGTTAAGAATGAAGCTGTTTTATTGGCTAATCAAGCGCAATTTAATCGATAGAAGACCATCGAATGAGTATTTGTTGTAGCTCGTACAGTACATTTCTAGGAAGTTGACAAAAAAAGGCCTGATCATATAGACGAATTGAGAACCTCCTCCTTTTTGGAAGTGGATTGAAAATAGCCTGGTCTGAAGTAGTCTGCTGACCGTGGTATTACCCCACCGCTGACAGGTAGAGAGCGGGCGCTACGACACCCGTAAGGACTTCACAGTGGTCCTGCAGCCGTTCATGAAGCTGTTCAACGCGCCGGTGCCGCCCACGCAGCCGCTGCCGCTGGTCATCCACCAGTCCTACATCACGCACGACTGCTTCCACTTCTCACAGAAAGGACACGCACTAGGTACGTCTACTTTAAAAGTAACAACAACCTACATTTGGCTTCAATACCACCACGGTGTATTGAGGCGTAGAATCTGTGATTTTGTGATTGAGGCAAATTGCGAGCAATTTTTCGTGATTATAAGTTGTGTTTTGCATTGAATTTCATTTAGGCGCTCATGTCATGTCATTTTTTTTTCGCAGATAGTCAAGCGTATGACCACTATCTCACTTGATGTTAAGTGATGATGCGGTTGACGATGTAGCACGCTTATCTAGTAGATACTTGTTTACTCGCGATTTGAAGACACCCGGGTTGTAGCTATCTGGAAACAATAAAAAACAATTGCGGGCTGACGTGCTACCATTTGGTAGAATCTGCATTTAGCTATATTTGCAGCTTACCACCATCAAGGAGAAGGAAAAAATCTGCCGTTATGACGGCACGGAACAACCTAAGGTTATATTACCTTAGGATGTTCCGGCAGCACAGCCCTTAAGAGCCCTTAAGAGCCTTAAGAGCCCTTAAGAGCCCTTCTGACCTTTCTAGGCCTAGCGTGGCAACCATCTTCGACCACATCCTCGCTTACCATCAGGCAAGATAGTGCTCAAATGCTTGCCTAAGAAATATAAAAAACAATAAGGTATCTACCATGTTTTTTGGGAATCGTTAATGAGGAGAACAGTGGTGGAGTAGTGCTAAAGTATGTGTAATTTAAAATCGTTTACAACAAAACTAAAAAAAAACAACTTTAAATGCCACACCGGTCATGAATTAAAAATATTAAGAAAAATAACCGGCCAAGTGCGTGTTGGGCCACGCGCAGTGTAGGGTTCCGTAGTAGCCTGTTAATCAATGCAAGTCTTTACCCATTATAAACAAGCAAGCAACTAGGTACTCAGTCTTTGTCATTTTAAAGGATTTATTCTAAGGATTTTGTATTTGGCACATAATTATCCAACACCCGAGTTCAACGACTATTACTACTAAACTAATAAAGTTATCTTAACCGCTATAGTTTTCCTTTAAAGCTCATGAAATGGGCTATTATCACGATTTTTTCCAGATTTTTCAAGCTCGCAGTTTAGCTTTTAGAGGGGAGGGGGACGCCCTACTGGAACAAAGATATGCACTTTAAAGTTTAATATCTCGTAGATGAAGCATTCACTCGAAAAATAGTATTAGCAACCCTGAAGTCATTTTAAAAGACCTATTCAACGATACCTCATACGATGGGGTAGACGATAAAAAAAAATTCATCCCCACTTCTCATATAGGGGAGCTACCAAAAAAAAAATTTTTCAAAATTTTATTTCAACACTTTGTCGGCGTAATTTATATACATACTCCCACAAAATTACAGCTTTCTAGTATTAACGGTCTCTTAGGATAACCTCGGACAGACAGACAGACATACAGACAGACAGACGGACATGACGAAACTATAAGGGTTCCTTGTCAGGACTACGGAACCCTAAAAAATGGTCATTATCAGTGCCACGCTTGAGGTGTTTATCTCCATATATTTTGGAACCTGGAACCTTGGAAATGTACCCTCCCAGAGTAACAATTACTAAAGTAATTTTAGTAACTTTAGTAATTGTTAGTCTGAGTGTACCCTACTAATAAAAAAAGAATACCTAATTTTAATTAATTAATCCTTGAGAGCCCTTCTAGGCCTAGCGTGCTACCATCGTCGACCGCATCATCACTTACCAACAGGTGAGATAGTGGTCAAACGCTAGCCTATATGATATTAAAAAAAACCAATTGACGGAGTAATCACGTTGGCGCGCGACGAATGGAGGATATCCTCCTTTTTGTAAGTCGGTTGTAAACAAGCAATATCTGTGATTAAGATCCAATTACATCATCTCCCATAATCAACCAACTTCATATTCCTTCCAGCTGCAAACCTCCTCTGGAACAACCTGCTGGAACCTATAGGCAACAAGTCAGACAACGTCCCGCCCATCTTGATGCAGTCGTTCAAGTGTCCCTCCAAGAACGCGCCCTACATCTTCACCGCCAGGAACTCCAGGACGTTCCTCCTCACTGGCAAGCAGGAACCCTCCTCTGATACTGATTTATGACACTGACACCCATTAGTTATAGTCTTTGCAAAATGAGAACCGTCGTGGCTTTAAGATGAACTGACATTCATCGTCTGTCTGTCCGTCTGTCACCAGGCTGTATCTCATGAACCGTGATCGTTAGACAGTTGAAATTTTCACGGATGATGTATTTCTGTTGCCGCTATACTAAAAACAGAATAAAGTTAAAAATAATAGAGGGTCCCCATAAAATAAATGTGTTTTTTTCGCCATTTCACGCCATCTATGAACGCTTAGTTAGGTAAACGTCCCATAGATGGCGTTATATTGAAATGTCGATCCCTAACACCTTTGTTACACGTTAGATGGCGTTATAAAAAGTAAAATGATTATTAATTATTATTTTTGGCTGGCGAAATATGATAGTGGTATTTTTTGCTCGATCTTATAAAATACATAAAATAGTGTGGTACGGAACCCTACGAGTGCGAGTCCGACTTGCACTTGGCCAGTTTATTTAATGAATAATCATTAAAAAAAATATTACCGTATTTAAAATGCACTCCAATAGGTAGATTATAGCTGTACAAATTTGTAATTCAACATCAACACTTACCTGTAATCGCAATGAATAAATAAATTGAAATTGAAATTGAAACTACCTAGTAGCACACGATAATGATAAGGGTAGGTACCTACCGAGGTATCAAACATGACGGCAATGACGGAACTATGTTGTCAACGCAACAAACAGTAAATTAGACCATCAACACGCGCGCCCTTAATTTCTACAACGGTTTTCTTTTTGCACAGACTCTATGTTCAAGCTGACGTCTTTTTAGGGTTCTTTAACCCAAAAAGAAAAAGGCCCCCATTAGGGTTCCTTTTAAAGATTACTTATAATAAGAGGCGCCACCGCTTTATGGTAGATATAGAATTTACCATTTACCCGTACAAAGCGATTTGCTTCGTCTTTCATCATAGGTACTGCCAACGAATGGAACACCCTTCCTGAATCTGTGTTTACGATTCAATGCAATTTAAGTCATCATGAAGTCATCCGACAGAGAACCAAAGTTATCAACATACCTCAAAGGATTAGCAAGCTGAAGTGGCAGTAGGCTGGTCACATCTTTCGAAGAACCTGTAACCGTTGGGGTAGACGAGTTCTAGAGTGAAGACCACGGCTCGGTAAACGAAGGACGCTCTCCAGCTAGGTGGAGCGATGATATACGCAAGCTGGCTGGCAGCGGTTAAAAAACAAGGAGCAGAAGATCGAGCTCAGTGGCGTGCCATAGGAGAGGCGTATGTCCAGCTGTGGACGAATACTGGCTGTTAATAATGATAAAGATGAAGTCTTCATGTCGCAAGTCAATAGGTATCTTTTTGAGTAAGCGCGCTACATCATCGACCGCGTCATCACTTAACATCTGGTGAGATAGTGGTCAAGCGCTACCCATTTACACATTTAAAAAAAACTTCTTGTCCGTCTGTCTACACGTCGAGATCTCTTTTCTCAGGAACACGTAGAAGTATCAAGTTGACATCTAAAAATACTCGCTCGAGTGTACGGTCTTTTTCAGCCGTAAAAATATCAACCTTTTAAGTTGGCGCGATCAAAAGATATGACCTTGTTATAGGATAATTAAGTCAAACTTTAGGTACCTTTTTTTACATAATCGGTATCACAATCGAATACTGAAAACCTTCTTCAGCATGTACAGTCTATAACCAGTCAACTTGTATATAAAGTGGAACAAGTTACAGCCGCATATTATTATGTCAATAAAATTGCAAATACATGCCGGCTCACCGATTCTTGATAATGTGACATATAGTCATCTGACAGCTGACTTCAAATAAAAGCTGTCAAACATCTGTTAGATAATTTCTCAATAGGACTATCAGGAACCGGTGAAATTGGCCCTAAGTTTATCATCTGTTCTGTGTCTTAGTGTAAAATACTTGTGTTAAATTTAATCAAAATGTTACTAGGTATTATTAAAGAGCGGCATGCCTTTAGGCGTAGGGGTAACAAATTATCTGTACTTTACAATATAACAGACGACATACAAATGTTTATAACTACCTCACATTTTTAAATGGAAAACCATCTGCTTCTGTTAACGATATAACAAATATCTTAGTGCCTAATTGTGTTTACTTATTTGTTTTGTAAATATTTTCATTTCACCTACTCAGTGCTTATTGTAAACGTATAATTTAATTGTAGTTGTAATAGTGCCATCGACGCTATAATCACGGTAATGTATGTAGATAACATTACCGTGCTATAATGTAATATTTAATACCAAATGCTACTTTGTAAGTAGAGAGGTTACCTACAGATGATGTAATTTGTTAGTTATTGTAGGTAGTAAAATATAATAAAATTGTAATTGTAGGTAGAATTTGTAGGGTAGGATATAATAAAATAATTAAAAATATTGTAAACAAATAAATTGTATTTTTTTTATTGATCCAGAGTAGAGTATTAGATATAGTACCTATAGAGTGGAGTTAGAGTATTTCCTACCCCAACCCCCGCACGGTGGTAGGACACTATCTCGTGTCCGCCTGGCCAGCTACTACCCTCAAGTTAGTAAATCTGTCGCCAAACACGTAGTGTTTTCCGGCAGCTATCCTTGAGAGCCAGTCCCCATTCTAGGCCTAGCATGCTACCATCCTCGACCGCAACCTCACCAACAGGTGAGACAGTGGTCAAACGCTAGCCTATATGATTGTTGTGGCGCTGCTGGGACTTCAGGTATCTCTAATCGTGCTACCAAAATGGAACCAGGATTTCCACTTAGAAAAGCAAATAATCTGCCGAATGTCGACCTTCTTATTATGGTTGGGGATTATTTCATCAAGTACCTACATTAGTGCAGAAATCCAAGGACAAAAACTTGCAAAGTAAGTATTTTAGGGTTCCGTATCCGAATAGCAAAAAACGGAACCCTTATAGATTTGTCATGTCTGTCTGTTCGTCCGTATGTCACAGCCATTTTATTCCAAAACGATTGGGTCTACAGAATTGAAACTTGGTAGGTGGATGTATTCTGTAAACCGCTTTTCGATTTTTACACAAAAATAAAAAATATATAAGTTTAAGCATTTAAGGGGGCATTCCATAAATGGAACTGAAACACAAAAAAAATCATCAAACCTATATGTGTCTATGGATAGGTCTTTAATAAAACTGGCCAAGTGCGAGTCAGACTTTGTCCCGCACACGGAGGGTTCCGAACGCCATCTGTCGAATTTCTAACGAACTTCTAACACCAACTAAGTAAACGTTAACACAAAGGTAGAATAGTATTATATAGTAGTAATAGTAATTGTAGTAATTAATATTATTAAATATCTGGTTAACCGAGCTTTGCTCGGTATTTTTTGCCACTTAAACAGACAAATATGACTCTTCCCGACATCTATTGACGAATAATAATACTATTTTTTTTTAATTGAGAGCAACTAACTGCTTTACTGATACAGTACTTCTACTCGCCAATAGATGTCGGGAAGAGTCATATTTTAAGTTGATCAATAAAGTTGATTATTGAAAACACGAATAAAACAACATTTTCTGAAAATGACTCCTAGCTAGATCGATTTATCGCCCCCGAAATCCCCTGTAGGTATACTAAATTTTATTTAATCGTTGGAGCCGCTTCCGAGATTCAGATTAAGGTAAAGACGATAGCGCCATCTTAGCAACTAGATAGGTGGCGCTGCGCTATCGTAAATAACTTTTTTTTAACTTTTCTTTAATTTTTAACTTTGTTCTGTTCTTAGTATTTGTTGTTATAGCGGCAACAGAAATACATCATCTGTGAAAATTTCAACCGTCTAACTATCACGGTTCATGAGATACAGCCTGGTGACAGACGGACAGACAGACAGACAGACAGACAGACGGACAGCGGAGTCTCAGTAATAGGGTTCCGTTGGTACCCTTTGGGTTCAGAACCCTAAAAATGACATTGAGGTTCGTAAAATCATTTTTTCTCAAAGTCAATCATTTAAAAGATAGGCGCGTCTAAAGTGGTAAAATGTGTGTCCCCCTCCCCCCTCTCACTTTTAAAGTATGGGAGTGAAAAATCTAGAAGAAATATATTATGTAGATCTCAATAAAAACATTCAACGAAAATTGGTTTGAACGAGATACAGTCAGCAGTTTTTGTAATATAGCGACCGCAAATATAACTTTGTTTTTCATACAAACACTATGAAAAACAAAGTTAATTTTTTGGTTGCGAAAAATCATAGTTAAAGAATACTCTACTGTGTTACGGAACCCTACGAGTGCGAGTCCGACTTGCACTTGGCCAGTTTATTTTTTTTAATATCTTGTAGGCTTACGTTTGACCACTATCTCACCTGTTGGTAAGTGATGATGTGGTCGAGGATGGTAAGCACGCTAGGCCTAGAATGGGAACTGTCTCTCAAGGATAGCTGCCGGAACACATTACATGTTTGTCGACAGATTTCTAACTTGAGGGTGGTAGCTGGCCAGGCGGAAACTAGATAGTGTCCTGCCACCATGCGGGGGTTTTTAGTTTCTTAACAATGTTTTTCCTTCACCGGAATAACTGTGAAAAGCGCACATAATGTTTTCTATAAAAAAATCTATTGGTGCACGGCGGGATTTGAACTCGGTACCTCTGGCATCAAAGCCAACCGTTCTCCCGATTACGCCACCCTTAATTTATTATTATTTTTACAAGTGTCTCAATTAAGCTAAATGTAATAGTTTTAACCGACTTCACAAAAAAGGAGGAAGTTCTCAATTCAACGGTATTTTATTTATTTTGATTTTAGGTTTGTTGCCTCAGACCTCCGTCAAATCTTAACCGATTTGAAAAATTATGTTTATGTTTGAGAGGTTTTGCCTTCCGTTTGGTCCCATTTAAATTTTATCGTGATCATAAAAAAATGCCACTATCATTTTTACCAGCCATCAATTGATTTCAAAAATAAATTTTATCAAAACGGATTTGTAAGCCGCGTGCTTATTTGATATAACGCCATCTAACGTCCAACACTATCAAAATGAAAGTTAACACAAAGGTGTTAGGGATTGGAATTTCAATATAATGCCATCTATGGAAGTTTCCCTAAGCGTTTATAGATGGCGATTTATTGAAATGCCGAAAAAAAACCTTTCTTCTATGGGGACCCCCTATAATTTTTAACTTTATTCTGTTTTTAGTATTTGATGTTATAGCGGCAACAGAAATACATCATTTGTCAAAATTTCTACCGTCTAACTATCACGGTTTATGAGATTCAGCCTGGAGACACACCGACAGACAGACAGACAGACAGAAAGACAGACCGACAGACAGACGGACGAACAGCGTAGTCTTCGTAATAAGGTCCCGTTTTACCCTTTGGGTACGTAGTATTATTATCTTTTCTATGCTTTGGGTGTGGAACCCCTGACAATATATTGTGTCCCGCACCGCATGACATTTAAGATGTAAAATCGATAACACCATCGTCCGTCACAGTCTCGCAATATCTTTCTCTAATTAGTTGTCTGGAATAAATCGCTTAAAGTGATAAAACCACCCTTTGCATTACATAGCTTAAGTATTTTATTTTTAGGTCCAATATTTATTTTATAATTGTTGTGCAAATAAAGCGTTATCTATCGATCTATCTATCTTGTTTTAGTACGTGACAGCTCCTCCCTTTTCATTAATTTACACCATTTAATTCTTACTTTTTTTTTCATTTGGGACATGAAAAAAGTTTTTCCGGAGTGGTAACTGTTGTATTTGTAGGGGTAAGTTGCAACGACGGCAAAATGTCTTTGTGTCAAAACTGGGAACTGGGTCAATTACGTATAAGCACTATTGGAATGTATTTAAGCGGTAATATTTATTACATAAACAGAGATGATAATCGAGACTCCAAATGAGTTGTTTGTTTCTCCGCCTCCCGCTCCCGACTCTGCCTGCGAAGACTACAAGGTCACAACATCAAATCAACATTGGTGACCCCGACAGGGCTGATCTCTGTCGGGGGAGCCCGAACACGCAAATCGAGGATGAAGCCAAATTAAGACTATGGAGTCATCACCACCACCTGTAACGCCTGAAAACGTCAACTAGATCTGCACTGCACCAGAGGTTGCCCTGACACCACACGCGCAATAATCGCTATCGCAACTTACCCCTACATATTTGTACATAGAGGAGATACTATACAATATCTGTACGGTATTTTTTTTCCATATTCACAGAATAACTACGAAAATACCACGAATAAAGCAAAACCACTGCATACGATAGTATACGCGGCCGAGCAATAGAGCGATATGACGGCGGTCAAGTCAGCTCTGAATTTAAGAACTTAACTTAAAAAATTGCTAAAAATACAGTTTATTATGAGATATCGCAAAAATTCTTTCACTGATATTTTTATAATTTATAGCTTGATTTTTTGAGATAATGAAAAAATTTCACTCCTCTTCCCCATTGCAAAGATCCAAGTCGAAGAAAAGGCAGTTTCCGAATCTGAATTTGTTTTCGAGTGATTGAGAAAGATTGAACAACCCTGAAGGGTAAAACCTAATCCACTAAAACAGCAGACGAACAAAATTATACATTGAATAGGTACATGTAACATTATTGTAACCAAGTACATGGATACAATAAAACTCATCTTGTTCAGTCTTCGTCACAACGCCTTATAAAAAAACAAGTAAATGACGTATTGGAAAGAAAAAGATTTACATTTCAGGCGTTTGTAGCGTATTCAAATCCATATGTGAAGCGCTGTGAAATATTAAATCGATAGGCTGAACTTACGATACATTTTTATGTGAATTGTTCAGTAATAATGTAATGTGTAGGTAGGTAATAATATCCACTGGGGTTGCTGGTTGGGGAGGATACTGAGGGGGGATACTTAAACATTTCTTTAATCTCTGTTTACTTATTGGATAGAAACTAGGAACACATACATATCTGCTAACTTGTTGTAAAAAGTAGATAGTTAAGTATGTATAGTTTTCTTTTACATCTTACAGGCTAGCGTTGGGCCATTATCTCGCCTGGTGGTAAGTGATTATGTGGTCAAAGGTGAATGTGATGAACACGCTAGGCCTAGAATACTCAATAGCTCTCAAGGGCTGAGTGCTGCCGGAGGTAAGGTAAGGTTATGGCTGTAGATTTTCTCCTTGATTGATGATGCAAAAAGGGGGAGGTTCTCACTTCATTTACATGTTTTTCTTTGTCTGTTTGTTACGCAATTACTCCGTCAATTGTGAACCGATTCGAATGTTTTTATTTTTTTGATTGGTGGAGTACATTTCCAATGTAGTAAGTACCATTGTAATTTTATCGAGATCTGTTAAGTATATGACGACAACCGTCTCGAACTTGCTACTGAAACTGCCTCGCGCGGCATGGAAGTCGGTTGTTTTAGTGTTTAAACCATCTTAATTATTTAGTAGCAAGTCAGCAGAATATTGATATAATAATGCTCCTATCATCTATGAAAGATACAGTTAAATGCAACTTATGATGATAGTCTCCAAGGCCAAGCCCTCATAAATCTAAATCTTGAATCAACTACTGGTTCACGCTACATGACTTACTGTAGAAAATATGAGTTCTTATAAGATAGATAACGTTTTTAGATTGACTGCTAAAAAGCAGGATGTTCTCAATTCGGCCACAGAATAATGAATAGTACAAATTCGGCTATATGTTTTTTTTTTTGTTATTTTTTTTTGTATGTAGGTATGTTACACGATTACTCCGTCATTTGTAAACCGATTCAAATGATTTCGGAGGCGGTATTATTGTAATTTCATCCAGATCTGATTAATATCTCCAGACATCGACGATAAACGTCTCAATCTTGCTACTGAAACCGACTCGCGTGGCATGGCAGTAGGTTGTTATTATGTTAAGTAACATCCATCGTATTGCTTGACAGTGAACGTCAATAAGAACCTGAAACCTTCAAGATTTGAAATCTTGCACCACGGAGAATAGACTCTAGGTAGATCTTGCACCACGGAGAATAGACTCTAGGTAGATCTTGCACCATCATCTCTTACTGTGACTTCCTATCTCAGACCCTGTAAGACATAACTAGAATGATATGGCATCATTCCGCAGCTATTTTACCCCCTAGCTGCAGAACACAGACTTTTAAAAAGGTACAATAAATTGCTCAAAGGTCGGCAACGTATCAACAGCGTCCATGGTGTTGCAGATGTTCATAGGTGACAGTAACCGCTCTCCATCAGGCGGGCCGTCTGCTCGATTGCCTGCTAAAAAAACATT
Organism: Cabera pusaria; assembly: GCA_954871355.1. NCBI lineage: Eukaryota > Metazoa > Arthropoda > Insecta > Lepidoptera > Geometridae > Cabera > Cabera pusaria. The sequence goes on from OX940894.1 coordinate 26,929,524, forward strand.
AATAATATCAAAGAGTTTAATCTAGTGACACAGCGGAGCTATGAGTTGTTTGCAGCCTCGTAAGACAATGGCAGACAGAGGTAGGCAATTTAATGTCACAGAACATTGGCTGCCCTGCCCACTCGCCCAGCCTATGTCTGGCATGCCTGACCTGACGGTACATGGACTAAACTATACTTTTCAAAAATTTCTTGTATTAGGACCCCTTTAATATTTAACTTTATTCGGTTTTTGGTACTGTTGTTGTAGCGGTCATATTAGTAATACGTACTTTGTGAAAATGTCAACTGTCTATTTTCTACTTATTACAGTTTAGGAGATACAGCCCTCTAACGGACGGATGTACAGCCAAGTCGGTATTAGGGTTCCGTTGGTAGCCTTTGGGTGCGGAACACTAATAACACAACAATTCTGAGACCGTAACCACATATTAGTAATACAGCACGTTAAGAGTCGAATATCGTGCTCAGTGACAAGGATTTAGGCCATGTCCAACAGTGGACTAACACAGGCGGCTGCTGCTTATTATGATGATAAACCATATATTCTAGTCATTTTGTAACCGTGACCTATTACTAGAAGTGTCCGAAGATCCAAGACACAAAGCCAAAGCGATTTATGAACGAACCATCTGACGTGGGCGTACAATTAGCTCTAAAGACCAAATGTAGAGACAGTACTGATGCAATTACAGCTGAAATATGGTCCACTTTAAACCGTAGTTACTAGTTACTGGACAAGGCATAAGCGGTAAATATCGAATTACTTCTAACCATAAAATATTAAGATAGAAAACTACAAGAGGATACAGTATCATAAGGGCACACTAATAGGGGCATATTTTAATAATTATTGTGACCAGAAAACTAGGGAGGCCTATCTAGTCCGCATAGACGGTCTGTTAAAGTATCTGAACAGCTACACACAGATGCTATGTACTGTACTGATCTTAACGCTGGGAAAGGAGGAAGAGAATAATAATCCTAATCCTACTATAGCGAGTAATATTATAGATAGATGTTAATGTGTGTTTATAATAATGCACAAAAGCAAAGTGTAGATTAAGTTAGTATGTTCATTATTCAATCACGATAAAACAGCTGAACAGTTTTGTACGAATTTCAACGCAGATAGTTTACAACCTGGTGTACATAGGAGACTTTATACAAGCACCTATAGGCACAGCATAGCTAATCATATTTTTTTTTCATGACAGTACCTCCAAATCTGTGAAGGAAGATACTTATCATCAAAAATCTTCAGAGATTTAAAAAATAACTGTGGTTATAATCACAATTCGTAGTCATTAACGCCTGCGCCTCAAAAACTCTGCATTGGTGCGTAGGAAATGATTTACCAGTTGTGTACAGCAAGGGTAAGATTTTAGTCGCAGCTATCAGCTCTCTATGAAGAAGTCATTTTGCACCTAATTATTTAGCTATTATACCAGTAATGATAGGCATTCTATGCCTTATACCTCACTGATTGGATTAGTACACATGGTATGACGCCTACAATTACTAAAGGAGCTCGATCGATAGGCCACATATGGTGCGCTCACAATACTTATGCCTACCACTATTTCTATCCATACTACATTGTCTACATTCTCTATAGTAGGCACTATAAAAATTAAATCGGCAAAGTGCTAGTTGGACTCGCCCAACGAGGCTTCCGTACAAATTTGTCAAACTAGGTTATAGGACAAACTTAACTTTTGTTTTCTTTTTGTTATTAAATTACATATTTACTGTTTTCAGATTCTTGCCAAATGTCATGATTCTAGGTCAAGTGGAGTAAGTACCTTAAAGGTTTTGATCCCCTTGTGAAATTGCATAATATGCGAAAATAAGAGACATAAACGATCATAACTTTTGATCAAGATTTATAAGTTAGATTTTTTCACAGCCAAAAGAAACCGTAGACTCGAGTATTTGATATAAGTTTCAACTTGATATCTCTACGCGTTCCTGAGAAAAAGGTCTCGACAGACGGACAGACAGATAGACAGACGGACAACAAAGTGATAATGGTTCCTTTTTTCCTTTTCATGTACGGAACCCTAAAAAGGAATATAAAACCACACTTAATCTACCATCTGTATGTAACAACTATAACAGGAAGGTACTATTGAATCTCCTAAACCGTATGTATAAATGAATGACGTGCAAAACAGCACCATCTTTAGATTGGAGGCGAGATTACCGTACCGGGTGTATCAACGTGATAAATCGATTATACTGCTAGGTATATTATTGCATAAAATCGGGTCAAGGTTCTTGTATATCTGTCTGAGGGAACTGCATACAACCCTTTCCTTTTCATCACTGCTTCAACCCTCAAGGCGATTAAACACCAGAAAAAATTAGATATCATCTTTGTAACTTCATCAAATCTCTAATCGGTATGTTATATTGCTTATCCTAATTTAATCCTAACTAATATTATAAATGCGAAAGTAACTCTGTCTGTCTGTCTGTCTGTGTCACTTTCACGCCAAAACCACTGAATCGATTTAAATGAAATTTGGGGAGGTGGAAGTGTGGGGAAGGGAAAGGGGAGAGGAAGAAGAGGGAATATGGAGGGAGATGGGGGAAAGGGGAGGAGACAGGGAAGTGAGGGTAAGGGGAGTGGAGGGGAGTGGGGTAAGAGAGGGGGAGGGGAGGGGGAAAGGGGAAGGGGAGACGGAAGTGAGGGGGAAGGGGAGGGTAGGGGGAGTGGGGAAGAGAGAGGGGTAGGGAGAGGGGAGAGGGGGATTAGCGCGGCGAGGTACGGTGCGGTGTAGGTGGGATACGCATGTGTCTTATTTGTAAAATAATTAGCCTAAATAATTAAAAATGCTACCCAAAGACACTGTTCCTCTGACACGCGGACGAAGTCGCGGGCACAGCTAGTAAGCAATATAACATACTTACCTTATCTAATACTATAAGAATCTTTGTCCTGACATACTGACTGACTGACTGACTGACTGACTGACTGACTGACTGACAGACAACACACAGCCTAAGCCGCTGGTCGTAGAGACTTGAAATTTGGAAGACATATTTGTCTTAGTACGTAGGGGTGTTCTAAGAAAGGATTTTCCAAAATTCACCCCTTAAGGGGATGTAATGGGGGATTAAAGTTTGTATGGATTTGATATTTTCTCGTTTTTTTGAAAATTCACCTCTAAGAGGGTGAAATGGGGTAACAAAGTGTTAAAATCAATATTGTTTCGGATTGTGCTGAAATTTAGCATGCAGATAGTTATTACAACGTTAGTTACCTCTGAAAAAGAATTTTTCAAAATTCACCCCTGAAGGGGATGAAACGGGGGTTCAAAGTTTGTATGGAGAGACAAGATTCGACAGTATTTTCTATTCGAAACTTCATACAAGTGCTCGAGTAAAAAAAAAGTAAATACGTGTTTCAGGCTTTTTTTAATTACTCCCCTAAGAGGGTAAAATGGGGTAACAAAGTCTGAAAACAATATTGTTTCGGATTGCGCTGAAATTTGGCTTGCAGATAGTTATTACGACCTTAGTTCCCTCTGAGAAATGATTTTCTAAAATTCACCCCTTAAGTGGATGAAACGGGGGTTCAAAGTTTGTAAGGAGAAACAATATTAGATAGTTTTTACTATTTGAAACCTCACACAAGTTCTTCAGTAAATAAATAAAGTAAATACGTGTTTTAGACTTTTTCGAAATGCCACCCTTAATAGGGTGAAGTGGGGTAACAAAGTCTGAAATCAATATTGTTTCGGATTGCTGTGAAATTTGGCATGCAGATAGTTATTTTGACGTAGGTATCTGCTAAGAAAGATTTTTCAAAATTCACTCTTTAAGGGGATGAAACGGGGGTTCAAAGTTTCAACCGACTCGGCTTTTACTTCTTTGACTCTTATGATAGAAAGGTTTTTACAATATAAAAGTTTTAAGTAAATATAAGAAGTTTTTACCGCGGGCGAAGCCGCGGGGCACTTGTAGTATAACATACCTTGATCAAATCAAACGCTAGCCTGTAGGTCATACCTGTTGGTAAGTGATGATGTGGTTGAAGATGGCAGGCCACTACAAAGCCTAGAACGGAAACTGGCTCGCAAAGACTACTATCGAAACACACAGTTAGTTAAAGACATAGATTTAGGGCCAATTTCACCGGTTCAAGATAGCTATAATAGGAGCTTATCTGACAGATTTTCGACAGCTTGTGTATGTGTCTTCTGTCAGATAACTATCTGAAACTTTACTAGGAACCGGTGAAAGTGGGCCTTAGGATGAAAAATCCGAGGTCTATGGCTCCACCACTATCATGCAAATGTCACTTGTCACAATATTATACATTTTAGGTACCTACAATCATAAAAGGTATAGATATAATAAATACTTCTAGGTTAGGAACACATTTTCACGAGAAATAATTTGATGTGAATGGCCTTATGAGCCACAGGATATATATTAGATTTAATTTTAGAATAGTTTAGATTGATACTACAGCTAAAATTATTTCTTGAAATGTGTTAATCTTTTACTCGCGCTGTAGAACAGTATAAATAATATTTAAAGCTTTTTTTACATGATTTTATTAAAATAAACTTTTGGCATTACCATAAGAAGTATAAAATTATATAAGAAAGCTTAGAGAGCAAAAACATAAAAAAAAGTAAAAGCTCACTTATTATTTCTTATTGTTATTAGATCTACCACAAGATCTACGTAGAATCTCATTTACTCAAGTTGGGACTGTAGTTTAGACATTAACCAAAGTAGACATTGACCAGAAAAAAGCGGGACATCGTTTTGACGACTCAAACTGACAAACAACTATTTTAGTAAATTACTCATATTGTAATGTTTTAGTCACTGATTTAGGTAAAACTTATAAATCTGCAAAATATGCTCCCGTCTGGTCGCATCGTCTGAGTAAGAATCAGCGGTCTTATTCCGAGCTGTAGGAAAGATGTTTGGAAAAGCGATCCTGAAGTACCTAGGCAATCTTGGTAATATTGTTTTTGTCTATTCGTTTGCATGATTTATCTGGGAAGCCTTGATTTGATTGTGTGATTGATTTCAAACTTTAATTATTTTTGTTATAAAAAATATTTTATTCAATAAATTAATATATATATATATATATATATATATATATATATATATATATATATATATACTTAACAGGAAAGGAGCTTGGTCACTATTATTTATTGTGTGGCTTGATGTCTAATTTAATAATGGCATTGATATTAATTTCGAATTTTATTTTGTTACTTTTATTTTTTACTAGGTAAGTACCTACTCGGACTTTTTCTTGGACATTGATTTAACTTATAATTTATTGCGTTTACATAGGTACAACCATTGACATTTTTATTGTTTGGTGTAACTAATTGCGTAACATATTATGAACGATTATATCGATTTTCATCAACAAGTAAGTCTTCGGTTAGGACAGTTGCATAATTAATAATTATTGATTACAAACGTCAGAAGCTTATCGACTTTCTGGTTAGCAAGCTATATGATATCCGCATCATCACTTTCCATCAGTCAAGTGTTTCCTGTCTCACAGAAACTGCTTTTAGTTTTCTGCATATTGTTTTAATGATAAGTATTTTACGTAACATGTGTTAGATATCTACTAATATCCAGGGCCATTAAGTGTCTACTAATTGCACTTTTTATTTTCATTCATTATTTTTTGCTCCATTTTGCTTTGAATTGGCCCATTTTTTGCTGTACCTAGGTATGTAAGATACTGACTTGCAATTAAGTCTTAGTTTCAGTTTACCTATGCAAAAAAATTACTAGATCTGCGAATATTATTATCGGAACAGACTGAGGCAATCAAGCAAGTAGGTAGGTAAATAGTTAGTCAAGTACCAAAATAAAAAATATCTTATTCAGCACTATTTGGTAGGTAAGTATATTTTTCTTTAATTACAATGTATCTCTAAGCATTTGAATTACATCTAATCTTAATGATTTAAGTAAGTAACAAAAATTAACTATTATTATTATTTGGATGGTGATAGGATAGGATAGGTGATGGTGATAGGTGATAGGGTAGGACTACCACGGTAATATAATATTATTATATCTTGTTCTTCTGTTACACTACCGCCTGGCCAGCCTGTGTGGCTCTCAAGTTGGAAAATCTGTCGCCGCCTTAGGCCCGCTCTCAAAACGCTTAGATAAACTTTGCGCGAATTGTACCTTAAGCTGAAACAGAATTATTTGAACGCTCCATCTCTTCCTTTACAAAGACTAAAAACAAAAGACTATCGCACCCTGGTCTCCAGAATATTCCTGCAGCGGGCTGTGCTATATAATCGTCAGCGCAGCAATCAGTGAGCACAGTCCGGCCCGGTGCGTTGCCTCACGAACACGCCACGCCACTCCGCATCAACACTTCTTTCGCGTCACTCTACCTACAATCAACAACCAAACACAAAATGGTAAGTCACAGCTTTTTAGTTTCGGAGGTCTTCGGACGGCACAAGGTCGCTCTAATTAGGTCTGGAGGAAGTCAAGCGGTTAGGTTAGGCTAAGGCTGTTTTGAAAAACGTTCCAAAAATTACTTACTATGCAACTGTATTGAAACTAATAATGTTGTTTGGTCTTCAGTAATTTTCATAGAAATTCTCATATGTAAAACTTTAAACATTTTTTTTTTCAAAACTCAATTTTGATATTTGCGATATGATATTGATTCTATTATAATATTGTTGCAACTGAAAAAGTTGTGAAATAAAAGTTTAGGAATACGTGTGAAAAATGTTATGTTAGTAACTAGTTAGTTGGTATAGTTTTGTTTTTCTAGTAAAATTAATAAAATTTAATTCGTTCGTCATCGTACCGTTCAGCAAAGGTTAAGTTCAAAGAAAATTATTGCATATATCAGCTTTAGGTATTGGCACAGAATAATTTATAGCCCTACTAGGTTTATAGCCTTTGGTTGTAGCAGTATATAATGTGGTATAAGTATTATGTTTATTTAATATTTGTGGATATTATTTTTTAGGTACTTGTTAGTATAAGATTACCAATTTTTTTTAAAATTATATTTATCACACTTCCATATTATATTTACTTTAATGACTACAGTTAATTAATAACATAACCACAGTAATTATTCAATATAAATCAATCGAAACTGAAATCTACGAGCTGAATTATTAAAGGTAACTTATTAGATTACACCACATATAAAAAAACAGTATAAAAATAACATAACACATACAAAAAACCTAGTTTAATTTAATCTGAAACTGTAAAAAAAGCTTAGGTTCGTATAGTTCACTCTATCTACAATTCTGCAGAAGTTGCAGTTAATTAACAGCAACTTTTCCTTAAATGATTACAGGAAAATTTCCTCAAATTATTCAGCAGGAAAATTTTAAATACTTGCCTACTCTTATACATACAGGAAATAAATTAGCTAGCCTAGCTAGATAATTTATTTATATACTTTAATATTATATATACTATCATAACAGACTCCATTGTATATTTCAAAGTTCTATCGTAAAGATTTTCTCACAAAAACAAAAACAGATAAAATAAAAGCATTCTGCACGCAAAGCACCCTGTTATTTCTGTTTGGTTTTCTAAGGCTTTGAATTTCTGCCGCTTTTCTAAAAGTTTTATTTAAAAGTTTAGCAATTTCTTCTTATATATTATAATAATTGTTCTACCGGATAAGTACTACTTTTACATACGTACCTACTTCTAGTTAGTTCAGCTGCATTATAAAATACTTAATATTTTTTAAACTGCAAAGTTTTATAGCAATTGCATTCGAATTACTTACATTTAATTTTAAAACTACAAGGTACAAAAAGTAAGTCACTATTTATATTATATATATTGCATTTAAACAAGTACTTAACTATTTGCTAGCCTCGAGAGCTATTACTTAGACGGACAGAATTAGCTCTGTCCGACTATCATATTGTTATCAAAAGAAATATTGTTCTGTTATAACAATAATAAAAAATATTTATTTCGCTAGACCAAAGATATAATCAATCATTATTTACCTATATCAAGACTGATCGTTGGAGTTCAATTTCTTCAGTCTCTTTACTTATTAGTACCAGTTGGGAAACTCAGTCAGGATTATCTTTGCGTAGACCTCTATTACTTTTTGTTTACAATAAGTGAAGAACATTAGCATGTAAACATGGATCTAAATCATATGTTAGCGAACTGTTTACAGAAAAAAAACCTTCTTCCGCCAATCATTTTCAGCAGGAGGCTATTTTGGTTCAATTTTGTCGTAATAATTCTTACGAGAATCATTAAAAGGATTACGATCCTTGCTTCATGTTTCACAACTTTTTATAAATGCTATACTAGCTGACCCGGCGACCTTCGTACCGCGAACATAAATAAACTGTCCAAGTGCGAGTCAGACCCGCACTCACTATATTTGCCGGAAAAATACGTTTCTTGTATTAATTTTAAGTTTAATTTTTAATTTAATTTAGTTTTTATTATTTGATCTTGCAGCCATTGCATTACACACCATGAGTAAATTTCAAGTCTTTATCTATTAAGGTTTATACGATCGAGCATAAAAAGCCTCAAAAACCAGTTTCTTGTATGGGGAACCCCTTTATTATTTTATTTTATTTTGTTTTATTGGTTTTTATACTGAAATAGCGAATACCCATGTATGGAAGCTCCATAATGACAGCCATCAAAACATGTCAATACAATGACAAAAATTTCGGAAGAACCAACAATGACAACCTAGGACAACCAGCAAAATTCAAAATATTAAAATTCAAATACCTACGCGATAATGTGGATGTATTATGTTGTCAATTCAAACCCCTTAATTTATTACTTGCTTCAATTCGATTTCAATTCGAGAGTGGAACAGAGTCTACCCTACCGTACCGAAGGGACGAACGTCAAATGTTTGACAGGAAAGTAGGTAGAACAAATTATATGGGAAAAATTAAATTGTTGTTTTTACTATCTTCCTCACAATTTTTCCAAATTTTATCACCGTTTAAACCTTCCTTGGACTACGACAAACATTTCAAAAGCAAAACCAGCTAAATCGGCCCAGCCGTTCTCGAGTTTTAGCGAGACTAACGAACAGCAATTGATTTTTATATATAAGATTACAAAAATTACTCACAGTTATCTTCCTATTAACTGTTTTGAATATAAAAAGCACTTCTAATAACAAAGGGATCGTTAATTATAATTTGTCTACCAAAACAGTGGTAAGTATAAATATTTATCAAAATCAATATGAAAATCATAATATATTAATTTTTGAAAGAAAACTGTGTAGCCATTGCTATGACGTCGTACGTGCGTAAGATAAATAGAATTGCTATAACGTTGAGCTTCCCCAGCCGTATTCATGCTTTTGTTATTCTCTTTTCTCAATTGGAATATTGCGGTTAGTTTATCGCTTTAGTTTTTCTGGTTATCTTCGATTGTCTATGGCTCGTTTTCCGGGTGGTTACACGACCACAAGTGATCATTACGGTCACCGATACAGCTGACCACCTGCTAGGTAGGCCTGAGGTTTGCAGATAGGGTTTCTGCAGTTGCAGTATTTTGACTAGGTACGTAGTCTTATTTATATATATATTATACTTAGATCCTACTCCAGCCAGATCGTAGTAAAATTATTAAGGTCTTACTTAAGACTTGTATTAGAGTCTTGAACCTGATCTGTTATAATTTCGGTAAAAAGAAAATGTCAATCTTAAAAAATTAAACAAATCAAATGTGCTTTTCATGATAATATAAGATTTGATAAATGTACTTAAAACGCTAATATATATTTAATTCAGTTTGTATATGAAACGTCTTCAGAAAGTTTCTGTCACGTCTGCCTTATACAACTAGAAACAGATTTCCGAAAGCAACACCTCTATCCCAACACAAAGTTATAAGTACAAAAATATATATGTACTTAAATAGGTATGTGGCGTTTTGCACAACCATTCGGGTGGCAAAATGCCTCTGATGTGCGAAGCGCAATGTCATAAAACGACAGCGCGCGTTCCCACATCAAAGTGACGTTGACGTGAGAACGAAATATGTTTTTATAAGGGAGTGAACCGCCAGAATTATAACACAGACAGCAACTAAAAATTCTAATAAGAACATCTTATAGTGCAACAGCCATTGTTTTATTTCGACGCGACCTCAGACCTCGTCCTAACAAAGGCGATAGGTAGCCCTACCTACCCGCGCCTTTAATGGTGACCCGACTTCAGCCGTCTGAGCAGAGTTAAATTCTACGTGTATCGACGTATCTACGTATCGACGAGGTCAACAATCCGCGTTTCCCAATGCATCCTCACATAACGAGTCTTTGGATTCACGACGACCACATTGGGCTACCACGACGTGTCATCGCTTCGTAATTAGTATCCTGATCCCCGTGATACGACGCCAGCTGCGACGAGTGTCTATCACATTCGTGGCTATCTCGACGTGTCTTCGCTTCATCGATTCATGGTATCAGATTTCTGGATTCTACAACGAAACGACGTGCAGACATACGTGTGCCCGAGGCCTGTCGCTGGAGACCAATACTGCGCTGGAGTGATTTTAGTACGTGCTATTTTTCCTATACTAATATTGGTGCCTGGACTTACTAAAATTTTGGACATTAGCATAACCTTAACAAAATTGCATTCGACTTTGTTTTTATATTATTATTTTGTGTGGTTATTATTAGTATTATTTAAACAACTGTGGACATTGGCATTTACATAACAAAATTGCATTTGAGTTTTTTTTTATTATATTGTGTGGGAATTATTAATATTTAACTTTTTTTTACACCGGGGCTCTTAATTTTTGATAACATTAACTATATATTTTATCTGTGTTTTGCCTTTTATATTGCTGTCTTGTTTATTGTCTTGTGTTTGTATTACTGTGTGTGTTTTATAGCTTATAACCATTTATATTGTACGGTTTTTATAGTGTACTAACCCAACTACGGAGATGGAAGCTAACTTGCAATCCGCACAAGAGCAAAACTTATTATTACAGCAACAAAATGCTTTATTGCTTGCTGAATTGCAAAAATTTAAAGGTGACAGCACTAACACACCCACCTCGGACCCCGTTTCCCCCGCAATATGTAAAGTTGCTGTTAAGCTTCCTCCTTTTTGGCCTGACCGGCCCGCTATCTGGTTTGCTCAGGTTGAGGCTCAATTTACCATTTCAGGTATCTCCGCTGATCTAACAAAATTTAATTATGTTGTTGCTCAGTTGGACACTCGGGTTATTGGAGAAGTTGAAGATATTATTCTTCATCCACCGCCCGCAGACAAATATGGTAGGTTAAAAGCTGAGCTTATCCGTAGGCTTTCCACATCTGAAGAGCAACGTGTCCGACAGCTCGTTAGCGATGAGGAGCTGGGCGATCGTCGCCCCTCCCAGTTTTTAAGACATCTTAGGTCTTTGGCTGGGAACACTCTTTCGGATGAAAATTTGCTTCGCCAGCTTTGGATGCGCCGCCTCCCACAACACCTTCAGGCTATTTTGGCTGCTCAGTCTGAGCTTGCTTTAGATAAAGTTGCAGAGCTAGCAGACAAAATTTTAGAAGTATCGCCCGGTGTTGCAGCTCCTCGGTCATCAGCTGTTTTCTCAGCGAGCACTTCTGCCGTCTCGCCTTCATCGCTAGACGACATTACACGGCGTCTTGATGATCTCACGCGCCAGATCGTTGCACTATCAGCTGACCGGAGTAGGGATAGGTCACGGAGTAACTCAAACCAGCGTGAACGCTCACAGTCCGCTGGTAAATCCAAACTTTGTTTTTACCATAGGAGGTTTGGTACTAAAGCGGTTAAATGTGTAAAACCATGCACTTGGACGTCCCCGCCGTCGGGAAACTCAAACAGCAGTCATTAGCGGCGACGACTGACTGCTTTTCGGAGAGTCGCCGATTATTTGTCACCGAAAGCGTTTCGAAACGCCGGTTTTTAATTGACACAGGTTCGGACCTCTCCTGCTATCCGTACCAATGGCTAGCGAATAAGCCAACGCGGTCAAACTACACACTGGCTGCTGCCAATGGTAGTGAGATTCGCACCTTTGGCCACATACAAATGACGCTCAATCTGGGTCTGCGACGCGCCTTTCAGTGGCAGTTTATCGTCGCTGACGTCAACACCGCCATTATCGGTTCCGACTTTCTGGCACACTATCGGCTTATGCCAGATTGTGCCAGTAAAAGGCTTGTCGATAGCAGTACTGGGTTGTCATGTATCGCTGCCGTTGCAACACTAGATCAGACCAGTGTTAAAGTCGTTTCTGCTCCATCGTCCGGATTTGGTGCGCTTCTTGCGGAATTTCCATCAATCACTAAGCCACCAGGACTCATTCGGGAGCCGAAGCATAACACCGTCCATCACATCCTGACTACTGAAGGTGCCCCCGTCTCTTGTCGTCCTAGGCGCCTGGCTCCTCAAAAACTTCAGGAGACTAAAAAGGTTTTTGATGACATGGTCCAGTGTGGAACAGCAAGACCTTCAAAAAGTCCATGGTCCTCTCCCCTTCACATGGTACCTAAAAGAGACGGCACCTGGCGACCTTGCGGTGACTATCGCGCACTGAATGCACGCACAGTGCCCGATAGATACCCAGTACGCTATATTGGTGATGTTGGTCATAACATAGCTGGTTGTACTATATTTAGTACAATCGATCTCGTCAAGGCATACCAGCAGATTCCCGTTGCGCCTGAGGACATATGTAAAACGGCCATCATCACCCCCTTTGGCCTGTACGAATTCAACTACATGACCTTTGGTTTGCGCAACGCAGGCCAAACTTTCCAACGGTTCATGGATGAAGTTGTACAGGGTCTGGACTTCTGCTTTGCCTACGTTGATGACATTTTAGTGTACTCTCGCAACGCCACTCGGCACGCTGAGCACCTCCGTATACTCTTCAAGCGACTTGAAGATTACGGCATTGTCATCAATCCTGCAAAGTGCGTGTTTGGTGCTCCTGAGGTAACTTTCCTCGGGAACCGCATTTCCTCTGAAGGAACGCGGCCACCAACTGAGCGCATTCAGGCTCTCAAGGATTTTCCCTTGCCCAAGACCGTTCAGGGACTCCGCCGTTTTCTTGGAATGGTCAACTACTATCGACGTTTTTTGCGAAACGCTGCAGAGTTGCAAGCACCGCTGGTCAATGCGATAGTGGCTTCCCAAGGCAAAGGTTCCACACCGGTTTCTTGGACGCCTGAACTTGAAGATAGTTTTATGGCCTGTAAAGACAGCCTGTCATCCGCTGCTCTTCTGGCTCACCCATTGCCGAATGCTGAGCTGGGGCTCTTCACCGACGCTTCGAACTCGCACGTTGGTGCCTGCCTTCAGCAGAAAGTTGGTGATGCTTGGGAACCTTTGGGTTTCTTCAGCAAAAAGCTGAAGCCCCGACAGTCCGAATGGCCAGCATATTACAGGGAACTCCTTGCGATTTACGAGAGTGTGCAGCATTATCGCCATTTTCTGGTTGCGCAGCAAGTCACAATTTACACGGACCACAAGCCGATCATTTACGCTTTCTCGCAGCGTCGCGAGAGGCTTCCACCGGTCCAATTAAATCAACTCTCGTTTATCTCCCAATTTACCACGGACATTGTCCACGTAAAAGGGGTTGATAATACGGTAGCAGACGCTATGTCCCGCATCGAAGCCATTAGTATCGAAGCAGATCACTCTGCACTTGCTTCTTGCCAACAACTCGACAACGAGTTGAAAAAGTATCGCAACGATAAAGATTCTTCTCTAAAATTAGAGAACATCGTTGTTCCCGGCACTAACACAACTTTGGTCTGCGATACTTCCACAGGACGACCGCGACCATTTGTACCGGAACCTATGCGGAAGAGTATTTTTGACAAACTGCATAACCTGAGTCACCCAGGTACCAAGGCGACTGTTCGTCTGGTCTCTGACCGTTTCGTTTGGCCAGGTATTGCCAAGAATTGCCGTCGCTGGTGCCAAACTTGCATAGCTTGTCAGCGAAGCAAAGTGACTCGGCATACTCAGTCTCCGCTCGGACATATCTCCAGTCCCACATCTCGGCTCAAGCATGTCCACATAGACATTATCGGACCTATGCCTTCTTCCTCTGGCTTTCAATACTGCCTCACTGCTGTTGACCGTTACACTAGGTGGCCCGAAGCGTGGCCTATGAGTGGGATAACGGCAGAGGAAGTAGCCAAGACCTTTGTGGATGGCTGGATAGCTCGATTCGGCGTCCCTGCGGTCATCACGACTGATCAGGGACGGCAGTTCGAATCTGACCTTTTCAGACGCCTCACCGATCTGTTTGGTGCCAAACGTATTCGTACCACCAGCTATCACCCTTGCGCTAATGGGCTCGTTGAGCGCATGCATCGGCAGTTAAAAGCGTCCCTGATGTGTCATGACAGTTCCTGGTCGAGTGCCTTGCCTCTTGTTTTGTTAGGCATGCGCTCTGCATTTAAAGAGGATATAAAATCAACCGTTGCAGAAATGCTGTATGGTGAGACATTAGCGCTCCCAGGGGAACTTTTAACTGTTTCTCCCGAAGCTACTGGCTATGAGGAGCCTTCGGATTTTGTCGTCAAGTTAAGGCAATATATGTCCAAATTGCGACCCACTCCGGCTTCTCATCATTCTAAGCCATCGGTTTTTGTTTTTAAAAACCTATCCACTGCATCACACGTCATGCTGAGGGATGACACTGTTCGTCGGTCTTTGCAGCCACCCTATTCTGGTCCTCATCGCGTGATATCTCGATCTGAGGACGGAAAAACATTCTCGATCGATGTAAAAGGCAGACAGGTGACTGTCAGTATCGACAGGCTCAAGCCAGCGTTCATCGAACAGCCGAGTCCTGTTGATCCAGTATCGACGCCGTCTCTTCCTGCACATCAACCAGTGTCATCATCACATCCTTCTAGAGTTCTCTCTCCTCATTCTGGATCCTCTTCATCTTCTCCCGCTGCTCCTTCCTCACATTCACCACAATACACTACCCGGTCAGGTCGTAAAGTTCATTTTTGCAAACCTTTTGACCTTTGATTTTTTATTTATTTTTTCTTTTTCCACGGATTCTCCTTCTCCGTAGGGGGGTGGTGTGGCGTTTTGCACAACCATTCGGGTGGCAAAATGCCTCTGATGTGCGAAGCGCAATGTCATAAAACGACAGCGCGCGTTCCCACATCAAAGTGACGTTGACGTGAGAACGAAATATGTTTTTATAAGGGAGTGAACCGCCAGAATTATAACACAGACAGCAACTAAAAATTCTAATAAGAACATCTTATAGTGCAACAGCCATTGTTTTATTTCGACGCGACCTCAGACCTCGTCCTAACAAAGGCGATAGGTAGCCCTACCTACCCGCGCCTTTAGGTACCTAGTTAGTCTATGAGTAAGTAAACCCTGGCGCCTCATATAATTACCTACATCAATTGAACGTGTGAGGGGCTGCAATTCCTGGATATTAACGAGCATTGTCACGCCAGCGTGCGTCGCATGTGCTTTTATAATGCATGGGAATGTATGCGGTATGCAGCATGGCATGGTAATCTGTTATTATTTGTCACGGTATTGTTTAGATTAGCTTCATTGAACTGCGGGATGTAAGCTAAGTGGGGATACTAGTACTTTGTGATATTGATAGTCTAAAGTAGTCTAATCGAGTAACTAACCGAAGCTGAACCGAAGATATTTAAGATACTTATCAATTGCTACATCTAAAAGGACTTTGTTGTCCAGAGATGAACACATTTTTAGGGTTCCATACCCAAAGGGTAAAACGGGACCCTATTACTAAGACTCCGCTGTCCGTCTGTCTGTCTGTCTGTCTGTCTGTGTCTGTCTGTGTCTGTCTGTCTGTCTGTCTGTCCGTCTGTCACCAGGCTGTATCTCATGAACCGTGATAGTTGAAATTTTCACAGATGATGTATTTCTGTTGCCGCTGTAACAACAAATACTAAAAACAGAATAAAATTAAAAATAATAGAGGGTCCCCATACAAGAAACGTGTTTTCTTCGCCATTTCACGCCATCTATGAAAGCTTAGTTAGGTAAACGCCCCATAGATGGCGTTATATTGAAATGTCGACCTTAACTCCTTTGTTAGACGTTAGATAGCGTTATAAGAAATAAAATGTTTATTAATTACTATTTTTTGCTGGCGAAAAATGATAGTGGTATTTTTTGCTCGATCTTATAAAATACTGTAGTGTGGTACGGAACCCTACTAGTGCGAGTCCGACTTGCACTTGGCCTGTTTATTTTATAATATATCTGATTGACTAACGTATGACCATGTCTCACCCGTTGGTAGGCGATGATGTGGTTGAGGATGGTCACGCTAGACCTAGAGCAGTCTAACGCCCAATGACTGTGCTGCTGGAATACCGTAAGGTTTCGCGGCAGATTTTTATTGGTGGAAAAAGAATTTCATTGAATTCGATGCCAATCAGTGCAGCAGATTATGTTGCGGCCACTAAGAATAAGTCATATTGCAAGGTCGCGTAGTAGTCGTCGCAGACCTCAGCTAAAGCTTGCACTCCATACCAAAAAAAGACAGATCCAGCCGGCTGGCAAGATAGATCAATAGTTCTGTATATTGGATTAAAATGGAACCTCCTTTCACAGCTGCCTTTTATTTCCGAAGAACTAGAATCCGTCTTAGATAGTCAGGTTTGATCGCATCCAAATGCTAGTCTGTTCATAATTGATAAACTTTATATCTTTCAACATTCACCTTTATCTTCCTTGTCAATGTCCAAACCAAAATTTGCCCAAATTTTCTATAAGTGCTTTAATCAGCTTCAACCCCAAAAACTACGTCAATCAACCATGTTTTGTTTCGCTTATCTATCTGGATATCCAGAAGTGGACATGCCACGAAAGTGGTGTGTTATCGTGTTAAATTAGATTTTTTATCAACAGAAGCGAATACAGAAACCTTTTTGTCAGATAATGATTCACTGTGTCAAAAATAACCACGGATATCGGATCGTTAATGTTCTTTTAATTGAGATCTTGTTTCAGTTTGTCCTTTACTTTAACCTCTGAAGATTATTATTGTTTGTGTTTATTGACGGTTACATAAGGTTAGAAAATACTTAGCCAGTGTCTACTTATTATTTTGAATTTATGTTTTGTTTTTTTTTGACCCCAAACTGTGCAATTGCTTGGCCGCTATGTCACATGTATATAAGCCGCACGCGTCCTGGAAATGGTCTACCACTGCCTAAAGGGTTACTGTAAATAAAAAACTGATCTGGTTCACCCAATGGTTCACTATTACTTCTTTACTGTAGATTTTACATCTGTAATTTTCAGTAAATGAAGTCATTAATTTAATGAAAATTTCTAACTGAAGTAATTTTACAGATTTTTTTTTGTAATAAATAGGCTAGCGTTTGACCCTTATCTTGGTCTTTCTTTTGGTAAATGAAGATTTCATCGAGGATGGTGGCTTTAGTCCTAGACTAGGATACAATTTGTTGGTAATCGTTATTATTTCAATTTATATTATATTACAAACAGGGGTTTGAAGGTGCGAAAACCATTAGTTATGTCGCCTTAAAATAAAATGTTTGTTCTAAAATGTAGAGTTGTAAACCATTTGTCATTACATGAGATAATAGTTGTTGGCAAGTGAATTATCATTGAAGAAGACGGAACTGATGTGTTCACATTTGTCATATTCAAACTAAACAAACAGGTATTTAGACCATTTATTACAAACTACAATTACAAGTAAGTACCATTCGCAATCAATAAAATAACTAACTTAAGGTTACATTAGTATCTATGGAATAATGACGTTAAAACGTATGGTGCACATAATAACATTTGAAATCATGTGTACCATAATTAGGAATATGATATAACATAAAATATAATATCTAACAGATCAAACACATATGAAATTTAATAGTTCACACCTACATGTAATACTAATGTAGTCCAAAATAAAAATAGAAATAAAAATTATTTAAAATAATACCTTCGTGAAATAAGAAACACGAACTGCCACACAAATATCCAACTTTTCTTTCACGATATTAAAAAGACATTACTTTCGGTGAAAAATAAGTTTTGAACGTCAAAGATAACTGTGCATTATTTTACAGTTAATGTACCTACTAAACTATATTTCGAAGATAGTTGCCTAAAACTCTAGAATATTGGAAATCTTTCTGGAAACTTATAATTCGATAAAATAATCACAAGTAGCAAGTAAATCTTATCATAAATATTTTCGAAAGAATTTTAGTACAAGAGAAGTTGTAGAGTCGTATGCAAAACAAAATTCAGACAACATTATTCACGTAAAATGTGATATGAGGTTCCACAAAGGGGCGTATTAGGTCCCATGTTACTTTTAATGTATATTAATGACTCACAGTAAAACTGTGTTCTTAGCACATTATTGTCTTACCTAAGAAACGGTATACAGCTAATCTTAGTAGTGAAATATTTAAAAATTATCAAATAAAGATTATCTTCGTACTTGTTCATTTGTTAGCGTCGGAACTCTAAGATCATGTCATTACTGAAAGTCGTCTTCAAAATATATGTTTGAAATCAGTTAAATCTATGTTTCAGTTGATTGGATATAACGGCAGTAAGATTAACCCAACTTTCACGGTTAACTTAGAAGCATCGAAGTTGCCGATGCCTTAAATTGCCTGCAGTTGTAAACAATCTGATAACTATAGACAGATATACTTACTACAGATAGCGTTTAACTTGTTTTTGATCGGGAGCTATAGGACATTAAAAAGTTATACTGTTGTATTTTATTAAGTATTAAATAATAATTTATACTAATATGTAATATTGATAACTGGTAGGTAATAGTAGATTAGTAGCCAAGGGCTGTAAGGCATCAATTGCAGACGGAGATATTTCGAGGGTGCAATTGATGCTTACACCCGAGCTAACTAATCTGCTTTACATCTCGATTATGAGGTAAGTAGAAAAAAACCGGCATAAAATATTGTTAATTGCTGCTTCAGCTTCCATTTTCATTGAATCGGAAGTTTTCTATTCCCGCCTTTTTTTAAATTTTTTTTTTTAAGAACGAAATTGAGCTTCGCCGTTCGATATTTAAAATTGATGACTCATACGAATAGCAAAGCGACCTCTTTTGTCATTGGGCTGAATGCATGATGTCTATTGCCAGTATGATGGTTAGATGTACGCGAACTTTTTGAAAGAGTGAAGAGTTTTTTTTTTAATTACTTACCGCCCTAGGGCTTTTCTAGCTACATTACTACCTAATTGGTTACCTACAAGCCCCATTTGGGGGTAATAAGGACCTACTTACCGAATATGAGAGATGTAATAGTAGATTAGTAGCCAAGGGCTGTAAGGCATCAACTGCAGCCCGAGATATTTAGGCGCACGAGCGCAGCGAGGGCGCCTATAGTTCGAGGGTGCAATTGATGCTTACACCCGAGCTAACTACTCTGCTTTACATCTCGATTATGAGGTAAGTAGAAAAAAACCGGCATTACAAGAATAAAACATTTTATTAGTTAAAATTTATAGTGAAATGATTGTTAATTGCTGCTTCAGCTTCCATTTTCATTGAATCGGGAGTGCAGCATATTTCTTCATCACTTGCAGAACTCATGTTTTTTTCCTAATAAGCACGTAATTATTAAAAAATCCCAAAAACAAACAATATTTAAAGTAAAAGTTTTCTATTCCCGCCTTTTTTCATCTTTTTTTAAATTTTATTTTTCAAGAACGAAATTGAGCTTCGCCGTTCGATATTTAAAATTGATGACTATTATACTCATACGAAGACAAGGCTGAATAGCGAAGCGACCTCTTTTGTCATTGGGCTGAATGCATGATGTCTATTGCCAGTATGATGGTTAGATGTACGCGATCTTTTTGAAAGAGTGAAGAGTTTTTTTTTTAATTACTTACCGCCCTAGGGCTTTTCTAGTTACATTATTAGCCTAGAGCGCTAATTGGTTACCTACAAGCCCCATTTGGGGGTAATAAGGACCTACTTACCGAATATTTATTTATTTTATTTATTGATCGTCAACATAATATACATTGTTACAAAGCGCTAAATCATTATTTTTCTGAGACAAAGTGATAAATGTTATTATAATTATAGACGAAGACTGCATGCACTAAAATACGAGTAGAACTATAATTTACAAAATTCATAATGATAGTGGATAAACTTTAAAATTGAGTTAATTATGTGAAGGTAAAAATTAAAATAAATTGGTTGAATGTAAATGACAAAAAATAAATATGTTCAATAATTTTAAAATAATTACAGAGAGCTAATAGCATTTTTAAACTTAGTAATGTTGTCCAAGAACAGGTCGACAGTTTCATGTTTTGAAACAAGTTGAAACTGCCGAACCATCCCTATTAAGAGGCGCGTTGTGACCAAGGTTGGAATTGCTGCTTGAGGTTTTTAAAATATTGAATCTAGATACTCTTGGAAATGTAAAAGGTATGGAAAAGTTTAATGCAGACAATAAATCTGGGGTGTCAAGCAGACCATTTGCAAGTTTGTACAAAAATGATGCGTCAAGCATGCGTCTTCGATCTGCCAAGGAACTCATCTTGAAGTATTTCAATCGTTCAGGGTAACTACAATTTTTTTTACCAAGGTGACATGAGAAAGCAAGATGCCACAAGAACCGTTTTTGAACACTTTCAATGCGCTTGATGTAAACCTCATAAAATGGATTCCACACCACACTACAATATTCTAAGCCGCTTCGAACCAGCGAATTATATAACAAGATTTTTGTTCGCGGACATTTAAAATTCTTGCAGTTGCGTAATACAAACCCCAAACATTTAAAAGCTTTCGTGCACATGTTCTCGATATGGATGTTCATTCTTAATTTATAATCTAGAGTGACGCCTAAGTCTCTTATATGGTCTACTTCAGCCAGGATGTCATTATTAATTTTGTATTTATTATGAGAGCGCACCGTTTTCCTGGAGAAGTTAATAGCAAAACATTTGGTAGAGTTGAGATCCATATCGTTGCGGCAACACCACATAACGAGGTGATTGAGATCCTCTTGTAGCAATAAAGAATCAGAAATTGAGTTCACAACTTTAAAACCTTCAAATCATCAGCAAACAAAAAGTACTGGGAATGTTGAAAACATTTGCCGATGTCATTAATACATCATAAAAAATAATGGTCCTAGATGAGATCCCTGTGGCACACCCGATAGTGCAGGAAATGAATCAGAAGAATAGCCATCTGCCACAACCAGAGACTTTCTATCTGATAAGTAGGATGTACACCAACTCAGCAGGGGGTCAGCTACGCCGCAAGTGGAAAGTTTTTGCAGAAGAATCTGGTGGTTGACTCGGTCAAATGCCTTACTAAAGTCTGTGTAGACAGCATCTACGGAAGCTCGCTTATCGAGTAGTTGGGTAAGGTTATGCATGTACGAGACCAAGTTCGTAGCCGTTGATCTATGTTTTATAAAGCCGTGTTGGTTCTGATCAATCAATTGTTTCACATGCCATGATAAAATTGGATAGAGGAGTTGTTCAAAAATTTTAGCAAAGATAGGCAAGATAGAAATTGGCCGATAATTTTGTATAACATTTTTTGTGCCACTTTTATGCAAAGAAACAACTAAGGCTACTTTCCAGGCTGATGGAAAAGTACCAGTGTTCAGAGATTTGTTAAAAATTAATTGTAGGGGCTTCACCAAAGCGGGGGTACACTTAGCTACAAAGATGGCAGGCAATCCATTGAAACCCGCACCTTTATAAATATCAAGTCTTTTTAGTACTTTTAAAACTTGATCGTCTCTGAACTTTATCGTAGTTAGGTAATTATTTGTCAACTTGGCTACGCTTTCCTTAATCGCTGGTGATACATTGCTAACGGGAAAACAGTAGGCTGCAGCAAAATGTTTTGCGAATAAATTACATATGTCATTACCGTTAGTGGCTGTGTGGCTGTCGAGAGTCATTTCAGCGGGATAGTGGCTCTGACATTTCTTTTTACCTTTCACAAAGGACTAAAATAGTTTAGGATTGGATCGTAAACTACTGTCAAGACGAGTTATATAGCTGTTATAGCAAGAAGTTAAAAGATATTCCGATCGAGCTTTAGCTAGTTCGTAAGACAGTTGATCCAAAGGATTGTTGTTAAACTTACGTAATTTATTTCTATATTTTAACTTTTCTTTTAAGCGATGAATTAAGTCACGAGAAAACCACATTGGATATCTTCTAGATCTGGGTAACGTTTTGGGTACGAACCTTTCTATAGTTTTGTTGAGGTGTTTGTAAAAAATACGAAGCATGTCGTCAACAGTGTCGCAATTTTTAAACGCGTCATCCCAACAGATTTTGTTAAGAAATGTGATAATTTTGGAGTAATTAGCTTTAAAGAAGCAATAATGAAAATTACTGTTGGGCTCAAGTGGTGCGAGATGTAAAATAAATTAAGATGAACATGTAACTCATATCCTGATTCGTGATCACAATAAAGCGAGTAAAACCGTATAGTTTAGTTGTTTACAATTTGTAGCCAGTAACGTTAAATTAAATTGTTCTAAATACTGTGAACAAAAGACTACCGTTGCTATAATTTGACAAAGATGCAACAGAAATTATCTGAGTTGTGGATTATTATATGTTCTGTGGTAGTAGAGAGGTATACACATTGGGCGACAAAATGCAACGCAGTGGGTCCTTTTTAACCGACTTTAAAAAAAAGGAAGAGGTTTCTCAATTTGACCGTATATATATATATTTTTATGAGCGTTTGCGGATAACATCGTCGTTTATGAATCGATTTTGATGATTATTTTTTTGTTAGAAAAGAGATGTCCCTAGTGGTACCGTTCTAATTTCATTGAGATCTGATTAGTATCTTCAGAGATATGTCGATAAACGTCTCAAACTTGCAACTGCAACTGACTCGGGTGGCATAGAAGTCGGTTGTTTTAGTTATTAAACTAATCGAAATATTGAAACGAAATGATTACTAGTCATACAGTCTACGATAATTCCTGATACAGTCATGTTGATAGCCAACCTTAAAAGATGAAATAAGTACTTACCTACTTCAAAAGCTTCTCTAATTACAATGCTTCGTAAAACAATACCGATTGAAACACGTAATTACACAGGATCGGAGCTGCCTACGCGACTCATTGTCTCTCTCTTATCGCACATCGTCTCCTGCTATTATTGGCAGATCTAATATAGCTGCTGAGTCATCTCGGTTGCCAACTTATTTGCAACTAGCTGTGTCCCGCGGTTTTACCCGCGTAGGCATCGTTTTTTTTCGTGGGAATATCGGGCCTAGCCTATTTGTTATTCCAGGGTCTAGGCTATCGACATACTAAATTTCAGCTCAATCGGTTCTGTAGTTTTTGCGTGAAAGAGAAACAAACATACATCTTTGAGGGCCCGGTGGCGTGATCGGGAGAACGGTCGGCTTTGATGCCGTGGTACTGAGTTCAAACCTTACCGTGCACCAATGGATTTTTCCATCGAACAATTTATGTGCGCTTCTCACAGTGGCCCTCCGGTGAAGGAAAACATCGTTAAGAAACCAACAACCCCGCATGGTGGTAGGACACTATCTAGTGTCAGCCTGGCCAGCTACCACCCTCAAGTTAGAAAATCTGTCGCCAAAACATCTAATGTGTTCCGGCAGCTATCCTTGAGAGCCAATTCCCTTTCTAGGCCTAGCGTGCTAACTATCTTCGACCGCATCATCACTTACCAACAGGTGAGATAGTGGTCAAACGCTAGCCTATAAGATATAAAAAAAAACATCTATACATTACAAACTTTCGCGTTTAAAATATTAAATTAGTAGGATAAACTGTAGTCAGTCTCAACTTAACTGACGCAGCTAAAACACCGTTAAATGAAGCACATTTTAGCCTATTTTAGCTTAAACTGAATCTAGGAAGAGTTTCCACCAAAGATATTTAAAAAAAAATCTTACTAGCAATGTTGATTGCACATTAATAGTATTCTTCTTAACCTCTCCAACTAAGCTAAATATGCGTGTGTCAATAGTGCAATGGGTGGGGATCGAACTCACGACCTCTCCATCGCCAGGCCGACGCCGTAGTATTATTATCTTTTCTATGCGCTTTAGCCATTGGGCTATTGCCGCTTACAATAGAACTTACAAACAAGTAGATATGTAAGTTAAGTATGTTTGTGTGGGTCAAATCTTGAAAGCTAAATTAGAACCACTTCCTGATGTTGGATTGGATTAAAATTTGATATACTTGTGTATCTTCGATTACAATGCAATGACATGGTAGGTACCATCAAACTGACCTGGGGCACAGAATAAATAATAGTACAAACCTGGAGCCGGGCTGTAGGGACGGGTACTCCCTAATGGCAAATGGTAGTAGGAAAGACAGTCAAATTTAGGCTAGTATGTATTCTTAAAATTAGTCAGTTTCATTACTCATGAGAACATCCTTACAAAAACCTTGCTTTTAAAAAGTTATAACTTACAATTTCTTATTTTACTAGCTGTGCCCCGCGACTTTACCCGCTTTGTAAAGTAGTATATAGCCTAATACATAATACTGGCTATCCCTGTGCCAAATTTCAGCTAAATTGGTCCAGCCGTTTGACCGTGAAGAAGTCCTGAACAAACACATAAACAAACAAATATAGTTAGAAACTGAATTTCGCATTTATAATATTGGTATTAATTACATTACACTGATGTAATAATTGTATAGAGTCGTTCAATATGATACAGGTAATGAGTTTCTATCTAGAAAGATTTGAAACTTCCATGGTTTTGTGGTGGTGCGTGAAGTGGCGTCGAAAGTGGGGTAATAGTGGACTTGATTACAGTCAGTACTTAGCGTTACACTCGAAAGCTTTGAATTAAGTTGTAATAGGTAGAACATCTGTGGGTAAAACATGAATTCTTTGTTTCATAACCATAACTTAGCAAGCCAAATATTAGCACTATCACGGTAGGACACTATCTTGTGTCCGCCTGGCCAGCTATCACCCTCAAGTTAGAAAATCTGTCACCAAACATCTACTGTGTTCCGGCAGCTTTCCTTGAAACCAGTTCCCATTCTAGCCCTAGCGTGCTTACCATCTTAGACCGCATCATCACTTAAACCAACAGGTGAGATTGTTGTCAAACGCTGCCTATAAGATCTAAAAATAAAAATCTATTTTAACCAATTTATGGTGGCTCCTATTGCTCGGCTCTCTGTTTTCATAGAGCTACGTTTCTTCTCTCACAAGTTGATCGTATTAATCAAGTCATATTGAAGCTGATACTAGAACAGCAATTGAAATGATCAAGACTCTGGTCTCTACTAACTGACTTGCTCTTGCTCACACATTACTTTGCGCGTAATACCTACTCATACAATTATGTCATATAAATTAAAAGTTACCTTACACGTTAAGGTACGGCCACACGTTTGGTTTGAACCAGTCGGTACAAATACTACTGCGCTATCTGATCGCCGCCTAGATCGCGCACGCAGGATGCTGCGGTGTGTCCGTGCCTTTATTGTTTTCCATTTACCTCATAATTTAGGTCATAAAATAGCAATATTTTGTCATAATTTAAATTGTAAGTAACCAACTAAATTGTTAATTTTTTTCTCAAATTGGCAGCTGATTTAATGTCTCAATATCAGATCAGACCTTAATTGAATACATTATTTAATTTATTTACTGGGATTTGTATCGCGTATTTGCGCGCATGGACTCATGTCCATTCATAAGTGTCCAATCTATAAATTCAACCCCTCTACATCCATGTCACACGATAATTAAAGTAATTTATATATAAAATATAATTTATATTGTCCCGTGCCGTGTACGCGCCCATAAGGACTATTATTTTTTCTGTGCCCATAGTTCAAACACCTTTACGTTATCTATGTGTGGTGTTTCCAGTCAGACTTAGTCACGCGTTGAGGTGCGGTTATTATTATTAAATATTTAGACAAATATGGTTATAGGCTTTGTATATATTTTTTATTTTGTTCCGTTTTACGAAAATAATGGGCAGCATAGGAAATTAAATAATTTCCTATGCCGCCCATTATTTTCGTATATTTGGGCCAAATGGCCCAAATATGTAGTTTTTATATATCGTAACGATAGAATACATTACGTGATATGTCCAATAAAACAATCTTTATTGAAAAAATAAAAAATATAGAACATGATCTTTGTTACAATTAGTATGAAATAGAACAAAAATGATACATATAAAAGAATCAAAGCGTTTATTCAGTATGTAGGCATTATTAATATACGCACATATACACGTCAAAATCATAAATCATAAAATAAATCATAACCAATTATCAAGTAAACGCAGAAGGAAAAGCAGAAATTTAAAAAAAAAAACAAAAGTAATGAAGCATTCAGCTGTCATCCAATCGTTTACGTCAGAATATTTAAAAAAATATTAAAGTCGGTTAAAACCAACCATACGTGTAAATGTTTTTCAGTACTTCAGACAATTTTTATATAAAAAAGTGAAATAGTGAAACACAACTTAAAAAAACGCATACCGATCACAGTACATATCATGATCCGAATGGAACTGATAGTCCGTCTGTCAGCTGCATAATATTGTTTAAATAAAAATAATAAACTGGCCAAGTGCAAGTCGGACTCGCACTCGTAGGGTTCCGTAACACAGTTAAGTATTCCATAACTATGATTTTTCGCAACTACAAAATTAACTTTGTTTTTTATAGTGTTTGTATGAAAAACAAAGTTACCTTTGCGGTCGCCATATCTCTAAAACTGCTGACTGTATCTCGTTCAAACCAATTTTCGTTGTTAGTTTTTATTGAGATCTACAGCATAGATTTTTTTTAGATTTTTCACTCCCATACTTTAAAAGTTAGAGGGGGACACACATTTTACCACTTTAGATGCGCCTATCTTCCAAATGATTGACTTTGAGAAAAAAATGATTTTAGGAACCTCAATGTCATTTTTGAAGACCTGCTAGGCTATCGAATTTCGTACTACGAAGTTCAACCGTATTTCGATCGTGATACGGTTGAATTTCGTAGGACTCACCGCGGATTCCGTTGTCGAGATAGCTTACAGAATAGCCTAGCAGTCCATAGACACCCACCCCACACGTATAGGTTTAAAGAAACAAATTTATTTTTGTTTCAGTTCCATGTATGGGATGCCCCCCCCCCCCCTTAAACTTTATAAATTAATTTAATTTTATATGTTTCATTTTTGTATAAAAATCGGAAAGCGGTTTACAGAATACACCTACCTACCAAGTTTCAATTCTGTAGTCTTAACAGTTTCGGAATAAAATGGCTGTGACATACGGACAGACAGACAGACAGACATGACGAATCTATTAGTGTTCCGTTTCTTGCCATTCGGCTACTGAACCCTAAAAATGGCAAGCCTAGACAGAAAATCTGCGGGCAAAAGTGGAAAATTGAATGGCTGTTGAATCTACCGATCACCTAAAAGGTATATATACCTTGAAATTGGCTTTAATCAGTTTAATAACACATAAATGTTTTAGCGATAAGCAATATTGAAGTTCCAAAAACTACATATTATCATGTTCCTAGTTCTGCAATGATTAAATCTTACTTACGTATTATCTTTATCTCAAAATAATGTCACAATCTGATCAAATGGTCTCTTGTTTCAAGTTTATTTCCCCCTGAAACATCTGTGGTACGATTCTGTGTAATCGTGATTAATACATAATAACGCTCTCAGAGCTACAAATGAAACAAAAATATTGAGTTCAGCTGCGTTCACATTGCAAACTTCATCGCGAAACAGATACTAAAATAATACATAAAACAAAATTCAAAACTTCCAAACTCCATCAAACTTGACATCTCTGCTGTAGTTTGATGAGGAGTTGAGTATTCTGCAGATTCCAGGATATGTCTCAGCAACTTACCATGTTCTTACAATCAATATCGTTGAAGAAGGAGGATACCGAATTTCGAATAAATCAGATCTAAGAAAGTTCATTTGATAGCGTGATCATCAACTAGATAAAAGCTCATGGACTTCAACGGCTGAACGATTTTTCATGAATCAAAGCTAAGAACACTCTCGACTAAGACACCTATCAAACGAAAAAAACTAAATAAAAATGGTATACAGCAATATTCAGCATACAGCGACATGGCCGCTCCGTTTAAATATCGAAGTACTCGATACCTAGATTTGGAATAGATATAATAGTTTAAGATCAATGAAAAATTAAAAAATAAAAACGACTTCTAATATTGTGGTGTTAATTTTCAGTACCATGTTTGAGGTGTATATCACTGGAGACTCTCAAGGAATCTCAATGAAATTTAAATGAATGAAGAAGAACTTTCCGAATCGGTCAAGGTGTCTTTGCGTTAGTAAGGATCTTACATTAAAAAAAATCAGGTGAATTGAGAACCTCCTCCTTTTTAGAAGTCGGTTAAAAATCTATATAACACGCAACGCGATCCAAGAATCAACGGTACCTAAATATTAAGAACACGTGTTAGTATTACCATAGATGAAGGAATAAAAAAATAGATCGATAATGTCTTATGAGATTCTAGTACGACAATTAAATCTGATCGAGATGGCGTTACTAGTTCCGAATGACAAAAAGTTTTTTAGGAATAAATGAAAAAACGTTTTTTACTTTACTGATTTGACATATATATTAATTTTAGGAACAATATAAATATTTAGTTGTATTACATCCACAAAAATATAGCGAATTCATATTTTTAATTTTTTGTGTTCGGTTTGTTAAAACATCTTGAACTATTTTTAAAATCAATACTAAGTAAGCTAGTAAAGCATGATGTTACAGTAAAATCCGGCAGATGGCGCAATGTTCAAAGATTGTTATTAGGTAATTTTAGGTGTGACTAGTCAAGTCAGTTCGACAAGATGGCGCTATTTTTCGAAGTTACATTTTGATTATTTTTTAAAAACCTAAACTTATATAAAATAAACAAATTTCTATTCCTTTTACAGTTAGCAAAATTTTAAATGCCTATGTCTATTATTTTCATCAACATCATCATATAATTCGCATCAGATAATTTTATTGGAGATCTAAGTCAATGGACACCTCAAAACAGCGACGTCCTCACTCCTATTTATATTTAACACATGTACGTATTAACAAATATTATACACATAAATGCAAACTGAAACGATAGCAAATCTACTGTAAATTTCAACTTAATGTAAAACGACATCGTAGCTCAGCGGTTAGAGTGTTGAGAATTTACTTTACGAACGTGAAGTCAAGGGATCGAACCCGAGGACACGAAAATTCTCGTGCTTTTTTTAACCAACTTTTAAAAAGGTGGAGGTTCTGAATTCGTATTATTTTTTGTATGTTTTGGCTGGCAGCGGTTGGAAACAAAAAGTTGAAGATTGAGCTCAGACGCGTGTGCGTGAGCAAGGCCGATGATGATATAGACAGGTATATGCAGTATATGGAAGTAGGTGTCAACCAGAAAACAAAAGTAGATACTGATACGGTAACAACTAATTGTTATTTTCTTCTAATTAAGTATAACACGTAGTAGGTAATTTTAAAAATATAGTAGTAATTAATAATAGTTTGTTACCTCAGAACTCCGTCAAATATTAACCGATTTGAATTTTTTTTCCTTTCAAATTTTATCCAGACATGGCAATTATCTCCCGAGGTATGGAGATAAACAATATAAGCAAATTTGTATACTTTGATGACATGATTATTACTTTGACTATCGCGGCATGTGAATTTGGTTTTTTCGTTTTGTACGATCATAAATGATTGATGTCTCGCATCTCATCTCGTGAGTCGAAACGGCCATGCAACGTCGCACTTGCGTTCCGCCGTCCGCAGTGGATTGGATGCGACCTCTCTCTCTCTGTCTCTCGTCCTATCTGGCAACGTCGCGTGAGTCCCGTCGTCGCTTACCTATCGAGTGGGTTACTTGAAACCACGGTAATATTACCTATATACTTTTTACCAGAGTAGGTATACTATACACACATTTATTTAGTAAACACCAATAAAAACCAACTTAAGAAACAGTAAACACTAAACTTAAAACAACAGTACAATGGGTGGACTTATCGCTTATCTTCCAGTCAATCTACGGATCTAGATAGGGAGATGCGTGTTGAGCAAGGTCGGAGGTCTGTATTTCTATGTACATAGAAATTCGCTCATAGTGTGTATTTCTATGGCTGCTATAACATTAAAGATCGTTTACTAAATGAGAAAAACCGACTTCACATACCACGCTAGTCAATTTCAGTATGTACTAAGTTTGAGGTGTTTATCCCCTATATCTGAAGATACTTACTTGTCTGATCTCAATGAAATAACAATGGCACCACCGAGGAAATGTACTCTACCAATTAAAAAAAAACATTCGAATCGGTTCAAAATTGACGAAGTAATCATGCAACATAAATAAAAACATAAAGACGAATTGAGAACCTCCTACATTTCGGAAGCCGGTTGAAAAAGAGGTGACCCCCTTATTAGTTATTAAATACAACAAGAAACTTATTTTCGCGGCAAATTTTGTTAATTCGCATCACAATCACATATTGTATTATATTATACTAGAAGTGCCCCGCGGCTTCGCCCGCGTTAGTAACTCTTTTTATTTACTTATAACTTTTCTTTTGTAAAAACCTTTATAACATAAAATACGTCAAAAAAGAAATAGTCAAATTGGTTCGATCGTTTTCAAGTTATCGCGTGAAAAGACTTTGTCACCTACCCCTTTCGAAAAATTCTGCAACATGAAATGAAATGAATGTTTATTCCACAAAAAATAGAGTTAACATTAGGATGTTCTGAAATATTCATAGTCCTTCTATTTAGTCATATCTATGACATGTGAAAATGTATAACATAAATACTATATTATTGATAGGTATATAGTTATTATTATGATTATATTTCAGCAATAATATTATGATTTCAGTTATAATGTCAACTTATTAAAAATACAGAAATTTATAATAATTAAAAATGTCTGTTAGCGTCAAATGCGTATATATATATTTCATCGTATATTTAAAAAATCATTTAAAAATAGAGTTCTATTTTATATCACTGTCTTTAAAAATGCGCGCTGCGTCGCGCTCTGTGTGAACTGACCCTTAGGGAACACGTAAGATTTTATCAAAATTGGTTCTTTTTTTACGAAAAGGTTAATTTGTGTAAATACCTGGCTTATAGATATTATAAGATGTATTTATATACAAGATTATATTAGGTAAAGTGAATTGGGAAACTGTGATACTCATCCTAATTGCCCTAATTGTTAGTTATGAAACAAAAAAATAAAAAAAGAGATAAGAGCTACGGGTGGGGTCCCAAAAGCAAACATCTCAAGACCTTAACATTGTATCATCAGACATATGCGGAGTATTAACTCCTCAAACGAACCTCAAACTTGCTACTGAAAATAACTTGAACGGCATTTGAAAATAGTTAAATTCACAGTTTAAAGTCAAATTGAATCTCCCACAAGCTGAAAAGAAGTTAAGTGGGATTTACTTCATTAACAAGTAACAATAACATTAACAAGGACATAATTATAACCAGACTCGGAACAGTCTATAGATCACACAAAGAATTGGCCCGTGTGGGTTTTGAACTTTCGACCTTTGGTTTCGTGGCCAGTGCCACTAACCACTATACGTAGTATTATTATATTTTCTATGCCACTAGCCCACGTTATATATAGTTATATAGATATATTAACGCCATCTATCGCTTATATATATGGATTAAATATAAATATGGATTCGATAGACCTTAAGTCAAGTGTCGCCGGTAACGCCAGATAGATGGCACTAAAAAATAACACTTCGTTGTACATGTTACGCCTCTAGCGGCGTTAAGCGGAACTACGAGGTACCAGCGACGATATTAAGTCTTAGGCTAGGTCTTTACGAAAGCACTAAATAAGCATTCTATGTTGTCTTTATTCTATGGTATTACAGTTCGTTTCTCTTCGTTACTCGCTAATCGAAACCCAGACCCAACTTTCAGCGGAACGAATGGAAACCTTACGTTTCGTATAAATTAACTTTGCTAACAGTTAACTACTTGCTGTATCTGATTTTTTTTAACTGGTACAGATGTTATTTGTAACCGACTTCAAAATAAAGGAGGAGATTCTCAATTCGTCGAAATATTTTTTATGTATGTTCCCTGATCACCCAAAGACGCCTGAACCGAGTTAGAAAATTCTTTTTGTTTAAGGGTTATTCTTCTCAAGTGGTCCCATATAAATTTCGTCGACATCTGATATCTGATATCTGAATAAATCTACAGATAATATGGAGATACAACAACACTTCGCACTGAAACAATCTTAAAAATGTTCTTGTTTCACCTAATGTAATTGAACGAATATAAACATTAAAAAACTATAATTTAATACTTAGCTCAAACAGGTAGCTACATAGTTCATACACAATAAGGGCCATGTTATCGCTACTGCCAATCAACTATGTCTTACAATGCATTATTTAAGTCATAAAATGATGACGACATTCATTTATATTTTATTAATAATTTTAAGATCATATCATATTTGATGAAACCTTTCCAAAAGCTCTATTTACTTAGTTCTATTTTTTATATCTGGTAGACTAGCGTTGACTACTACCTCGCCTGGTGGTAAGCGATGATGTGGTCGAGGATGGTGAACACACAACTCCTAGAATACTCTCAAGGGCTGTGTGATGCCGGAACACCGTAAGGTTATGACGGCAGATTTTCTCCCTGATGGTGGTAAGCTACTTTTTGGTAGCAAGTCAGGCGGAGCATCGATACAATATGCTCCTACCACCTGTACACGAACATCCGTGCCAGGATTTTTACCAGCGACCTCTCGCTAAGAAGTTATCTTATCCATTATGCCGACATGGCTCTCAAAAGTGTACACTATCATAGTTCTATTTTTACATCATCTTACCACGGTTCGTTAAGCACGCCGGTACACTCCTTCCATGCCTTGTTTATTGTAGCATAGACTATTAGTTGCCACAGAATAATTAATAGTACTACGTACTATTACACCCATCACGACTTACGTCATAAGTAGGTATTGGATGTATCGAATTGTAATTCAAACACTCGCAAAAAGGCGGTAACTTGATCCGAGACAAGAACTTTCAGCCTCTGAGAGACAGGGAGCGTCAGTGACGTCATCCAACCCTCGCTCAATAATTATACTTACTACAGTTTATGATTATGAAATATTCATGAGCACTGTTTGTGAACCGACCGCTGTATAAAAATGAGGGATACTTAATTGTGAATGAAGCCTTTGCACGTGTAGAATTATTTATATTTACTAGTTATATTTTACGTGGTAATGTGGGTAGCGCAAAATATAGATGGTATTGATGAGCTGAAAACAAAAGCCTATCGTTAGCTCATCCATGGCATTGGCAGCAAAAAAAATAGTGTTTCTTCGCTCAAAGACACAGATAATATCATTCATTGTAGTGATGACTGATTAGGAGCTGCTCGAATGTATTTTTTTTGCTCAATACGGGAGCCATGATTCAACCTCCCGCCGCGCAATTCGTCAATTCCAAAATCAATGTCGGCCATGACAGAGCCGACAATGCTGGCTGCATGCGCTCCGACTTCTTTTTTTACCTTTTTTATTTTTGCTTTTTTGTGTGGTGACCGAGGAAATTAACGTTGGTGCGTTGACCCTGCTGTGTCTATTATGCGATCGTGGCCTGTAATCAGATTGTGATGAAACGTTCTAAGTTCGAACGCCTGATTTGTTTGCCATTATAGCGATTTGGGTATATAAGAAAAAAAAAACAATTTAAGAATTCATAAACGAAGTTGATTATTATTGAATTTGATTCATATCAGCGGTAAATTATTAAGGAAGCACGTCTGAAGACCTCATTAAAATATGTATATAAAAAGACATCTTTTATTTTCAAGGCAACCTTTCAATAGAACAAATAATATACCAATTTAAATAACCCAAAGTTACGTAGTAACCATTATATAATCTGTGCCCAAAGGATTATTGTGAAAAAGTAACGAAGCGCGTAATTCAATAAAGCTGTCCAGTGAAAATACAGGGGCATCTGAGACTGCATCTTTTGTCTCAAGGTAACAGGCGCAGTGCAGTGACATACAAAATTCTGGCAGTCCAGAATTGTGTATGCCGCTGTATCAGTAATAGGTAGACGTCATTGCTTACCATCAGACGAGCGTCGTGCTTGTCCTGTTACCTTATACCATAAAAAATAAAAATTACCACATGGCAACAAAAAACCACGGAAACCACCCTTGCATCAAGGGAGCTTTCTGGGCGACGCGACAGGAAGCGTAGAGCTTAATTACAGTGCGCTTCCTAGGGCTTACCCGTAGCTAGGAGGGGTACTATGTTCTCTTAATTAAAAAGCACTACGCCCTAATGAAACGTTATACAAAAGGATATGGATTGCTTGTATTATAATTAAGTTCTAATTACACAGTTTTATAGTTAACGTTGCAGTATTGCATTTTTGTCATAAACGTTGTTGTGTTGATGATTTGAAGTAATATGAATACGTTAGTAAATAAGTGTGTGTAAATACGTAACTGTTCACAGTAAATAAGTGTGTGTAAATACGTAACTGTTCACAGTAAATAAGTGTGTGTAAATACGTAACTGTTCACAGTAAGTATTTATCTAAAACGGCTAAAATGTTTGATTATTAGCGCATTAATATCACAAGTTAGTCACTAGAGTCTGTGCAAAAAGAGAACCGTCGTGGCTTTACGATAAACTGACATTCAAAGGTAAGGAAGGAAGGTATAGAACCTACCAAGTACCACATCTGACAATGATAAGAGTAGGTAATTAAACCAAGGTAACAAACATTTTAGTCGTATTGACAATGACAGCAATGTTGTCTGTCAAGGCAACAAAAACAGTAAATTATAATCAACTAGGTACGCGCGCCCTCAATTTCTTTGACGGTTCTCTTTTTGCAAAAACTCTATCACTATTGTGAAGAAAAACACTGAGGGAAACCTCAGGCTCAGTTGCCTCAAGAAATATCGACATCATAACTAGTCTGTGTCTATTAGTTCTAATTTATACCTGCGTCTATAAGTTATCCTAGCCTTGTACTATTCATTATTCTGTGTCCTAGCTGATAAATAGGTACAGTCCCACAAGTATAACTTGGCGGTGGTGGTTTTTGGAACTAATTCCGCTCTCTTGAAACTGTGAGTTTGACGTTTGAGAGATTACCGCGACATTATTGTTGATAAATCTGCTACATTAAAATAGTTCAATAATGCCAAAAGTAATTAAAAGTGGTTTAAGAGAAACTGTTATCAAAGTACAAAGTAAAAGCACAGTGGCGCACAGGCACGCCAAGTTATACTTGCCGGACTATACTTCGTATCATAAGACTGAAATGTTGAATGAATTACGTAGGTAGTATTATAATATCAAATCACAACAAAAGACCAATATATGGATATATTAAAAGCATGTACTTAGTAAAAGCGCACAAGAATACAACGAGCGTGATATCCATTTTTCATTACCTCATCATACCCACCAATGTTATGTTAATGTAATTTTATAGTAGGTAATATATTATGTAGTTTAATATGCGAAACATGGACGTAATTATGTAGTTAGTAATTTGGAAATTGTTTTTGTTCATTATAATGATGCGGCTCCACTAACCTACTATAAAAGTTAATTTAGTTTTAAACACCGTCTGCCACCGTGACATGCGAGAAATACATCATTCTTAGCCCGATTAGCTTAAATTGAGGTGCATTTCTGTAAAGATAACCAATTATAGGTGTACACAGCGTTTTTTAATACATACTGCTCCAAATCATATAGAATATGACATACCATAATATTACCATAGGATTAACGTAGTGAATCCTTGGTCTGTGCACACAGACCAAGGATTTTGGCAAGGCAAGTGTTTTTGCCGCACGTTGCAATCTTTCACTCAATCTCTCTAGTTCCCCAATGACTGACATTTATACTCGTATTTATATGGAACCACGTTGTCTTCCTTTACGTGCAAATATTCAGCCGAATTGAATAATCTCTTCCTCTTTTTGTTAAATTGATCTACCATTTAGTAAAGAAATATACAAAGCACCAGGAAACGGAGCTTCATTCCTGAGTCCTTATTTCTTCATTTCTTCTAAATCCTATCTACTATCCTCAGTAAGCTGAGCTGAGAGTGGTGAAAGGTCTTCTAGGCAAACTTGCAACCCAGACAACAATGATACTAGGTGTAGAAAATACGTAGCATTCCGAAATGCTTCTGGAAAACCCATTTAAATTGGTTGCTTGAAGTAGCAAATCATTGTACCTCTTTTACATTTGGTCACATTTTTGAGGCTTTATCTTTCATCGAATCAATAGGTGAGTAGGTAAGTGGTAGCTTATCGAGGCGCTAGTCAGCATGCTCCATTAAATATCACATAAGACAAGTAAACATGTCCCGCGAACCAGAACGGCATTGTCTATGGCTCCCAGTGCGTAACAAGGATATTGAGCGTCTCGATTGCGTTTTGTTTCTTTGAACATCTTCAGATTTATCGCGGGTAGATATCTCTAGAGCAACCGAATGTTGGCCTCTTAAGTAGCTAAATTACACTAAAACTGATTGAAATAGAGATGAGGTAAGGCTCACGTCTGGTAACTCGTTACGCATGCTTTTAAATACAAACGCTAAAAATTATAAGAATAGATAGGTTCTTCTTGGGCCTCTACCTGTGAAGGATTAATGCCCGTTTGCACTAAACTTAAGAATCGCCTTAGCTTCTCCATATAACACAAAATAAACAAATCCGGCTATCAAAATCTCTAAATATAGATAAATATATGATCATTAGCCTAACTGCAAGATATATTTAGAGATTTTGATTCCCGATGTTGCTCTAATTGAGATATTTTTAAATTTTAGGCGATTCCTAAGTTTAGTGCAAACGGGCATAAGTCATGCATCCAACTTACCCTTTTGAGGTTGGATTTTCGATTAACCAACCTCTTTTTAATTGATGCCTACTGACACGTTTCAAGAAACATGGCTCCTTCATGGCTCTAAGACCAGTGGTTTAGGCTGAACACTGCACTGGCATCCCTATCTGTTAGCGATAACTTGATCAGTATTGTATATACAGTATAAATCATCCTTAATGAATAAATAAACTTAACTCTATTTCAGTTCGCTTTCATTTGATACAATTTTCTCATAAAGAAATCAATTAAACCCTAACTAAGTATAAAAGCTATAACTTTAATCAGCCCGACACATTTATGTAACTAAAATGAGAAACAATTGGTTTCCAATGTAATTGTACAAATTGGAGTCCGAACGACTTCAATTAATCTGCTATAAAGGCAATAAGACGGTGGTGGGCGGTTAATTTTAACTATTCGAGGATACACCCACACTCTTGATTACTGTTACCCAAATATGTCGGTAAGTGCCACCGGAATTGCTTAAGTTATGGCAGACATTTGCTTTAATTTGATATTGATACACCTGCGTTACGTATCTACGGCTTAATTACGTTGTCTGACTGTTGTTTTGATTTAAAAATCGGAACACAATATAGGTCACCATGTAGGTACTCGTAGCTATCTAAAACAGAAGGAAGTTCTGCCAGCGGAATCAACAATAAGTATAATAGTACCATCCTTGCATATAGCAAAAGTGGTAAGTAGGTAGCTTTTAAAAAAATATTGTTATTTGATCTAAGCTGGGCATTTCATTCGTTATTGTTTGTAGGTATAGGCACAGAATAAATAATAGTACACGTATCTAGTATAGGCTCTCTCGTTATTATACCTTGTAGCAGGAGTTCCAAACTTAATAAAACCTTAGCTTTCAGTAACTTTAACAATGGAGTTATGGCGGGAACGTGGAAAAGTGTGTGTGATCTCATTGTATTCTTTCCTAAAACTTGTGTTTTTCCGCGTGTTAATATGTAATAAATGTGGATTATTAACCATTAAGTGCTGGTGAATGTGTGCGAGTGTAGGGAAACAGCACAATGTTGAAAAACATGCTATTTGCGTTCTCACCAAAATTCCACTGAAAATCTTCAGTAAACACCACATCTTTACTGAAGGTATGACTTAGACTAGACTTTTACTTGACAACTGACCTGAAATGTGACTTTGACCCATCTCTACGACTAACATTCATAAAAACTTGAAAAATTTCAATACTTGACACTGGCTAAATACACTAATCGTGTGGAGCCATAAAGAAACAAAAAAAAAAAAAAAAAAAACTTTAACAATGATGTAGAATTTACCCATCCTGAAAAACGCAATATCATGTACAACGCACCTGAATACAGACGTCCCTATATGTACACAGATACGTAAGTATATGTTAGTTGATTGATGACCCCTGATTCCACGGGTACAGCCGTACCATACCGTGCCTGAAACCGCTTTTTATAATACCGACTGGCACGGCAACTTATTGCCTTATTAAGAAACTATTGCAAGCCTTTGAGTTTTCGCCCTCAGATTGTACTATTCATTATTCTGTGCCTCAGAATTGGGTCGTTTAGTCACAGAATAATGAATAGTACAGTTTAGTGCACTTTGACGTACTTCGATGATTGCCCTTTTAACCGACTTCAAAAAAAGGAGGAGGTTTCTCAACTCGACCGTATATTTTTTTAATGTTTGTTCGCGGATAACTTCGTCGTTTATGAACCGATTTTGATTATTATTTTTTTATTCGAAAGGAGATGTCCCAAGTGTAGTACCATGGTAATTTTATCGAGGTCTGATAAGTATCTCTAGAGATATTAAGATAAACATCTCAAAATTGGTACTGAAAATGAATAGCGCGGCATTGAAGTCGGTTCTTTTTTAGTTTTTAAACGATATTATTATAGTGTTCTAGGAAAGATATTTATGATTGGAAAAATGAGAATGTATTCTTGTCGATTAAATAGATTTTGTCTAATGTTCTTCAATACCGCAAGCTTGATTATCATTACCTATATACTATAATGATATTTTATGAGAGGAACGGTCTCAATGCCTAAGAATAAGTAATAGATACATAGTTTTATCGATTGTAAAACTGTAATAGGATACATATTGGTCTATCTAAAGTCTATCTTTTATAGACTCAGAAGTATTTGAATTTTTACCCGCAGTTAGAATCTGTAAATCTCAAAATACATCATCCTCTGTCTTCTATAAATGTGTAATTAAACTGAGGATCTTTCGACGATTTCACTAATTCACTTATTGTCGAAAGGAAGGAAAAATAATCCAAAGTTTTAATTATGCCGAACTTTTGAGTAAAAGGGTGATTTTGTATTTATTTTACAAGGGAAGCTCTATTGGTACATTGGCCAGGTTGGGGTAGCTCGGGGTGGGGTAGTTGTTTAATTGTTTCAAGGAGTCTAGTTCTGAAACTGGAGTGTTGCCATCATTCTGTGATTATTATTTAATATCTATCAAAGCTCAGACCTCCAGCACTTGAAGGTTTTCCAAGTATTTGTTTTTCTTCTTAAAAATGCCTAGGCTTGTAGTTTAATTGTAATTTAACACTACATACCGAGCTCGTCGTGAGAAAAAGGAGTTGTTCTATTTTGTTGGAATTCTTTTTGTTAAATATAGAGCGAGTGAATTCTTAAATTATTATTATTTTTAAATAACCTTACTCCATGTACGCGGATTTTAATTTATCTATGATCATATAGCAGTGAGAATGTAATTACGAAGAAATTTTGTATTCCTAGATTTCTTTTTCTGCATTTTATTTATTTCTAATTAATTCTAATGCACCGGTTTAGTCCGACGTTAGTTCCGAGTTTAGGTACCGACTTGACTAAAGTCAAGTCGGTACCTAAACTCGGAAATTCATTAACTGCATTTCATACCCTTACCTCGCCTGACTCACTTTAAAAGTTAAACTAGTTAGAAAGCTTGCAAAATGCAGAACTTTATAGAATCTTCATTAGAGTTGGCAGGGGGCCAATAGGTGCATTTAGACACGGTGTTACAATAGATTTTGAATTTGACGAGTTAATAGGTAGATATTATAACAGAGTTTATTCCAAACAAACTAAAGTAATATCTGCCAATCACTATAGGAAAATCAAGGGCAAGTGCGATTGGTAGGAAATTAAAAAAGTTATGGTGTACAAGCGTGGTTGACAACACTGTGTACGGTCCTTTATATTTTCTAAACCACGAGAAATTTTCGAAGATTTTGAGATACTGATCGTAATACTTAATGATGTCAGTGCCGTGTTTTATGGTGGCGTGCATTTTGACCTAAAATATCCAAAAAGTTTCAAGTCTAGCTGAGAACAATTACGGTTTGATAAAAATGACGACGATCATATACGTACAAAAGAAGCAATCGCAGCGTACGCTATCATATTTGTCAAAATAAGCTTAAAGTAAAATTTCTTTATTATCATGACAATGCCACGATAATATACGATGCGCCTAAAAATGTCCAACTTTGCCATGGAGCTATCAGTCATATATCTTCTACTATCTTAACGTTAAAAATGTCCCAAAGATGAGTATCGTGATGCACGTGACATGAACCCTCGATTTGCCCGGGACTATCCCTAAACAGGGAACATCCCCTAAAATAAAAAAAAACTGTAAAAAATACTTGACTATAAGTTATTACAGACATGCACTTGTGTAGTTTTATTAGCTAGGTCATAATACGAATGTAGGTAGAAGTTTGTACTATACTATTATTTTAACTAACTTCAAAGAAGGAGGAGGTGTTTGACAGAATATGCTTTCCGTTTGGTTCCATTGTAATTTTATCGAGATCTGATGAGTATCTCCAGAGATATGAAGATAAACACCTCAAACTTGCTACTGAAAATGACTAGCGCGGTATTCGAAGTCGGTTTTTTTCATCTTAAATTATATTGTTGCCAATAGGTAACTTGCTACTATTAAGTGGCCTATTAATCCTACAGGGCTCAACTTAAAATGTTATATGTTATTACAGTACAGACGTTCGTTGTCATCGACAAACTTTGATTATAAAATATGAAGATTTGGGTAACCTTGCTGGACTTTGATTTCACTGTAACGAAAACTAACAATATGGGGGTCGCGAGTCAAAAGGTAGGTATCTTCTGGGTAAGTGCCCTCCATCATCGACCGCATCATCACTTAACATCAGGTGGGATAGTGGTCAAGTGCTACCCAGTTCGATGTAAAAAAAAACAACAGGGAAAATGCAATCTTTGGTGATGTATTTCAAACATTTAAATTAAATCTACAACATAATATGCGCAAGTATCAATGTAACAGATGTATCGTCTTACTAAAGGATGATTCATATTTATGAATATACTCTCTGATGCCTAATCGACCA
This sequence comes from Cabera pusaria, assembly GCA_954871355.1. NCBI lineage: Eukaryota > Metazoa > Arthropoda > Insecta > Lepidoptera > Geometridae > Cabera > Cabera pusaria. The sequence goes on from OX940894.1 coordinate 26,970,955, forward strand.
TAGTAAATAATAATGCTGTGCTTTTTGTCTTCATTGCAAGAGGAAGCGCTCCATTCCGAAGTTATTACGAATGGTTGCCTCTTGCCAGATGTAGATTCAGTTGAATTGATTCATTTTGGTTTTCAACTGATTTCCAAGGAGGAGGAGGTTCTCAATTAGTCTGTGTTTTTATTTTATACGTATGATACGCGATTACTCCTTCAATTGTGAACCGATTCGAATGTTCTTTTTATTGGTAGGTCACATTTCCATGGTGCTCCCATTGTAATTTCATCGAGATCTGATAAGTATCTCCAGATATATGACAATAAACGTCGCAAACTGGCTACTGAAATTGACTCGCGCGACATGGAATTCGGTTGTTTTAGTTTTTAAACTATCTTAATTTTAGTAAAAGAGTATCCCCTTAATCTTACAATGGGAGCACCCATTGTAATTTCATCGAGATCTGATAAGTATCTCCAGATATATGACAATAAACGTCGCAAACTGGCTACTGAAATTGACTCGCGCGACATGGAATTCGGTTGTTTTAGTTTTTAAACTATCTTAATTTTAGTAAAAGAGTATCCCCTTAATCTTTAAATAGCGTCCCAGACGAAATCGTAACTGTGCTAAATATTACGTTACGTAAATTCAAATTTTAAGCAATTTTTTGAGATAAATTAAGGTTTCAATCGTTTTTGGAGATGATTTGTTAAGTTTAATTTGTTAGGGAGCCTAAAGAAACCATTGCCAGAGTAGCATAGTTTTGTCACAGTTTTACAATACATATGAAATACTGTGGTTTTGTCATGGATACCGATGTTTGTGATAACGGCAGCGTTGGTATATCAATTTGCGACTGAGACTACTTAGTTTGCAAATTAAAAATACTTACGCACTGAATAATAGAGAGTGTTTAAATTTACTGTCGAATTATGTCTAACTGTACCATCAAGTGAATAATTGAAAAGTACAAAGAACCCGACTGCCTGAAAAAAAGATTTATTAGCATTTCCTATTCCGAACTCCAAAATAACATATAAGTTAAATATATATTCGTAATCACCGTTAAAAATTCTTTAATTTGATACCACTTTCGATGAATTTTGAAAACACTAATTTTTTTCGAGATTACTTTTTGGCGCTAAAAATCCTTAATTTTGTTTTTTTATTTAATTTTGATGTACCCAGTGTTACTTTCACAACTAAGACGAATCTATTAACACCACTCAAATAAAAATACGAAAAGCAGTTTAGGCTCTAGGGCGCGCCAAAGAAATATACATACATACACTCAAAAAACATAATACTCCTTCTTTCGCAGTGGGGTAATAAACAAAAAATCTATCCGTCCATAACTTCCTGAATTTCGTGCTGAAACCAATCAGAGGCCAGTACAGATAACAAATCATAGCTGTAATGTCCCGGGGTCGATGTCCTCACCTCCGTTTACAGTCACTCCTCATTTACTATTTACCTGAAAAAAGTCACGCAAGACGACTGTACAAAAAATAAGTTAATAGAGTCGGTAACTTGTTGGGTTTCATAGTGCGACGCTTTTTAAAAGCTTTTATTTAATTTCACCACAGACAAATATATTACTACACATTCTTCTAATATACTTACTGGTCTGTGACTTCACTTGTATGTTCTGGAATTTTGCATTGAATATTTCACCCACTTCCACAGAAGCTATCAGGCCGAAATTTTGCACACACCTTATGTTCTCGAGAAAATATACGATAATAGCATTTTTATTTTATTCATAGAGTTAAACCAAGATTAAGTCTATGATTTTATTTATATTTATTTTATAACACAGTTTTATTTGTGCTAAATACTACAGTGATGGTCAATAATTTTTAAATGTTACTTAGTATTGATATATTATTAATAGGCACATGTTGGTCACCTTCGAATACATAATTGAATAATAAGTATATGTCAATAAGTCCTGTTTTCCTTGGCGGACTCAGGCACCCAGGGTTTTGCACCACCACGCAGAAGAAGTTTCGCAAGTTGCACTACTTCGTAGATTCAATATGACTTAATCCTAGTCACTAACACACTTAACCTACTGTAGTTTCCCGGATATTAGGGCCTTTGTCAATACCTCGTTCTTTTGTCATCGAATTACAGAAACGACTTTATTTGTTTCTTTGACATGAAGTGAGGGTGTGACATTGGAGTAACGTAGAATGATATCATGGATTTGTTACAAATATTTAAATATCAAAAACGCGACTGCGTTGTTGTAAGCGTTTCTCATTCCCAATAACATTTAAACTTGTAAGTTAGCCATAAAGAACTCTGCTTGATACTCCACTCAATAGGTTTTAAAGAAATAAAATCTTTGATGAAATAATATGGTGCCAAAAATAAAAAAATCCATCAAGCCGATTAGGCTACAGAGTATGCCAAAGAAATATACATACATACACTCAAAAAACATAACCCTCCTAGTCCTTCTGACGCAGTCAGCCAAAAAGTGACAGTCTTATCATAGCAACCTCAGTGCCATAAAAAAAAACCTTGGACTGCATATCTAAACACTAACAAAACTCTTACACATTTCCATCATCTCATAATGTTCTCTTCTTCTTCTTGCAGAGGGAATGCATCTCAGTCCACATCGGCCAGGCCGGAGTCCAGATCGGCAACGCTTGCTGGGAGCTGTACTGCCTCGAGCATGGCATCCAGCCGGACGGGCAGATGCCCTCCGACAAGACCCTGGGCGGCGGAGATGACTCCTTCAACACATTCTTCAGTGAGACCGGCGCGGGGAAACATGTCCCCAGGGCTGTGTTCGTGGATCTGGAACCTACAGTAGTTGGTTAGTTTCCACATTCCATTCCCTTTATATAGGTAGTCTATTTATTAGCTGAACTGCTTCAAGCCTGGCATCCTGCCGGTTAGAAACATGAGACAACCCTGGGCGAAGAAGATGACTTCCTTCAACGCATTATTCAGTCAGAGCAGCGCAGGTAAGCATGTCCCTAGGGCTGAGGATGACGGAGGACGGACTGACCGAGGCAACTCACCTACAACGGTAGGTCCGTTGTAGTATAGTTGTCCGAGTTGCCTCCTTCCGTTAATCTTATCCTTATGTATATGTGAATTGTCTGATAGGCATGTGTTGATAGATAGATTATGAGATAAGAATAGAGAATAGAACGGTCGGCTTTGATGCCAGAGGTACCGAGTTCAATCCCCGCCACGCACCAATGGATATTTCTATCGAAAAATGCCTATGTGCGCTTTTCACAGTGGCCCTTCGGTGAAGGAAAAACATCGTTAAGAAACCAACAACCCCCGCATGGTGGTAGGACACTATCTCGTGTCCGCCTGGCCAGCTACTACCCTCAAGTTAGAAAATCTGTCGCCAAAAATCTAATGTGTTCCGGCAGCTATCCTTGAGAGCCAGTTCCCGTTCTAGGCTTTACGTGCGTACCATCGTCGACCGCATCATCACTTACCAACAGGTGCGACAGTGGCCAAACGCTAGCCTATAAGATAAAAAAAGAACATCCTTGGACAAGCATGGAAGAGTTTGTACGTGTTTCAACAAGAATCTTGAAGAACAAGAATTAACAAGAATCTTAAAATCTTAAAGAGGAGATTAGAAGGCTTATATTTCTTTTTACAATTTTTTAATTGTTAGTCAAAAAAAAGCAAATGATAGGGGCTACAGCAGACTTTAATTTTTAGTAGAAACAAATTTTGCCCTAGAAACATTTTCTAGGGAGGTAACAGGGGAATACGTTTGTATCGAAAAGTGCAACCCGCATTCCCTTTTATGGCTGAGTTGCACCATCTGACTTTAACTATAGCAAATGTCAAAAATCTGTCAAAATCCATAGAAAAACACCGGTTAATAGTTATAGTTACGGTTAAAGTAAGATGGTGCAACTCAGCCTAAGTATTCTGTGGTAAAAGTCGCGCGTCACCTGTAAAGAAATATACGCGTCTATTGCTTCTGTTTATCGCCAGTAAAAAAAATCATAACAAATTAACTGAGTTTTTTCGTTCTAAAAGCACATGATAATTATGTTTAAAGTTTAATATAAAAAACTACATCTATGCATTTCAGGTAATAAATTTAATTTACAGAAGTCAGTAGGGTACCTGCCTATTATTTGCGTCGTCATAAACGAACAAACAAAACGGAAACTGAAGATATTTTGCACTAGAATTAGTTAGTTAGTCTAAGATCGTAAAATGATATTTTATGATTTTAATTAAAACTGAATACATAAAACCTTGAATCAAAGTTTAATTGGATTGTAACAGGTAGCGCAGGGCATTGACCCTAGATTAAACTACGAAGCTAAAGAGCTACGTATCACAGACATAGATTTGTGAATGTTGACATTAAATCAATTTTATTTTACACCTTACTATTTTACATTATTATTGCTAGTACATTTTTGAGTCCATTGTATTTAACAACATAGATGCCCAAGTTCACCTATTGTTCGTAGCCAATTTCTAGTTAATAGCTTTGCTGTAGGCTGTACCTGCTGTCAAGGGCTAACCATTTACGTATAAAAAAAGTCTACTACTATTTTTTAAGAGACAAGTATTCAAAAATATAAAAAAATTACTTTATTCATGCGTCGTCGATATTTCGGCCATTAGCTATAAATATGCTTAATTAAATCATATTTATATTATTTTTATATTGCTATTCATAACCAAGAAGCAATTGAAAAGGCGGCAATAGCCATTGGGCTATTGAGGCGCCGGCCCGGCGATCGAAAGATCGTTAGTTCGATCCCCACCCTTTGAACTATTGACGTGAACTCCAGACACAAGCATATTAAATTAAGTTGGAGAGGTTAACAAGACTATTAGTAATGTGCAACCCACATTGCTAAGACCTAAGCTTTAAAAAAAAAGAAAAGTTATTGTTACTTGTATGGCCTTTGTGAACGAACGCGGGATGCACTTTTCCATACAAATGTATTCCCCGTTTCCACCCTGGAAAATGCTTCTAGAGCAAAATTTGTTTCTACAAAAAATCAAGGCCTGCTGTAGCTACGCTCCAATCATTTTCTTTTTTTTAGCCAACCAATTGTAAATAGAAATATGACCCTTCAAATATCTCAAAGAGGAGATTAAAAAGCTTATATTTCTTTTCGCAATTTTGTTGGTTGGTTAAAAAAAAAAATGATATATACGGTGATGGGGCATAGCTACAGCAGACCTTGACTGTGGTAACAAATTTTGCTGTAGAAGCATTTAATAGGGACTAAACGGGGGAATAAATTTGTATGGAAAAGTGCACCCAGCGTTAGCTCTTAATGGTATTAGTTGGAATTTAAATATAGCACACTTGATATTCACACAAATTGACGGACTTGTATCTACCCTACCCGACTATCTATGTCTGTGAAAGCATAGACCATTATTTGCCGTGAGTGTTATTATAGCGGCAGGAGGCCTGCCATTAGACTGCAGCCGAATGTTAGACAGACTAGAGCTGGTAATAACCTGGAAGTTGACCATTATACACCTGACAATGGCATTATTATTGAAAACATATTCTGGCGGGAAAGTTTATTTTGTACATGAAGCAGTGCTTTAGGTATCCACGGTGAAATTATTACGGCTCCTGAAACACAGCTTGGCTAGTTCGGAAGCCTGTGGATTCCATGAAAAATTGAAACTTGTAATTTATTATTTCAATAAATAAATCTTGTATTAATATATTTTGATCGGTTCCTGATAGCTAGATAAGGACCTTATCCTACGAATGACTTATGATTTATTCGTAGAACTTTCTGATAGATTTTTGAGAACAATTAAATATGGCGTCATATTTTTATTTATTTTATTGTATCTTATAGGCTAGAGTTTCACCACTATCTGACCTGTTGGTAAGTGATAATGCGGTCGAAGATGGTACGCTAGGACTAGAATGGGCACTAGCTCTCAAGGATAGCTGGCGGATATATGTAATTATACGCGTATATATGTGTCATGTAACCATCTGAAACTCTATCAGGAAGCGGTGAAACGGGTCCCTAATTGACCAAAACTGTTACGTATATAAAATGAAAGGGTTGTCTAGGAATGTCTGATACCCTATGACGATATAACTAATAACAGTAATAACACCTATTTCAAAACACAAATAACTAGGTACCTACTATGTAATCCTACAATACGGTTAATCAACAAAATTACAGTAAAATCATTGAAATTGAAATTGAAATTATTTATTCCACATGAAATAGAGTATACATAGAATAGATAGTAAAATTATATCACATGAAATAGATAGTAAAATTATAGAATTATATCACATGAAATAGATAGTAAAATTATAGAATTATATCACATTAAATAGATAGTAAAATTATAGAATTATATCACATGAAATAGATAGTAAAATTATAGAATTATATCACATTAAATAGATAGTAAAATTATAGAAGACCATCTATTTCGCCATGTTATGCCATGTGAAAGAACACAATATTAAAATAATTGAATTAAACCAATAGCAACAACTTTTCAAATCATGATAACTATTAATCTTAAATACAGTAAAATCGTTCGACCAATTTCCGAAAGATCAACAACATAGAAATATAGTATTTAATGACAGGTATCTATAATAATGTACCCGGGTACCCATTGTCTTTGACGATTTATAAACTTATCACGAGAACCACAAGCCTGTCTGTCTATCGATTGAACAGGACAATGGCTTTTGTTGTGCCTAGGACTTTCAGGCAGATAGATTTTATCGGAAAAAATGTAATATGTGTTTGAAACAGAGCGGCTAGCCTAGCATATACTTTAGCTATATAGGTATACTTGTAAACGGTGTTAATATATTATATTATGTATATGCTGAAATGCAGGAGGAGGTTTCGTGTATTCCTGTGTTCCAATGAAGTTACCTCTGAGCTCTAGAATCCGTTCACCGATTTGGATGTTTCTTTTTTATCCGATAGCTGCAGCTTGGTCCCGAACCCATTTTATCAATCTGCTGTAGTCTGTTCTGGTGAAATTCGACAGGGAATTTGGCAACGAAAATTGGTTTGAACAAGATACAGTCAGCAGTTTTAGAGATATGGCGACCGCAAAGATAACTTTGTTTTTCATACAAACACTACACATAGTTATGGAATACTTAACTGTGTTAAGGAACCCTACGAGTGCGAGTCCGACTTGCACTTGGCCAGTTTATTTTTAATCAATTAATAAAATAATAACACACTTATCCAGAAGTGAAAGATGGCAATAAGATGAGCCGCTAGAAAAATGACTCATTAATGTATAACTTATAAATGTACATTCATTAATATAAATGTAAATTCTCGTACTTACGTATGAAAAATTAATGTATATTAGATTAATAAGTCATTTTTCTTACACTTTTTAGATTAGATACATAACGCAGTATTATTATCTTTTCTACGACGCTACGTAAATTTGAATACATTAAGAACCCAACAAGCAATATAAATAAGATAACAAGGTGTGAAGCTAGATGTGGTACCTATTTGAGAGCGGAGAGTGGTCCGAGTCCGACCAAGCTCGGTGGGTTGTGACGGCTGGTCACTCGTGACGGGTTGGATTTCTAGCTGTTATCGCTTCTAGTACTGCTAATTGGATATCCGTGGTCGTGGGGAACACTTGACACTAGCCTGCATAGTATCAAACCAAAAAAATCTAGCTAATCAATCCTTCGATTTAAAAAAACAACTCAAAAATAATGGACCTATTGACAATATCAAAATTACAATAATTAAACTACAATAATACGTCCTGTGACCAGGTGGAGCGACGACATACGAAAAGCGGTGGGCAGTGACTGGAAGAGAAGAGCCGAAGATCGGGCTCAGTGCGCATCTTGGGAGAGGCCTACGTCCAGCAGTGGACTGACACGGGCTGATGATGATGATGATACAATACTTAACTCGTTCGTTGGGTTACGAGATTTATTCGATCTCATGCAAGACTTTCGTATTGTGTGGCGACTAAAATCGTGTTATTTCACTCTGTACGGAGGCCCTAACATCTAAAGTTCTTTGTGTATGAGTAAGACAAAAATACATATTTTGTCATTGGTTTGGAGGAAGATATACATTATTTTCAAAACGGTTGTTTTAGGATACTGATTAGGTCTCATACGCACCACATGATAGTTTAGTTTCGAGATCTTTTAGGTCTCCAACGTATAGCTGAAAGTTCTTTGAAAATGATAACGCAGCGCCCATGTTAATCCTTCGATTAGTAAAGGTAACAATCTGAAGTAAGTTACGTACATATCTTCATTACCCGAAGTGTCAACAACAAGCTAGCTGCTCGTCAGATGGTTAGCGATAGCAATCACTGTTATAACAGCTACCTACCGTGGTCCGCAAATCCGGATTTTCTAAACTCTCTGCGCTACGCACCTTCCCAATTTTTTCACTGAAAATTCGTCGCTAAATTTGGCTATAAACCAACATAAACATTTAAAAAGTCGTAAACAATCCTGGTAATTCACGGTACGATACGAATTACTTAAATTATAAACAAAAAAATTAATGTCTCCAAACGAATATGAAAATTACAGTATGATTTCAATATTAGTGTTCGTCAAGGACGCACCTCGAGGTGGTAAGTAACATATATAAGTTAGGGTAGTTTAAAAACTAAACAGCCGACTTCCACGCTGCGCGAGTCAGTTTCAGTAGCAAGTTTGAGACGCTTATCGTCATATCTCTAAAAATACTTATCAGATCTCGATAAAATAACAATGGGACCACCTTGAAAATGTACCCTTGCAATTAAAAAAAGAATCATTCGAATCAGTTCACAATTGACTAAGTAATTGCGTAACATACATACTGAAATAAAAATAAATAAACATACAGACGAATTGAGAACCTCCTCCTTTTTGTAAGTCGGTTGAAAACCAATACCCACTTATAAATACAATTATACACCGTAGTATTATACCACCACAGACGCCAGAGGGCTCTTCGAGTGTTTGAGCTAATGAAAACTTTTTGTTTCCTTTTTGTTTGATCTACGGAAGCAATTTGCTCTCGATTTCTTTTTGACACTGCATGCTGAGGCTGAGCTTAAGTACTCCATTAAGACAAGATGAGCACGTGACTAACTGTGTAACTGTTTCGTTTTTATAACGTCTGAGAATTGGTATTTGTATAACAGCATCGAAAGATTTTGTTTTAGAAATCAAAGAGTCAAAGAGTGAGTGTGGGCCTATTATAGTTGTAGTAGATTTTTGCAAGATTAAGGGTTGTTGTTAGGTTTAGTTATTTACTCTCAAACCACCGATATCTCAGGTTACAGCTAGATGGAGAAATAATGTACAAAAATGGTGTATAGAATTCAGTGTCCCTGAGATTCCTCTCAATATGTCTTTATGGTGACGAGCTTTTTAGTACGAATTTGTTGGAGGACATATTACTTATATCACAGCACAACACGACGCCTTCATTGGCCCGCAATTTCCATTCCTACAACACGTAGCAAAATACTTTCCTGCGACTATACGACTGGACTGGAAAAGAAGAGCCGAAGATCGGGCTCAGTGGCGAGCATTGGGAGAAGCCTAAGTCTAGCTGTGGGCTAACACAGGCTGTTGATGATGATGATGATACAAACGCTACTATCCTGTTTCCAGACGAGGTCCGCACCGGCACGTACCGGCAGCTGTTTCACCCAGAACAACTTATCACTGGCAAAGAAGACGCGGCCAACAATTATGCCCGCGGACACTACACCATTGGCAAGGAGATCGTCGACGTCGTCCTCGACAGGATCAGGAAACTAGCTGACCAGTGTACTGGACTTCAGGTACCTACACAACACAATATTGTACAATACAATGGTTAAGATAGTTTATAAAAACGAAAACAACCGACTTCCATGCCGCGCAAGTCAGTTTCAATAGCAAGTTTGAGACGTTTATCGTTATATATCTGGAGATACTCATTAAATCTCGATGAAATTACAATGGGAGTACCATAGAAATGTACCCTACCAATTAAAAAGAAAATCATTTCAATTGCTTTACAATTAACGGAGTAGTCGTGTAACATACATACAAAAAAAACATAAAGACGTATTGAGAACTTCCTTCTTTTTGGAAGTTGGTGAAAACTCTTTATTTTATGTACAACTAATATACAAAAACTGTACAACCAATAAATAGAAACCACACCACAGTAGTCTAAATAGTGTTTTATTATTTAAACTTCTGTAATAGAATAATATGGAACTAGTAGCTAGGTAATGCAATCAGACAACCTCGGCCTGGAAAGTAGCATAAAATCATGAAGAAAAATAATACACCTAAGAACCTAAACCTACCTACATAACTACGCTTACGTTTTATAACAATAGTTACTTAACAGGAGTAACAGACTCTTTAAATACTGTCTCATCTGATGTTAAATGATGATACGGTCTAAGATAGTATGGTGCTTGTCTAGACGTGGAAGATGGAGGTGAAACGAGTTGACTTTCGACAGTTTCGACGCTTTGTCCACCCCACATAGCGCTGCTACTGTCTCCCCCCTTTTCCCTGACTAGCTGGCATTATATACGATCTTACGATCATGCTGCTGGCAACCCGATTGGCAACACGTCTTTTTTCCGTCCGAATTACAGTACTTGTACTATTATTATATAGTGAAAACCAAACATAAGATTTGTAACGATTTTTTTTCAACTATGTCGAAATTTAGTACCTACCAACCACACGATGCATGCAGACAGTGCCTACAATGCTGTGATACTTCGTATAGCTTGTTACAAAATAATAATAATTGTAACGTATACTTCGTGTGCAGGGTTTCCTGGTTTTCCACTCGTTCGGTGGCGGCACCGGGTCCGGGTTCACGTCGCTGCTGATGGAGCGTCTATCTGTGGACTACGGCAAGAAGTCCAAGCTGGAGTTCTCCATCTACCCAGCTCCTCAGGTACGCCTACACTAAACTAGTGATCTTTGATTCAATTGCTGCTCTAAAGCTTCCTCTGCTCCTTGATTCTCAATCATTCGAAAACCTATTCGGGTTTGGAAGCTTTATTTTTAATGTTAAATACTTATTGATTTATAAATCCGTGAGCTATTTTGTCAAGGAAACCTTTCCAATTAGAAATCATTGATTAAAAAAAATTGAAATATCAAAATCGATCGGAGCACTGTGAATTGCAAAGATTCAAGTCGAAGTAAAGGCAGGTTCCGAATCCGAATTTGTTTTCGAATGATTGAGAGTACCCCCGCTTATTTCTACCATATTGACCCTATGTAGTGTGTTCTAAGTAATGCTGAATTTAAAGTCATATAACAAGTAAAACATAAACAAAATGTTATCAATTGGATGGTAGGTATGTGATGATGATGTCCGCCTTGACACATCTGTTAATGGCGAACCTTGCGTTGCTAGCAAGTTGTTAGCTTTTAGTGCGGAAGCGTACTGCGGTTGCGGTGCGTTTATTTTGCCGGACGCATATTCTGTGAAGTAATTGGAGCAACGACTGCTAACCCGCCGGCGGGTTAAAATACCTGAAAATCGCCAGAATAATGTGAATTGTAATGTTATGTCAAAAATGAAGGTAGGTAATGGCGTGAAACATTCGCGAATGACATGTGATGTCAAGGCCTGAAGCTGGTATGAGTGTCATAGAAGTGCGCGCATTCAAAGAGAATATAAATACTACCGCGCATTTGCGGTGATATTTTAAACGCAACTTATTTTGTGTTTATGTATAGTTGTAGCTTAGGACGGGTCTTTTTGAAGAGGCGTTTCCAGAGGCGGCAAATCCAGATTTAATTTAATATTCGTTGACTTTTTACATAACACATTTACCGTGGCAATAATTTACACCCTACTGTTAAACAACAAATTTACTGACAGGTGTGTTAAGACACACCTTAAGACGACGTCTTACGTCTTACGTAATTCGTATGATAAATTCCTATGAGAATAAAGTACCTATGAGAGGTAAATTCCGTCTCAATCGAACAGAATTCCTACCACTAAAAATATATATGCATTTCCAGGTGTCGACAGCAGTAGTGGAGCCGTACAACTCTATCCTCACCACGCACACGACGCTCGAGCACTCCGACTGCGCGTTCATGGTAGACAACGAGGCCATCTACGACATCTGTCGGCGGAACCTCGACATCGAGCGCCCCACCTACACCAACCTGAACAGACTTATTGGACAGGTGAGTTACGTTTCTTAACCATTGAGTTATTGTTGATCCGACAACGTCAGAGCTACTTTAGTAGCGCCACCAGACTGGGTGGAGCTATGGCATTTGCAAAGTACATACATAAAATCACGCCATTTCCCCGTTGGGGTAGGTAGTCTACAGACTACTTCTTTCCATATAGGTACCTGACGCACCTCTTTCGCTTCTTCCACTTTCATGAGCGCCTTCATACATGCTCGCCGGTTATAGGTACTTTTGACTTAGCCTTTCTTTAAAACGTCTACGATCTGGTAGCTTATTTGCAAGGTAGCTGGCTAGAAATGGATTCATTAATCCGTTAGCTGAGGAACGTGCTAAGTGGACAGTTTGAGCCAGGCCTATGTTCAGTAGAAGTGTGGGCGAACCCTCTGTGATGAAAATATATTATGATCATAATCAAATCCACTATTAGACGTAGGCCTCTCCCAAGATTGTTTTTGGCGACAGATTTTCTAACTTGAGGGTGGTAGCTGACCAGGCGGACACTAGATAGTGTCCTACCACCATGCGGGGGTTGTTGGTTTCTTAACGATGTTTTCCTTCACTGGAGGGCCACTGTGAGAAGCGCACATAACACTGGGCCCGATCTTCGGCTCTGAAGTGGCAGTGGGTTAGTCATATCTGCCCCAGGACTGATAACCGTTGGTAGACTTGTCCTAGAGTGGAGACCGCGAATCGGCAAACGTAGCGAGCGTATGACGTCCTGTGACCAGGTGGAGCGAGGACATAAGCAATGAAATTATATAAGTTTTTATACCAATTGAGATGTTAGACACAATTTCATCTTATGCCTAACAAGCAATGGCGCAAGTCACATGATCTTCTATGATACGAAAATGAACATCAACATTTGTCTCCACCAGATAGTGTCCTCAATAACAGCATCGCTGCGTTTCGACGGCGCCCTCAACGTGGACCTGACGGAGTTCCAGACCAACCTGGTGCCGTACCCCCGCATCCACTTCCCCCTGGCCACGTACGCGCCCGTCATCTCCGCGGAGAAGGCGTACCATGAACAGCTGACCGTTGCTGAGATCACTAACGCCTGCTTTGAACCTGCCAACCAGGTATCTACCGCTGTACATTTGTCTCAATTTAAGCAAATAACTTTTTAGGTGTTTTGATAATTTTTGTAGGTAGTAAGAGACATTCTGGCATCGACGTTTCGACCACATCAGGGTAGGTTTATACCTACCCTGATGTGGTCGAAACGTCGACCCTTATTAAATCTGTTCCGTTATGTTATCATAACAGATTTAATAAGGGTCACTTTTATTTAACGACCGTGTTTTCTATGTCGTATAGACTAGCGTTTGACAGGGGGGCCATGGCCCCAGGCGGTACACGAAAAGGGGTGGCAGCAAGCCGCTTCTCATCTGTTGCTAACTAAGTGGATTTACTTACGGGAACAATAAAACTTTGTTGCCATACATTATGCATATGTTTACATAGCATGATTTTTTATGTATTACTTGAAACTGTAAAGGTACGGACACACCGCAGCGTCCTGCGTGCGCGATCTAGGCGGCGATCAGATAGCGCAATAGTATTTGTACCGACTGGTTCACACCAAACGCGATCAGAAAACAATTGAAAAGTACTGAGATCGCGCCCGCAGATCGCAGGACGCCGCGATGTAGCCGTACCTTAACAAATAATATTTTGTTGAAAAGATTATTAAGTTTTTAATTTTTATACCTAAATAAGGGGCGGCAAAATTTACCTCAGCCCCGGGCGGCACAATCCCACGCTGCGCCACTGGCGTTTGACACTGTCTCGCCTGGTGGTAAGTGAAGACGTGATCAAAGATGGTAAAGACGAGAGGCCTGGAATACTCTGACTCTCTAGGGCTGTCTGCTGCCGAAACACTGTTAGGTTATGGCGGCAGATTTTTTCCTCGATGGTGGTAAGCTACTTTTTGGTAGCATGTCAGGCGGATATCAATATAATGTGCTCCTACGAACTGCGTAATATGTACCTCATTGTGCTACACAGTAGGTGTTCGATACTGTGCCCGTAACACTTATAGTTATATCATTATAATCTATCACAATGTTACCGAGTACATGTGTACCTATTACTTAACTCGTTTAATATTCTGATACAAACTTAGGTACTCACATTTATTTTGTTTCTAGATGGTGAAATGCGACCCGCGTCACGGTAAATACATGGCGTGCTGCATGTTGTACAGGTTAGTCTCTTATGACAGAAAGAAAGGCACTCGATTCCATCTCACCTCGTGTAGAGTGAGGGAGCACTCAACACCATCCAATCCGTGTTAGATAGAACTGACTTTTTAATTGGCCATCACGCAAACTGTCCTTAACGATTTTTTAACGCGCCTAAAATACCAATCTTGGAAAATTCAGTCGCTATTTTTTCATTTTGAATGACATAATAAAAACCTATCAAACATTTCAAAGAGAGTTACATAATCAATATCACGTTTCACAGAGGAGACGTGGTACCCAAAGACGTGAACGCTGCCATCGCCACCATAAAGACCAAGAGGACCATTCAGTTCGTGGACTGGTGCCCCACTGGATTCAAGGTAATCATCAGAGTAACCAGGGGGAACACTTGTGTTGCTAAATTGTTAAACACAATCCAAAATTTATTCGTACCGACGGGACATGAACCCGCAACCTCCGGAATAACATGTTCCGGTGCTTTGCCAATTAAGCCACGGTGCGAATTATCGTTACGACGAACTTAGTGGATTGCATTTGTTAACCCAATTATGCATTGGTGGCGCCATCTATGACTACTTATTAAGTTAATCTTGTGTTGATAAACTGTTGTTCTCTAAACTTGTGTTGCTGTTCGTTTTGAATGCACGCAGCAAAATAAGGTTTTGTGTTCTGTTAAAAGAAGAGACGATCGACCAGCCCCCTCATTCTCAATCATTCGAAAACCTATTTAGATTCGGAATCTTCATATTTCATTTTGAATATTGATAAATCCGTGAGCTACTTCGTCGCGGAAACCTTTCCAATTAGAATCACAGATTTTTCCGAATTTACCTAATTATCAAAAGTAACCGATAAGAGCATTGTGAATTGTAAACATCCAAGTCGATGTAAAGACGTTCTGAAAGAAGAAGAAGAGTTCAGAGAGAAAGAAGTTTCTGAACCAGAATTTGCTTTCGAATGATTGAGAAAAATCCTGCTAGCCGTGTAACAAAGCCTGTGGAATAAAATATATCAAATACCTACCCTGGTTGATTCACTAAAAAGAGACAAAATGTTCAAAAGACAAATGATCCCTGCGATTTTAAATACAATAAATTCTTTACTTTTTTTTACGTGGACTCGCGGTTCAATAATGTTCTAACACGGTTTTTTGACGGGTCTTGAACCGTTTGATGATAATCCCTTCAACCTTCGTTTCCACTGTTCCCAGGTGGGCATCAACTACCAGCCACCGACGGTGGTCCCGGGAGGAGACTTGGCCAAGGTGCAGCGTGCGGTCTGCATGTTGTCCAACACCACCGCTATCGCAGAGGCCTGGGCGAGGTGAGACATCATCATCATCATCGCCTACAACTGCTAAAGCCAGTTTGTGTCTCTTCTAGAATTTATTGAACGAAACTATTTGCGATTTGGTTGAACATTTCAATAGAGATAGACAATATGATGGAATGGGACATAGATAGATAGATAAACTCTTTATTGACCACTTATAAAAAACAGAAACACATTAAAACTAAACAATTTAAACCTAATAGCGTCAATGGGCGGTCTTATCGCTTTAAGCGATCTCTTCCAGACAACCATGCAAGGAAAGGATTACAATCACGAAGGCGGTGGTTTATAAAACGTGTGAATAAAATAACAAACCTATCACTACCAAGTATAATAATAATAAATTATAACAAATTGTAAACAAACTACACTATAATAAATACCCTAAAATAAATGCATAATATATACACATATAATACATACATACATATATATATATATATATATATATATAAATTAATAAATACTTAAATATTACAAAATTTTAACCTAATAGCAGTGGGATATTGCATACTTTTATTTAAGCGAGTGAAAGCGCGGAACGCAACTAGTCTATTTGTATATACAAGCCTGCATCTCGCTTACCTAAACCAATATAAATCATTCCGAACCAAAAAGCTGCTGCCATTTAGTCCGTTCTTTGCTGGATATAAAATACTCAGTAGCGTAAAACGTAAACCGACAACAATGCGAAACCAATAGGTATTTGTTATTGCATATGGAATTATTACAAAAAACTTTCTATAATTTTTATTTCATATCAACCTTTATAGAATAAATTAACTCTACATTCTAGACAGCAATCACGCAATTAGGTTTTACAATCGGCGGTCTAATCGCATAAAGCAATATCTTCGAAACAACCTAACATTATGTATTATATTTCCAGATTGGACCACAAATTTGACTTAATGTACGCGAAGCGCGCCTTCGTGCACTGGTACGTAGGTGAGGGTATGGAGGAGGGAGAGTTCTCGGAGGCCCGGGAGGACCTGGCGGCGCTAGAGAAGGACTACGAGGAGGTCGGAGTAGACTCCACCGAAGGAGAGCTCGACGAAGATAACGAGTACTAGATGACGCGGCGGAGACTCACCCTCCAAGTTGGAAGTAGACTTCTCGTAAACATTATAAAAGTGATAAGTGGATTTTTACATGAACTGTTGTAACTTTCTGTAGTCTTACAGAGTAATGTAAAGACCAAAAGCGGCAATAGCCAAATGGCTAAGACGTCGGCCTGGCGATCAAGAGGTCGTGAGTGCGATCTTCATTGCACTATTGACGTGAACCCACTCCACACACGAGCATATTTAGCTTAGTTGGAGGGGTTGACAAGAATACTAGTAATGTGCAACACACATTGCTATTAAGCTTTTTTTATATAAAATGTTTGTCCACAGAATAATGAATAGTACAAGAAGTTTGTCTTCTAGAATGGATATAATGTAGGTAGATGAAAAAAAAGAGTATCAAATCGTTACAACAAAAAGCGGTGTCTAATAACGGTCTATTCCAACGTCGAGGTTACGTTTCCCTATTTTTTAATAAAATCCCTGACGATAACGTCATTTTAACAATAATATCTACATAATAATAAATAGTTCGTAAGTGTATGTATGTGTATCTACTAACAGTACAAACTTTTGACAAAACTTTCCAAATGCGAAATGTAAAGTTTGATTCTGTATTTGATTAATTTGCATTTATTAATATTATATAACAAACGGTGATAATAACTATCCTAACGGATTTATTTAGAATTAAACTTTTATATTATGAAATAAGGCTAACTTATTGAGTTATTTTAATTTTAGCTTCGGATATGTGATTGTGGTTGGTGACATTTATTTTTAATGCACAATACATTTTTACACATACGATGTTGTTTCATTTTACCTCTGTAACTATGTATTAAATCCACTTTTACTTCGGTATTTTGTTTCCGGCTGGGCAGTACCGATGCGATTATAGGTAGCCTCATTGTGCATATAATCGCCGAGTCATGGCTGTCGCCGACTAGTCTAACACCGCTCGCACCCGGCAAAAAATGTTCATTAAAATAATAATGTCTGCTTTGTGTTGTCAATGTAAAGTCCTACAATGAACGTCATAAGGCTTACATTTTAATGAAAATGTTTTGCCGGGTGGGAGCAGAGTCGTGTTGGTAAGTGATAACCTTAATGCTTATAAAATCACTACATAGTATAAAACAAAGTCGCCTTTTCTGTCCCTATATCCCTATGTGCGCTTAAATCTTTAAAACTACGCAACGGATTTTGATGCGGTTTTTTCCAATAGATAGAGTGATTCAAGAGGAAGGTTTATATGTATAATACATGCATCATATACTAAGGCAACATTGCTAATTTTAGAGGTTTCTAACGTGATGTCGTAAATTAACCTATTTTTTTGGGCTTATTTAGCAATTTAGCAAAAACGCTGCCTAAACCCTACGAGTTAGATCAAATTATATATATATAGAAAACATGTTTGTATTGTCTAATGACAAGAAAGCTGTGAACGTTGTGTATAAAGACATCCTGTAATATATTAATTGTTGTAAAAATAAAATAAATACCTAGGTAAAAATGTAAAAAGTAAATAAGTAAATATGTGTAATGTAATAAAGATTGTATGAATTTAGATATTCCAAAGATAGCAGGAAATCTTCATAGTAAGTATAGGGAAAGAGGAATTGTTTTACTCCAAATTTAATGCGTGCAGGCTAAGGGCAGTAATGAATGAATCAAAAAAACTGGATCGATTTTAATCATGTTTTCATTGAGTGACATAGGCATATATATTTTATGCCCGTGCAAAGTCGGAGCGGGCCGCTATGTTTTTATATACAACGTTCATAGTTTTTCTGTAGTGTATTTAATTTAGTATCAGCATTGCACCCGTGCGAAGCCGGGGCGGGTCGCTAGTATAGTATAAATAATACATATTATCAAGTCAATGTTAGTACGTTCCAGCCCCAGATCTGCCTTCGACTTGTTGATCCGAGGCAGAAACTTGATAGTGGCGCCCCTCTATCCAGCATTTGCAATAATGTTAAAAAACTCACAAATATATAATGGTTGGCATGTTACGTGAATGGGACAATAAGAACTCTTTAAAATGTCCACAAGTTCACCTTGTGGTGTGGGCAAGTGTGGCGCCTTTTTCTTAAATGTCGACGCTGAGCCTACCAGGCTTCCGTATGCCAGGCTCTTTGTGAAGCAAGTTTTTTTATTTTTAATATATTAAGATTTTGGCGCCTCCTGAAACTGTCGCCCGGGGCAGGTGCCAGGTTTCCGCCTGACTAGCTACCGAAAAGTAGCTCCCCACCACCATGGAGAGTCTGCCAATAACGTTAAATAACATTATCGGGAACGGCGAAATTAGCCCTTTGATTTCAATTTATTCCCGGGCCGTATGTTTAGTTATATTTACAAATCGCAACATGTCCGGTCTTATATTAATTCTATCCTATTATAATCAGACTGCAGTTTGCCACAGCCCTGTAAAATAGCCGCTTAAGGGAAAATAAAACAGATTTTTACATAACGTTATAATATATTTCAGACTTTATAAATGCATACCTACCTACACATAATAACAAATGTTCTATACATTACATACAAATATTGTATTATGTACAAATACATATTTAAAGTAGTAGCGACAATTTGCAAAATATTGGCAACACATTATACTTACATTATTGATATGTACCTAGATAATTTGTATTTGAACAATGTCTACACTGTACATAATTAATTTAGACACAAATTCAGGCCTTTTACAAAATTATACATTATCAATATTATTTAAGATGTACAAAAACGCGACGCGTGTCAAGCAGTATTCCACCATCGCCATTCTTTTATCGTACTGCTCGGCACCGTCAAAAAGATCACCCTCACATCTTACAGACCTGGACAACAGATTATATAATAGTATACATAACAACATGATATATACTAATAGTTTTTTGTTAAACCCGCAAAATGACTATGAAAAACTTAAATCGTTTCTAATATGGAATACGAATGCGCAGTTATCCCGTCATTCGAACAATAATATACGTTGCGCGCGCGTGAGCAGTGACAACCGACTGGCAGATAGTACCGCCGGCGTTGACGATAGTTTAGGTATAAAGCGCAGTAGCTATGGGCGAGTGACGGAGGCTACCTGGACACTGGAACCATTTTAATCGAGGACTTTTACCGCGTACCTGTAAGATGTGGAATGACCTGCCCGGCGCTATCTTCCCATCTAGCTAAACGATAGAATCTTTAAAAAAAAAGTTTGCAAAGACAAAGCGTTTATTCTTATATGGGCAGATTAAGAGCGAACGCGGGGTGCACTTTTCCATACAAATGTATTCCTTCGTTTCCTCCTTGGAAAATGGTTCTAAAGTAACCGTCATGGGAAGCTATAAATTTTGTAAACAAGTGTTCAGGAGTTCACAACATTTAGACTGAGAGAAGAAGAATGAATAAAGAAAAGAGAGAAAAAAAATGAATTTGTTCAAGATTTAATAAATTATTAAGTAACAAATATTAACCACTCAGGGATCGCTGACCCACCGGTGGGTCAAGAACAATTACAAGCAATTCCGTCAAGCTTCACGGACCCACCGGTGGGTCAGCTTAGCCAACTTTTTTTTTCTATATTTACAGCGCATAATATTAGAAATTGTAACCATTTTTTGGTCTTAAACGCTTGATGAAGAAATATTCTATTTATAAAATGCCATTTTGAACTGTATTTTATTCTTCCCCGCACCATGAAAACTACTTAATGAATACGCCTTAGGTCGACCATAGACGCCATTGACGCTTGGAATGCTGACGCTAGATTGTGTTTTGAAATGTTATTTTCTGTTGGTTTATTTTAGTTTTTAGTATATATCTAGTGTAAATTCTATTCATTTGTGTTTTGTGAATCCATCTTAGCTATTGAATTCTAGAAATATCATCGTATTTGTGTGATCGTCGGGTTTTCTACCAAGTGGCGGTTTTCCCGCAATTTCGAGTTTCTGTGTTGAATAAAAAGTGAAATTAGTGAAAATAATGAATGAAATAAGCATTTCGAATATCATTGCAAATAAGTAGACAAATCACTAAATCAATTCAAGAAATCAATTCAGGATGGTATGAGTCATGCTGACGAATGTTTATACAATCGTAAAAAACGTAAGTACCTACTTAGACCCTTTCAAGTGGGTCGGGTTTCGAGCTCGGTTTTTATAAACATTTACGCAATAGGATACCCAATTCTTTGTGTATAGTGGTAGCTGGGTTCTAGAACTTTGATTTGCGTATTGTATTTTTAATATTTCGGTTTTGAGTATCTCATATTCAGGCAAAGATCCAAGATATACATTTCAGGGGTTTTGAGGTGTAAATAAAAAATAACTAAACTAAATATAAACTTTATTTTTATACAACAATGAAGTAAATCTATTACAAAATAAAGCACAGTTTACAGAATAAGAAAATATGGTGTGATTAGTTTTGCATGCGAAGAATTACGCGACGCGACGTTCGCGCCATTCCGCTACTGCACACATTTTCAAAGTGGATTAATTTTTTTTTTGTTTTAAATTCCCGATCCCTGTGTGGTTAATTAACATATATTATTTAAGAATAATTATTCGTCAGATTCAGATGTTTCCATTTCTGTGTCAGAATCATTCGAAACTCGAATGACGCGTTTATTTCAAAATGGCGTCCCGATAATTTACAATCCCTGCGACGGACGCGTTCCGGTACCAAGAAACACAAACGATAGCGCTTTGCGTCGTTAAAATATGATCCGACTAAATTAAATAGGTTGTTACTTTCATATAACCCGTCTATATTTCATGTCGATTGAATATGGTCAATTTATTATTATCTCGCAGTATAAAATGTTTACTTAGTAAAAGATGTCTGTTTACATAATTTATAGCTTCTAGTGACGGGTACTTTAGAACAAAATTTTTGTAAAAAAGATTGGTCTCCGCTAATGTACCTATGATTGTAACCGGATAATATATAGCCTATTTTAATTCTAAAAGTCCATTCTATATATTAATGAAACATTTTTTAAAATCGGTCCAGTAGTTTTTAAATCAAATCAATACAAACGTCAATACAAAGATACAAAAATCCAAATGTTCTCTCTTTATAATATTAGTATAAATTATGACATGTTAACCCATTGAAATCGGCAACAATAAAATTCCAATTGCCTCCATGTTCCAGCAGATTATTACAATAGTAACTTGTAACATGTATGAATTAACCTATTTGTAATAGGACACGATGAGATCATACATTAGGACAGCTTTATAAATTATACAACAACCCTGATAAGACTAGAGTTTACAATCACACTATACGAGCAGGTTACAATTACATAAACTAATTATATAAGTAGTCATGTTCGTACAGAGATAGATAATACTTAAAATAATATAAATAAATTGAAAATTGCGTGGAGGGGTTTCAATTTATAAAAAAATATTATTATATTTTAAAAAAAACACAATGTTACTTCAAACTTCGCAGGAAAATTGTTTGCAGAAATTTGAGTGATTATTGAAAAAACCAGAAGAACCTATAACCGTTGGGGTAGACATGTTTTAGAGTGGAGACCACGGCTCCGTGAATGTAGTGTAGGAAGCCCTTCAGCTAGGTGGAGCGATGATATACGTAAGCTGGCTGGCAGCGGTTAGAAACAAGTAGCTGAAGACCAAGCTCAGCCTATGTCCAGCAGTTAGCAGAGATAGGCTGATGACGATGAAAGGAAAAAAGGTAAGGTAATGTGTTAGATTTAAATCATATTTATGTTCTTAAATTTTCATGGTCACTGACACTATAATTAGTATTGTTTACGGGACATTTACCATGTTTTTCTTTTTAAATGAGTTTCCGAAATTTTGGTGTTGTTACAAGCGCCATTATCTCCGTGAACATGGCGCTTGTATGCTATAAAACATGGTAAATATCCCGTAAACAATACTAATAATATTTATGTTGTAATAGTTGAAAAATCTAATATATGATTGGAAAATCAAGCACTCCATTCTGAATTAAAAATGAACCTTCCAAAACTCAACTCAAATCAAGTCAATCATAACATTGATAAACAGTTACTTTTTGCATAAAAAACTGCAATTAAACTAAAAATAGTTCAATGTGCATGTCAGTGCGTATTTTACACAGCCATATGTATACAACTGTATCTCTTATATTTATACTTTCCTAGTCGACTGCATGTGAGATACACTCGGCACTATCAGTCCATGAGTCCACACAAGTATGTCACAGTACCCATGCTTCATATTGATACAATATAATTATGAACGCTATTCACATACTAACTCTATTGTACTTTAAAGTTCCTTCTTACAATTCGAACACTTTAATGTTCAGAATTCACACAAGAAATTCATATTCCAATGTCTGCTCATTTTTGGTCACATAATTGGCAGTATTTAATCAATTGGTTTTACAAGCAATATATAGTCTAAAATGTATGTGAATTACTTTGCTAATCTCACAATAATGTCACTTCTCATAAGTAGTGTTTATATAAATTCCTAGTGGCACAATAGTTTATCTCTAGTTTACTCTGCACGAAGAATTTAATCCAGACTTTCATATAAACATTCGTAGGTCTGCTGTGTCCTAGTCAACAATTTATTTCAAAGGAAAAGTTAGTAATCTGCAGTGCGACCATACACAATAGTTAGTTCATTTTACACAAGAAGTTCAGTCTGCAGTACGTGCAGTGGCACAAGAAAAGTTAATAGTATGCATATATTGTTTCACAAAGAAGTGTTGAGTCCTCATAATGTTTCACTAAAAAAATGTTGAGTCCACACTGTTTCACAAAGAAGTGTTGAGTCCACACTATGTTTCACACAAGAAGTGTTTAGTCCATCCAATGCTTCACACCTAAAGTTCACAGTTTCACACAAGCAGTTCATAGTATAGCATTCATAGAAGGTGTAAGTAAATACTAGTCGAGTTTAACCGTGTCGGCGGGCACGACGGCGGCGCGTGGGAACCAGCCGCGGGGCCCGGCAGAGCCCTCGCCCCAACCCTGCTGCAGCTCGCCGAATAACCAGTGTCTGAGGAGATAGAATGCACTGATAAGCACTTGAACACTGTCTGATGTTGAGTGACGATGCGGTCTAACTAAGATGGAATCGTGCTTGTCTCAAAGTGAAAGACGGAGGAGAGCACCGTACCGTACGTGTCCTGTCACAATATACTCACTCACAACTAATTATAAATGTGTAAATTGTTCGGGAAACCATACAACATTCAACAGAAGCTGTCCCATATTTTTGAAAGAGAAGCTGATCAGAGAGATAATGTGCAGACAAAATTGCACATATAAGGTAGCATTGGCAGAATATAGGATGACACAAAATCTTTATGAAGACACCGACATCACTGCAAAACACATCAGTATTGGCCATGAAACTCCATCAGTTGACATTATCACCACGGTAGCTTCGATACATAACATCAACTCGCAAGAAAAGGTTTGTCATAATGTAGAGCAAGAGGAAAGTTCTGATTCCATCAGTAACGCTGAAGAAAATATAAATATGACAGATGTTAAAAGACCGAAGAAAAATAAGAAAAAAGTTGGAGGACCAATCAAAGGAGCGATGCCTGAGAAGAAAAAATTATTCTCCGAAGTCATTAAAAATAGCACACCAAACCTTGTGGCTATAAAACCGAAGAGTACTGAGTTGAGGAATGAAAAGACTGAAACTCCGATACAAGCATCCCTCTCTCAAGAGCGAAGAACTAACAAAGATGATAATAATACATTTGAAGAACTATTACACAACTTAAAAAACATATTTTTTGAAAACATAAGCATGGAAGATAAACTTGAAATTATTATTAGAAGCAGTAAAGAAATTCTTTATTAGGGTGATGACGAAAGGAGATATTTTCACGAAACTCATAAATATGTTTTATAATGGATAGCAACAGTTTTGTTAATAACCGTGCCGCACGGGGCTTTGGGAGTTCTAACACGTATGTGTTGGGCAGTGGAATTCTCAGAGCCTTATGCCTAAAAAAACAGAATTCGATCTATTGTTAAATCAGGAAAAGATACATGTTTGTGTAATTAGTGAAACTTGGTTAAAATCAGATAAGTTGATAAACATTAATAATTACAAGATTTATAGAAAAGATAGGGATGATGAATATGGTGGGGTAGCGGTCATAGTACATACATCTATTCGAGCACAACTGTATTATGTTACCATGAGAAACTCAGACATCGAAATAGTATGTGTACAAATATATAATTGTAAGCATATTAAATATATAGCGTCTGTTTATTGTGCACCGTCTGTCAATACATCACAATGTGACTGGGATGATCTCTTCTCAAAATTCACAGAGTAAACTGTTATAGCTGGTGACTATAATGGTCACCATACCAATTGGTCGAATAGGGTGAACGCTAGGGGTATACAATTGTTTGATTCCACTTCAGATTATAATTTTGTATCTTTGAATAATGGCGAATTAACTAGAGTCAAATTGGTGGGACAAGTTTACAAGAAAGCGCACCGGATATTACCTTTGTATCTTCAGATATAGCGGTACTTTTCAAGTGGTCTGTGACCAGAGAAAACTTGGGCAGCGATCATATGTTTATTAAATTTCAATTGGATTATTCAGATACCCCAGTCTACACAAGGCGCCGTAAATTCAAATTAGCTGATTGGAAACTTTACCATGATATATGTCAAGAAAGTTTTACCGATTATAATTTCAGTGTTAGTACTAGGGTTCAAGACATGTATGATCTATTTATAAAACAATTGAATGTAGCTGCAAATCAAAGTATTCCTTATTTGAAAATCAATAACAGTCCATCACTCTTATTTAAGCCGAAGCCCTATTGGTCTCCGACAGTATCTCACACAGTTGCTCAACGTCGGTTAGCTTTAAAAAACTTTAGGAAAAATCCAACGCCACATAATTTAAATGAATTAAAGAAAAATATAGCAGATGCTCAAAGATGTATTAGACAAGCTTCATCCGGCAGCTTTAAGAATTTTTGTACAGAAATTAATGAAATTACTAGCTCTACACAAATGTGGCAAAAAATGCGTTGGATAAAGGGAATAAGGAAAAACCGAATACTAGCATCTGATGATAAAAAAATAAAATTAATTCATAACTTAGCACCAGATTTTGTAGTTCCTGACTCACCTACATTCAATTCTCAGAACGTACAACTAGAAAGTGAGTTTACACTACAGGAATTGCATAACTCTTTGAAAAAGAAGGATACGGCACCTGGTGAAGATTGTATCACTTATTCTATGATTTATCGGCTTCCTATCAATGCTAAAAAATACTTCTTCAAATTTATAATAGTATATTCGAACAGACAGCAGTACCAACACAATGGCGTGACATAAAGGTAATACCGATCCCCAAACCTACTACACCTATGTCGGACCCACAATTTAGACCAATTTCATTGATCTCATGTCTATGTAAAACTTTTCACACTATGCTTAACAAACGGTTGGAGTGGTTTATTGAACGCAATAAAATGCTTGCACAAACTACATCTGGATTTCGTAGATGCCAGTCCAGTGTAGACTGCATTGTAAGATTAGTAACACAAATTCAGATAGGATATGCCCGGAATGTACCCACACTTGCCTGTTTCTTAGATTTAGATAGTGCGTATAATAATGTGCTAATAGATCAACTTGTCATAACATTGGATAAATTACAAGTCGGAACTAAACTGTGTATATCTATATGAATTTTTGAAAATGAGATGTCTAAAAATAAAAGATGACAATGAAACAAGTACCTTAATGAGATGGACCGGAAAAGGACTCGCGCAAGGGGATCCTATGTCCCCCCTCTTATTTAATATAATAACGTCAAAAATATGTCAAGAAAATACAAATAGTATCGTAAAAAGTTTACAATATGCTGATGACTTTGTTTTCTATGTACAACACAACAACATACAAAATAGTGTGATTGATATGCAAGATTGTTTAGCTTGGGTTTCGAAATTACTAGATGAAATTGGATTAGACATCTCATTTTCAAAGACACAAGTATGTTGATTTAGCAGAGGACGGCGAAGAGATCAAGTTAATGTAAGCATTAATGGAAATATTATACCCGTCGTAGATACGGTTAAATATCTGGGGGTGTTGCGGTTGATATTTAGTGGACTGTATGAGGTTTGCGAGTTAGCGGATGCGAAATACCGAGATCTATAACTTCGGCGAATGAGATGCGGGTGGGTGTGGTAGTATCTAGGTACGGAGTTGTGCCGCTCTGATGCAGTGACCTGCTGATGGCCAGGAGAGGAATCGTCCTGCCCTTGGTATATAAAGGATAGAAAGAATGAATGGGCAGTACGGTAAGGCAAAGGGTACTCACCACGTCTGATTTCTTCTTGTCCTTGGGGGGGGGTTCCGAATCCTTGCTCCAGCGGCTTGCTGTTTGCACTAGATACACTTATATTTAATGTCTAGACACAACACCCAAACTAATGAAAGTTATTTTAGCGTTTCTCTCGTATTTTTTATGCGGAAATTTAAATTTTCAACGTAGACACGTCGAGAGCGTTGTTCTTTACTTTTGCGAAACTATACAATATGGCGCGCGGTCTTATCCAACCAGCGGGCCCGCATATCTTCTGTCCCCCTCTATGCGATGCGTGTATGTGAGTAGGAAAAGGATGGGAACATATTGGGATGACCATTTAAGCAACTGCATCCGATACGCGGGAAATATAATACAAAATATTTTATAGGTAGATAATTAGATCCGTAATCTAATTATGGCGCGAACATCTTCCCCGGCCTTGATAATGCTCGGGATTATCAAAAGCGTTTAAATTATGCGGGAGCGACAAAGAGGAATGTGTTATTAAGTAGTTACTAAAATTATGTATTATTATCTAACTAATAAATTATTGAAAATTGAAATAAACTATTGCGAAGGAAGCGGGCATAGTTTGACTATTGGTCGCTTGAACGTACTACTAACAGTACGAACTGACGCGACGCGGACTTTACCATCTTTACCAGGGTAAACTTCCTCAATAATGCCTAGCGGCCAGCGTAAAGGTGGAACGTCATCCTGGTGTATTAACACGACGGTACCGATTTTAATATTTTCGGCATTAGTAAGCCATTTTTGTCTCACTTGCAAATTATTTAGATATTCTAAGCGCCACCTTTTCCAATAGCTATTAACCATTTGGTCGAGCAACTGTTTGCGGTTACGCAGAGTCCTAGTTTCCTCTGAAACAGGCACGGCGGGTAAATATGTCAAAGGAGACGACATTATAAAATGCGCGGGAGTAAGAGGTTCCGGAAAGGGTTCCTCAGACAAAATACAAAGCGGTCGCGAATTTAATATGGCCTCAATTTGAGTCAAAACAGTTAAAAGTTCTTCGTAAGTGAGCAACTGTTTTCCTATGATGCGGTACAAGTGACGTTTAATGCACTTAATATTGGATTCCCACAGACCGCCGAAATGCGGTGCGCGGGGCGGGATCATGTGCCATTCAATACGGCGATCAGTAAGTAAATCGTTTATCTGAGACTTAGCACCTACAAAGTTAGTCCCGTTGTCCGAGTACATATGTGCAACCGGACCACGCCTGGATGTAAACCGTTTAAACGCGGATATGAACATATCGGAAGATAGATCCGTGACTAGTTCTATATGACTCGCTTTTGTAACTAGGCAGATAAACAAACAAATGTAAGCCTTCTGGCTTCTTTGTCCGCGACGTCTACATAAAGTTAGACATATGGGACCCGCGTAGTCCACGGCCGTCCGAACGAAAGACTTCGTTTGTTGAACACGGTAAGAAGGCAGATCAGCCATTTTTGCATTAAGATGCGAAGGCGAATTTTTAAAGCAAGAATTACATGCGTGAACACGTTGCCTAATGACATTACGTGCGGATATAATCCAATATCTTTGGCGTAACAGAGAACTTAAAACATTGGCACCGGTGTGACAATGAATGCGATGATAATAATCAATTAAAATATGCGTAGTATGGTCATGTTTAGGTAATAGTGCGGGATGTTGAGCTTCGTAGGGTAAGTTGCTATTAGACAGCCTCCCACCTACTCTTATGATCCCGTGTTCATCAATGAACAAATCGAGCTTGCGAAGCGGTGAGGTAGGTAATTTATTAACCTTTAAATCCTTAAACAATTGCGCGAAATGAACATTTTGAATTTCGCGGATTAAATGTCTTTCAGCTATATCGAGCTGAGATGCGGTTATGCGGTCATTACGAGGCATTTTCTTTGTGAATCGTAGTATGTAAATTATAATGCGCAGAATTTTATTCCATGAAGAATATTTCAAAGCGATGTTATATATAAAACCGTTTAGTGAAGTATATGGTCTAGAACACACAAGCGTTTTGGTTTTAAATTCTGGCAAAGATTCACATGGTTCAGGAGTGAACGGTGTGATGGGCCAGATAGCGACAGGAGCACGAAGCCACTGAGGGCCGTGCCACCACAGCGGGTGTGACAAAAGCTTCTCGGGTGAGAGGCCCCGAGAGAGGCAGTCACTGGGATTTTCTATCCCGCGGACGTGATAGAAATGACGAGAGTGGAGATTCTCCTGACATTTTGCGACGCGATTACTCACATAGATATCTCATCTATGTGGAAGTGAATGGATCCAAGAAAGCGCGATTTCTGAATCTGAAAATGCGTATATATTATTAATTTTTGTGCGTGCGCTGTATGTCTCGTTAACCAATTTAACAATTTTGGACATAAGCACAGCGGCGCATAACTCCAGTCTGGCTACAGAAACTGTCTTGACTGGGGCGACTTTCGATTTAGCGCAAACCAAATTGACGTGCACATTGCCCATGCTGTCGGTGACGTGTAAATATACCACAGCTCCGTAGGCGGACAAGCTTGCGTCTGCGAAAGCAACTATGTTGATGCAACAATCATCGTACACATCTAAGTGTCGCGGAATTTTGCACAAAGCGAGAAGAGGCAATTGCTCATTAAAATTATGAAATGAAGCGAATATATCATCAGGCAAGGAATCGTCCCAACCGATTTTGCGTAACCATAACTCTTGCATTAAGAGTTTGGCGAAGAGAATGACGGGAGCGGCGAAACCGAGTACATCCCAGAGGCGGGCGATACTGGATAGTATTGTGCGTTTTGTATATTTTTCCTCAATTGGTGATGTCGAAAACGTAAATACGTCCTGAGCGGGTAACCATTTAAGGCCTAATACTTTAATATTTTCATTATCTGAAAACTCAATAGCGGCGCGGTTTGATTTCGGCACAGAGGCTAACAACTCGGGCGAGTTACTTGCCCATTTGGTCAAGTGAAAGCCACCAGATTTAAACAAATCAATAAGCTCTTTAGAAAGAGTTACACCTTCGTCTACAGTAGGCACTGAGGTGGTCAAGTCATCCATGTATAGTTCATGGGACGCCACTGCCGCGGCGCGCGGGAATCGCTCGACTTCATCGAGCGCTAGCTGTCGCACAGTGCGCATAGCTAAAAAAGGACTACATTTTAAACCGAACGCGACCCTGTTAAACTTTAATTCGCGTATGGGTTGAGCGGGATCAAAACGAAATAATATCTTTTGATATATGCGATGTTCCGGTTGTAAAACTATTCGGAGATACATATGTTGTATGTCAGCGGCTAAAGCTGTCGCAAACAAGCTAAAGTTTAATAACAATATAAAAATATCGGACTGAAGATTTGGTCCGGCGTGGAGAATATCATTTAATGAAATTCCATTATGACATTTTGCACTAGCGTCGAGAACCACACGAACTTTCGTAGTCTCTTTATCACGTCGAACTACGGCGTGATGCAGAATGAAATATCCCTTACAATAATCATCGCTGGACGGAAAAACTTCCGCTAAATAATCGTTGTCAAGATAGTCTTGAATGACTTCGTTATAACTCGACCTAAGCTCCGAGTCCTGCAGCTTACGTTCCAATGACAGCAAGCGGCGTAATGCTACGGAACGAGAATCACCCAACTCGGCGGGATCGCGGCTGAACGGTAACGCGGTACAATACCTACCATCCGAATCACGCGATATGGTGGAGCGATAAATCTCCTCACATTGAGTTTCTTCGGGACTCATAAACCTTTTGGAAGGTATTTCTTCCATTTCCCAAAACTTATTTAAAGTTTGGTCAAGCCGAAGGTCATCGAAGCGATCTGTTATCCCCACGTCATTAGAACACGTGAAGAATGTCGCGGACTTTACATTAGTGCAAGCGTTGTTATTATTATTGTTCGCGGTAGTTGGGACATCACCCATGAAAACGTATCCAAAAACAGTTTCAATCGCAGGAGGCGCGGGAAGAGCCACAACACGGCCTTCTAGTAACAGATAAGGAAACAGTTGAGCGCCGAGTATTATATTGACCTCTCCGGGAATGTACCACAGAGGATCAGCGAGCGGTAGGTCAACTAAATGTTGCACTACAGAAGTGTCAACATAGTCAGCCCGAATGCGGTCGGTTATTTGGTCAACAACCAATGCGGTAATATTATAAGAATATTCTTTATTTTTTGCGGTAATAAACAGAGGAACATATCCACGAACCGTTTGTGAAGACGAGCCAACGCCCTTTATAAACGAATTGGAAAGCGGAATAGGTTTTAATTTGAGCTGATCACAGCATGCGGAAGTGATTAGATTATTTTGCGAAGCGTTGTCAATCAAACATCTAATCGAGACGTTTTGTTTATGCCCATCTTGAACATTAACTTGAGCGGTTGAAAGTAGAACAGTAGTGCACGACTTACTACTACTTAACTGTGACTCATCACTACGAGCGTGAGCACAAAGCGATACATTTTTCGCGGGTTCATTGTGAACAGGCGCAGCCGGAGCCGGGTGCGAAAGCGCGCGAGCCGACTCGGGCGCAGAGGCGGGCGCCGTCGGGTGCTGACGGCGTGCGGGTGAAGCGGGACGTGCATTACTCAAATGAAGTAATGTATGATGCGATTTATTACAGGTTTTACATTTATAAGTCGAATTGCACTTAGAAGTTGTATGTAACAAACTAAGACAATTCACACATCCATGTTTCGATTTAATGAAATCGAAACGATCTTTCGCGGTAAGCGACCTGAAATTGTTACATTTATATAATTGTTGATGATCCGAGTTGTTACATAGTGCACAGAAAGAATTATCTACACGCGTCACTACGAAGGCGTGCGAATTCTGAGAATTACGCGGCAAGCGTTTAGGGTTATCGTTCACTGAGCGCGACAGCTGGAATGCGGTACGATCTAATATTTTTACTTGACCTTTGAGAAACTCGGTAAGATCCTTATACGAAGGAATCTCCTTGTCTCGTATGTGCATTTCAAATGCTTGTGCGGTTGCGGAATCAATTTTACGTAAAGCCAAGTTAAGAAAAATAAAATCTTTTAAATCCGGTATCTTTAAATTATTTAAAGCCGATACAGCAGCATCAAATGATTCGATAAATGAATTTAATGAAGCGGAATTATTTGTCGCGTTTTTTATATTAAACAAAGTAGACATGTAATAGCTACCTAGGGCCCTTTTGTCTTCATATTTTTTAACTAAACTATCCCAGATAGCTGGGTAATTTTCACCTGAAGGAATAATTCCAGCGAGTATTTTTAAAGCGGAACCGGTCAATTTTCCGGTTAAATATTGAATTCTTTGAGCGTCAGATAAGTCTTGATTTAAATGAATATTTACTTTAAAAGATTCATAAAAGATAGGCCAATTGTCCATCTTTCCATCGAAAGCGGGAATATTTATCGGTGGCAACTTAATCAGTGGGCGGTCACCCTTATCTTCGCCCATGCGGAAAGTTGATTGACTAGAATTTGCAACAATGCGAGACCGTAACCTTTGCATCCTAGAGTAAATATCTTCGAATGCGTTTAATCTTTGAAAGTCGGGGATAAAGTCAGGATCTTCTTCTATTTGAAGCTCATTAATGAAGTCTAAATTCTTCATATAATCTTCGCGAATTACATTTAACGTCTCTGACTCAGCCATAAATGTTTCCGAGGAACGAAGATCTGCGGTTACCGGTAATTTCTTAGCACAATCATATAATCTAGTTAAGCGTTGAAATATAGCATTGTTTTTAGCTTCATAAAGCCGTAATTTAGATGCCATGATATATAGATGTATAGATGGAGTAGGAAATCAACAAGACTCAAGCAGAATGTTATGTACTTACAATTTATATATTTGTACGCAATGCGAAAATAAATATACTCGAAAATAAGTAATAACTCGTAGTTATAATTTAATCTACTAATAATTATGTAGGTAGGTAGGTGATTATTTTTAATTAGCGTAACTGTAAATCTAAGACAAATATGACATACGAATGTCGGTTAATAGAATATTTAGTGCGAATGTAATATATATGTAAACAGAATGTATTTATATATGCGTTGTTAATTAAAAGTGTCACCTTTTTTAAAAGTAGGTAGTAACTAGCGTAAAAGTCTTATTTTAGCGAACCTATAGGGAGGTTTACCCAGATAAATTGGAAATGCGTTGCGTAGGTTAATAGTATTTCAAACACGATTAGCGTGAGAAATAATTACAAATGAGCGTAATTAGCACGTTATTAGGTAAAATTATCCTAAAAACGGCGCGATGCGAATTAAATGACAAGAGAATAGAAATAGCGGGTATGCGCAGATTACGTGTCAAAACTATCGGAGTTTTAACACTAAAAATATGTTATTAGATCACGATATTTTAATGAAATATAGATTCAAATAATCCGGTGAGAAGGCGAACCAGAAATGTTGCGGTTGATATTTAGTGGACTGTATGAGGTTTGCGAGTTAGCGGATGCGAAATACCGAGATCTATAACTTCGGCGAATGAGATGCGGGTGGGTGTGGTAGTATCTAGGTACGGAGTTGTGCCGCTCTGATGCAGTGACCTGCTGATGGCCAGGAGAGGAATCGTCCTGCCCTTGGTATATAAAGGATAGAAAGAATGAATGGGCAGTACGGTAAGGCAAAGGGTACTCACCACGTCTGATTTCTTCTTGTCCTTGGGGGGGGGTTCCGAATCCTTGCTCCAGCGGCTTGCTGTTTGCACTAGATACACTTATATTTAATGTCTAGACACAACACCCAAACTAATGAAAGTTATTTTAGCGTTTCTCTCGTATTTTTTATGCGGAAATTTAAATTTTCAACGTAGACACGTCGAGAGCGTTGTTCTTTACTTTTGCGAAACTATACAATATGGCGCGCGGTCTTATCCAACCAGCGGGCCCGCATATCTTCTGTCCCCCTCTATGCGATGCGTGTATGTGAGTAGGAAAAGGATGGGAACATATTGGGATGACCATTTAAGCAACTGCATCCGATACGCGGGAAATATAATACAAAATATTTTATAGGTAGATAATTAGATCCGTAATCTAATTATGGCGCGAACAGGGGGTTTGGATGGATAGCTCACTAAAATGGAAGCGACACATCAATGAGATTCATAAGAAATGTATGAAACTATTAAATATTTTAAAAATATTAGCCGGTGCCTCATGGGGTATTCATCCAAAACATCTACGACGGGTTTATATTTCATTAATAAGAAGTAGAATAGATTATACGAGCTTTGTGTATGATAATGCAGCCAAAACTAATTTAGTAAAATTAGACAGGGCCAGAATGCTGCTTTGCGTGTGATGGGAGGGTTTATAAAAACTACCCCAATACATGTAATGGAGTATGAACTGTGCCTACCCCCACTTTATTTGAGGAGACAATACCTGGCTACACGATACTGCCTTAAGTCACAATCGTGGGCTAATAACGTCACTGTCGATGCGCTAAATACTCTTTTAAATGTGGTTTCAAGTCAAGCGTCATACTTTAGCAGAAAAAAAAACCATTACTTGCATCTGTGTATAGTGATACACATATTGTAAAAGTTAATAGGAGTAATCCTCTAAATATGTATACTTTAAATACTTGGATGTCAAATATAAATATGGACTTTATTTGTACTAAAGTAGAAGATATGTATGAACCGAAACGGAGGTGTGACCCGATAATTTTAAAATACAACTCTTTATTTATGTTGAATAACAAATATAATGATTGGTGTAAAATATACACTGATGGATCACAGACGGAAGGCGGTCGCGGGGCTGCATATTATATTCCCAGTCACAATATAAAAGAAGGTTTCAAATTTGTTAATATGTCCGAGCACTCCATTATGTATGTGGGTGGAGCTCTTTGCGGTTTCGGAGGCGCTCTCGCACGTCATCAGTGCGGGACTCAAAAAGGCGGTCATTTTGTGTGACAGCAAAAGCGCCTTACAACACGTGGCTCGGTGTTCCTCTGGCCGCAGAGGAGCATCGATAGCTTACACAATTTTAGACAAAGTCCTGACGCTGGTGGCCGGCGGTGCGACTCTGATGCTGCAATGGATTCCATCGCATGTTGGCATACGTGGTAATGAGGAGGTAGATGCACTAGCGGGAGATGCCATCTCCAATGGAACAGAAGTACATTTCAATCAAGAATACACAGAAGCTCTTTTAAGGCATAAAAAATGTATTAAAGTACAGTGGAAAGAATACTTCGATAAGACATCTAAGGAAAAAGGTATATGGTATCAAACGTTACAAGCTGAACCTCCTCATGTACCATGGTGTGCCAATGTGAAGATGAGTAGACATCTTGTCGTTGTTGCTCATAGGTTGCGTTCTGGGCATATGCCTTTGAACAAATTTAAATTTATGATGAGAAAAATAGATAGCCCTAACTGTGATGTGTGTAGCGATAGCGTCGAGGATGTTTACCATTTGTTGTCAGAGTGTAGGCGAAGCGTTACTATGAGGGAAGACCTATGTAAAGAGTTTAACTTCAACTGGCTTGATGTGGGACTGTTCCAAAGCATATTGTCTGCGCAAACTTCAAGCGTAGCCAAGGTGCTCTATCAGTACACGTACAAGCTTTTAAAAGATAGCAAGCACATAATCAACCTATTGTGTATACGATGGGACTGACATAGTCGCTGTGCGACCAAAGTCTCTAAATTAAAAT
Organism: Cabera pusaria; assembly: GCA_954871355.1. Classification (NCBI taxonomy): domain Eukaryota; kingdom Metazoa; phylum Arthropoda; class Insecta; order Lepidoptera; family Geometridae; genus Cabera; species Cabera pusaria. The sequence goes on from OX940894.1 coordinate 27,006,824, forward strand.
AGAATAAAAAAAAATTAAAAAAAAAAATATATACTCACTGCCTCTGTCTGGTGACACGCACCATGTCCCCGCATCGCAGAGACAGTCGGGGCTCCTCGGAGCAGGGCGCGGACGAGGCGGCGCGGCAGTATGTCAGCACCGGCACCCAGCGGCCGGAGTACGCCGCGGTGGCGGTGTACAGGCGTGATCGGAGACGCTTGTCGAGCTTCTGGGCTATCTGTTCACGCTGGGGGAAAACATTTATTACATTAGGTTCCAAAGAAGACTCAACACAGAATATTAACATTATAAGTATTTAGAAGTAGCACTATTCACTCCTGTCAACTCTGGTTATGTTCCGGCAAAAGATAAAGTGAGAAAACTCCTGTCTTTATGGTAAGCTTTTTCAAGTGAATATATCTATAGGCGCACCCTGCACTTTATTTTGTGAGTATTGAATGAGCTTCAGCTGTCACGCTCGGTTATGTAACGCTGGTTCGGGTAAAGTCGGCTCGAGTCGACCGTATCGTATTATATTAACCTCGCCTTGATGAAGTTTTTACTTCTGTCGTGTGGTCTCAAAGCACACACCGTTTTTATATAGAACAGGGTAACGCTTAACCACTACCTCACCTGATGTTAAGTGATGATGTGATAGCAGGATACAAGTATTGGACAAATTTGTGACAATCTAACAACACCCTGCGTTGTTGTCTAGGAGGACACTACGTAGTTTCCTGACAACTTCATTTCTATTCAACGACTGAATGACAGATATAATGGTTATACTCGTACCACCCCAGGCTAACAAAATTCCAATAACTAATCCACTAACCGTAAGATCGTACTCCCCACAGCCCTCTCGGAGCGGCCACCTGAGTCCGTCCCCTCGGTCGAGCAGGGCCAGCCGCAGGTTGGTGCGCGCGCCCAGGTGGTAGGGGAACACAAAGGGGGGCAGCCCGCCCTCCTCGCGCCGCGCGGCCGCCTTGTCCAGGATCCAGTCCTCGATTGTCGTCTGGTTTCGGAGAATGCTCTTTATCTGGAACGTACATTTTTTATCGACTTTAAAAAAGGAGGAGGTTATATGTTCGACTGTATGTATGTTCACCGATTACTCAAAGACGCCTGAACCGATTTGGAATTATTTTTTATTTGAAAGTCTTCAGAGGTGGTCCCGTTTAAATTTCATCGAGATATGTTCAGTATCTCCAGAGATATGATGATAAACACAACACCTCAAACTTAGAGCTGAAAATTATTAGCGCAACGTTTGAAGTTGGTTCTTTGAGTTTTTTAAACGATATTAAATTACTCTATGGGTAAAAGTTTCATTGAATTATTTGAGCTAAGGATTCAGGCATTGCTTGCTGATCTTACAATCGAGACAATTGATAAAACTACTTTGAGTACGTTAATCAACCAGCTGTGCTTTTCAGCTTTGCCCACATTAAAAATGTTAATTCAGGCTATATACTATCTTTTTCCCAAATTCATCTAAATTTGTTCAACCTCATTTTGTGTATGATGAACAAACACAAACGTCTCAATATACAAACTGACTTTTATTTTACACAGGCTTTAAGTAAAGTCCCTCTCTAGATAATTCGTATCATGACACAATCCTGCATTATCGTTATTCTACCCGAGGTAGGGAGTGAGCGAGACACGTTGATCTCACCTGGAAGTATAGCAACACACCCACCGCCACCACTACCCCGAGCGCCATGCCGAGTGCCAGCAGTGTGAGTGCCAGCGTGCCGTGTGTCAGATACACCCGTGCTGTGCGCACTGAGCGAGACACGTTGATCTCACCTGGAAGTATAGCAACACACCCACCGCCACCACTACCCCGAGCGCCATGCCGAGTGCCAGCAGTGTGAGTGCCAGCGTGCCGTGTGTCAGATACACCCGTGCTGTGCGCACTGAGCGAGACACGTTGATCTCACCTGGAAGTATAGCAACACACCCACCGCCACCACTACCCCGAGCGCCATGCCGAGTGCCAGCAGTGTGAGTGCCAGCGTGCCGTGTGTCAGATACACCCGTGCTGTGCGCACTGAGCGAGACACGTTGATCTCACCTGGAAGTATAGCAACACACCCACCGCCACCACTACCTCGAGCGCCATGCCGAGTGCCAGCAGTGTGAGTGCCAGCGTGCCGTGTGTCAGATACACCCGTGCTGTGCGCACTGAGCGAGACACGTTGATCTCACCTGGAAGTATAGCAACACACCCACCGCCACCACTACCTCGAGCGCCATGCCGAGTGCCAGCAGTGTGAGTGCCAGCGTGCCGTGTGTCAGATACACCCGTGCTGTGCGCACTGAGCGAGACACGTTGATCTCACCTGGAAGTATAGCAACACACCCACCGCCACCACTACCCCGAGCGCCATGCCGAGTGCCAGCAGAGTGAGTGCCAGCGTGCCGTGGGTCAGGTACACCCGTGCTGTGCGCACTGAGCGAGACACGTTGATTGCACGGTAAATGCAGATTGATATTACCTGGAGGGAGAGAGAGAACATCACAAAATTGTTGATTTATTTTAGATTTTTTATTGTTGACTTCAGTGGAAATTAGAAAGAAATTTCAAGCGGAAATAACTAGAAGGTATGACTTTCATGGTCACATTGTATTGGGAGAAGGTCATTGCTGCCTTCCTGCCTCTGTAAGCTTAGACCTTATCTACTCTACACATGTGGTTCGTGATAGTGCTAAATGTTGTCACTGTGTTCCAGCATGATGTTCTTTTCAAGCCAGTATGGATCGAGAATCTCTATTCTCTATAAGCACAACTATCTCAATTGGATACTATCTCTATAGTATCCAATTGAGATAGTTGTGCTTTGTGACTAGTCAGTTGTTCAGTGCCTTCCTTTGTCCTATGTCGATAACTTTGGTTCTCTGACGGAAAACTTCATTAAGTAAATATCTAAGTTAAACTTACAATAGTAGCCTGTAAACAGCCGAGCACAGCAGATGTGAGAAACATAGCGAAGTATCCATGGTTGGCGTAGCCCACACACGAGTTGATCCACGGACAGTGGTGGTCTAGCTTCTTTATACAACGACCACCTGGAATGTTTTATTATCATTATATTTGTAACTAGAAGTGCCCCGCGGCTTCGCCCGCTTTAAAAACTTCTTATATTTACTTAAACTTTTTTATTTTTTAAAACGATTCTTACATTAAAGACATCAAATAAGAATTAGCCAAATCGGTTCACCCGTTTTCATGTTATCGCGTGACTAAGGCAATTCGGGATTCATATTTATAAAACCCGAAAAACCCAAATTTTTAGACTTTGTTACCTACACCATTTCGAAAAATCCTACAACACGTACTTTATCTTATATTATTTCGCCATACAAATTTGAATCCCCGTTCCGTATCCGGCAGGAATTTTAAGAAAATCCTTTCTGAGCGGATACTTACGTCATAATAACTATCTGCATTCTAAATTATAGCGCAATCCGAAACTATATTGATTTTCACACTTTGTTACCCCATTTCACCCTCTTAGGAGTGGAATTAAAAATAAAACTGGCCAAGTGCGAGTCAGCATCGCGTCTCTTATCGCACACTTAGGGAGGGTTCCGTACCAATACGAAACATTACAGAGTTTCAACCTCATATATTTGATTAATTGATATTACCAAGAATATTTGGTTTGGTCGCGATCTAGAAAGACGGGGTTCGTTTACTAGCGCCATCTATGTCATTTTGCCGAAACTAATTAGATAGATGGCGTTTAAAAACACGTATTTTGTATGGGGACCCCCTTTAATTTATAACTTTATTTTGTTTTTAGTATTTGTTGTTCTAGCGGCAACAGAAATACACCATCTGTGAAAATTTCAACTGTCTTACTATCACGGTTAATGAGCTATAGCCTGATGACAGACGGACAGACAGACAGACAGACTAACAGACTAACAGACAGACAGACAGACGGACAGCGGAGTCTTAGTAATAGGGTCCCGTTTTACCCTTTGGGTACGGAACCCTAAAAAAACTGATACACGTATTTACTTATTTTTTTACTGAAGCACTTGTGTGAAGTTTCGAATAGAAAAGACAATCTAATCTTGTTTCTCCATACAAACTTTGAACCCCCATTTCATCCCCTTATGGGGTGAATTTTAGAAAATCCTTTCTTAGTACACCCTTACGTACTAAGACAAATATACCCTCCAAATTTCAAGTCTCTACGACCAGCGGTTTAGGCTGTGCGTTGTCTGTCAGTCAGTCAGTATGTCAGGACAAAGATTCTTATAGTATTAGATAACTTTATTACAATTTATACTTCCATACTAATATTATAAATAGAGAATATTTGTATTTTTGGATTTTTGTATGGATGTTTGTAATGAGTTGGCTCAAAAACTTCTAGACCTATTTAAAAGATTCTTTCACTAATATATAGAATGGACATTCAGAATGAAAATAGGCTATATATTATCCGGTTTAAATCTTAGGTACATTCGTAGAGACCTATTTTGCAATCTAAGTCGACAATAAAACGGTCGAGAAAACACGTTTTTACGCGACGCTGCTTAAACGGAAATAGATATGAGAAAAGTGTTTATGGAATATTTATAGAACTTAGTAAGATCTATAAAAAAAGTCCGCGATAGCATATGTCTATCTCTTAAGGTTGTCTCACAGTAACCGTTATAATCTTTAATTTTTAAGTAAAAAACATTACATAACTTCCAAGATTATTTTCTACAATACAGTATTAATTCTTATCCATATAATTACGTTAGTTACCTTGGTCACATATTATAGATTATAATTGTCCTTTACAGTATATAATTTATATGAAAACTTTAGAAGATATCACAGATTCAAAATTATTCACCACGAAAAATAATAAAATATTTGCAGTGAAACCACAGATTAGACAATAGTTACTTGGTAAATATTACGAACACCCATGATTCATGAATGCACATAGAATCTTGAGAAAATCAATTGGTATATAGCTAGGAATATAACCAGCGACCGTTGGGTTAGAAGTCAAAGTAACTATCCTTTACGCTAACAGACCATCCAATATTATGTATCAATTTCACCCGGGCGAAGCCGGGGCGGGCTGCTAGTTTTCAATATTTTTTTTTTTTTTTTTTTTTTTTAAAGATTACTCGCAATGTGGGTTGCACATTACTAGTATTCTTGTTAACCCCTCCAACTAAGCTGAATATGCTTGTGTCTGGAGTGGGTTCACGTCAATAGTGCAATGGATGGGGTGGGGATCGAACTCACGACCTCTCGATCGCCAGTCCGACACCCTATCCTTTGGGCTATTGCCGCCTTTAATATAATGAGACTAAATGCTTATAATGCATGAGCAAAGGGAAAGTTTTTTTTTAACTGCACCATGGAGTTAGCCAATAAATCCAGAGAGATTTATCAGAACTTCATGGTAGGTATAGATAGTGTGAAGTGATATCTTTATTCAAGATATTTATTCTGGTATTTTTCTGGGTTGCTAGTATGAAATAAACTTACATTTTTTACAATGATGTGACCTTGGTGCTTTGAATCCATTACATGTTGCACAAAATTGTAAATTCTCAGTGTCAGCCTCTTTTTCCTGCAAAAATGTAAGATTCTAAACAATGGTAAACAAACAAGCAGGTGAACATTTGGTACGCTAAGGGCCAGTTTTAAAGGTTCTTAATAGCGCTAATAGAAGAAATCTGACAGATTTTTGACAGCTTTTATTTGGCCCCACGTGTCAGATATCTATCCAATGCATTATCAGGAACCGGTGAAACTGGCCCCAAGTGTCACTTATGTACTACTTACTTTGAGACACTTATGAGACACTTGTGTTGCTAATCTATCAAGAAATATCTCCCAGAAAACTGCTAGAAGAAATGCATTTAGCAGAAGAGAAGGAGCTCTAAAACTGAGCTGTGTGTGACTTTTATAACATTATTATTTTTATAATCCGTACAGTCAAGCACACACACTATATGTATGCAAATGGGCTATCTATGGCTGAAAAATCAAGATACTGGGATAAAATGTAATAGTTCTTCAATGAACATTGGCATTATAGTCTTAATCTCTGAACAAGCATTTATTTTGTGCCTTATTGATTATACAATATATTGAAATAATTTTCATTACAATGAAAATTATTTCAATATATTGTATAATCTACTTATGGCTGCATAGCTAAAGGAAGAAGAATCATAGGCATTCGAGCACCTCATCTCAGCACCGCATCTTCACTTATCATCAGGCGAGATAGCAGTCAGGTGCTCGTCTGTCATACATTGAACAATTGTGATATACTCACAGGCTTCCATCCCAAAGGCACATAACCTGGTCCCTCAAGAACTGACTGCAGGAAGAAGTACAGCGTCAAGGCAGCCAATGTGAGGAAGATAGCTGCATGTGATGCCGCCCAAACTGAACTGTGTGGTGGCCACCACATGCTTATCAGATGCACCATTGCCCATGTTATTAACTTTATTATACCTGGAAGTATATATAACATAACATTTATATGTGTGTATGTAGTAATACACACATAAACACATCTACATACACAGACGCACACATACACACACATCACATTAATTTTTATCATTATTCTTGTGTAGCTTCTAATCGCATAATATGTATACTCGGACAGTTAAACTGTTTCTTTAATTATAATATTTATTATACATCCTGCTATACTTATAGCTAATAGTAGAAATGTATGACTGTCTATAGAAAAAATATGATACATCAATAAAAAAATAAATCTGTTATTGGCCTTAAGCATCACAATGTATGCAAAAGGCTGTGGATTTTGTTAATAAATAAATTAATTAATTAATTTATATTTCATAGTCAAGCATTTAATCCCTATGACACCCATGATGATGTGATTGACAATTTTGTTTGCCTAAAGAGAAGATATCTGGGCTCCACTTCTGTATGAGACAAGTGTAAAAAAAATATTTCAAAACTAAAATTGTGGGTCTTCAAATTGCAAACGAACAGGTATCCACAAGGTAAGCATTGTACATCATCGACCGCATCATCACTTAACATCAGTTGAGATAGTGGTCAATGCTTGCCTATTTGCCAGAAAAAAAAACCTGACTACTGAAAAATCATGCTCTAACTTAATAATTTATTTCCAATTATTTGGTTCATGCAAGCAAAGCCATGAGCAACAGTTAACGATATATATATATTTGTTTTACATGTGCCTTTCATTCATTTGAGGCCCAACACAGCATCATTACATCATGTCGCCTAGAGGGTGCCTTATTTTTAGGGTTCCGTAGTCCTGTCAAGGAACCCTTATAGTTTTGTCATGTCCGTCTGTCTGTCTGTTTGTCTGTCCGAGGTTTTGCTAAGAGACCGTTAATACTAGAAAGCTGTAATTTTGTGGGGGTATGTAAATAAATGACGCCGACAAAGTGCTGAAATAAAATTTTGAAAAATATTTTTTTTTAGGGTAGCACCCCTAGTGGGGTTAAATTTTTTTTTCATCGTCTACCCCATCATGTGGGGTATCGTTGAATAGGTCTTTCAAAATGACTTGGGGTTGCTAATACCATTTTTCGATTGAATGCTCCATTTACGAAATATTAAACTTTAAAGTGCAAATTTTTGTTCCCGTAGGGCGTCCCCCCCCCCCTCTAAAAGCTAAACTGCTGGCTTGAAAAATTCGTGATAATAGAGCATTTCATGAACTTTAAAGGAAAATTATAGCGGTTAAGATAACTTTATTAGTTTAGCGGTAATAGTGGTTGAACTTGGGTGTTGGATAATTTTGTACCAAATACAAAATCCTTAGAATAAATCCTTTAAAGTGACAAAGACGGAGTACCTAGTTGGTTTTTTATAACGGGTAAAGACTTGCATTGAATAACAGGCTACTATGGAACTCTACACTGCGCGTGGCCCGACACGCACTTGGCCTGTTTTGAGATCAAATACCCTATAACCAACAGATGATCAAGAAGCTTTCAACAACGCTTCATTTGTCAAATTATTAGGAGTTTAGAAGTTATGAGGGAATAGATGAACATACATACATAGATATTGTTCCAAATCATAACCTTCCTTTTTGCTTCCTCATAGTCGGATAAAAAGAGGAGCTAGTGAAATACGTACGCCCGCCGTTGAGGATGCAAAAAAAACCGATTAATTTAATAACTTAATTTATTTCAAATAAAATATAACTTTTACAATAAAAGGGACGTGACGATTGCTCGATGCGAGAGCATAAAGTGAGTAATTACAATAAGGTATATTGAATGAAGATTCGCGGAAATGCTTATGTTGCTGTTCTCACGGGACTGCTGCCGTGCGGTCCGTTCCGGGTATCGCTCGATGAAATTGCGCAACTGCATATTCTGGTTAAGTGGTGGATCTGCGTCATGGATATCCGTGGTGGTTGTATATGTGACATCTCCCTCCACAAGATCTTCATCTATTAGAAGACTTTAGTTGAAAATAGTGAAGATATAGACTTGGGTTCCGGTCGGATGTCGTTGGCTTTGTTAGAAGTGGCGTCTGAAGAATTTCTTTCGGCTTCATTAGGAGAATAGCATTCTCGTTGTGTTCTGTTGCGACGAAGTGCAGCGATGATAATAATGAGTACGGTTGCACCGAGTAGTAGCACGTATACGGGTATTGTAGTGTGGTATACGGTTTCCAATGAAGAGTTGATAGTTGCTGGTTCTTGTAACGAAATTTTCGAGTTTATGGAGTGTATCTGCTGGAGGTCTATGGTGTTTAATGTTATAATTTTCTTCACAGGAGCTCTATAAGAATCCTGATTTCCAACTGCTATGTTTGATATTTTCAATATCTGTCCTTTGACTCGGTCGTGGTAGTTGCTGGCGGTATATGCTGGCGTTTGAAGAAGACATCCTTTGGGTATCGTGGCGAGGTAGCTTCCTTGCAGCATCCTGTATTGGTCTTCAGAGCAGGTTACACGAACTTTCGTTGAGTTAGGAAAGCTTAGCACGTAGTGTTGATCGTCGAGTTGTTCTATTGCTTCAGAAGACAGTATTACAGATGTAAATGCGCAGGATTTATGTATGCGCTGTTGCGAGATGAGATGTTGGATGCAATCTGACTGGTCCCCGTGGTGGCGGCTCAAATTGTCCTCGCAGAGATGACCATGAGAGTATTTAGGACATTCTGTCGCTACGTACAGCAGATTTTTGTCGTGTATTGCCACGTAAGGATAGGTAGGTAAAAGGACTTTACTATCTCTATTTGGAGCTAAGGATAATCTGTAAAGGATGTAGTTAGTAGGACAGACAATTGGAAATTTGATAACTAGGATTATATCATTACCCTTATAGTAAAATCCTAATCTAATTATATCAAAATATTCCCTAAAGCTAATATCTAAAATTTCTTTTTCGTTATAAAGATTCTTTAACCTACGAAACATATCTTTAAACATTTCATAATTAAGTACAGAATGATGAGCACTTTTGGCTTTAATAAATGCCAACATATTCTGTAATTTCGTAAATTCTATAGACAGACTATCTATGTTGTCTCCGAGTATTAAAAGTAACTGAAACAGATGCATGAATTTAATTAATTTTCTTTCATTTTTTTCATCACTTTCTATGATAGAGTTTATATTTTTTTCTATTTCAATTTGGTTTTGGACTATTCTATCAGTAACATTAGAACTGCGGGAGACCCATTGTTTACTTAAGCTCATTTGGTGATTGATTTCTGCTGCCAAATTATTTTCGTTTTGTTTTAGAACTGTAATGGCATTGTCATACTTTAATGCATCAGTATAATCCAAGTTGCCGGAAATGCTTTTGATGACTGAACCGAGACCGTCTATCAGACCTCTTTTAACACGTCTAACTTCAAATGTTTCTAATTGGTTTGAGATTTCCTCTAATTTCGTTTCTAAGTATTTTACATGTGGTACATAATACGAAGACGTTACATTATTTAACAGTGGTATAAGATCTTTTAATTGGCTTTTGATAGATTCTAACTCGGTACGTTCATATTCTAGATTAATAGTTTGAACAAAGGAATGATAATGGGAAATTACTCTGGTATGTCCCAGGTTGAAAGGCAAGATTCCTGGTCCATCTTTTAGGCTTTCAAGTAACACCTCGTCCGCTTGGGCCAGGAGCAGAGCTTGGGCCAGCATCGGAACGAGCAGGATTTTCGGTATCCTGTAACAAACGAGGTACTCGTTTAAGACGAGACTTAGGTACGGGTCCTTTTTTCTTTCTGGTATAGATATGTATAGGCAAGTCTGCTAATACAGTATCGTGAGTATAGCGAGCTGCTAGCTTTTGCCTATTCGCTAAAGGGTTTCTTATATAGACTTGTTGCGCGGGTGTATAATTTCTTTCAGGTTCGCGGTCTTTATTAGCGTTTTCAGTAATTTCAGTTCGTTGATGAAGGGCAGTTTCATTAATAATTTCAAATACTTTAGACATCCGTTTACGGTGATCCTGAATATATTCCTGTAATAAATGTTCTGTAATATTCATATCTAAAGGGTCACGAGGATCGAGGTGACCTGTAATTAAATCGATTGGCCTACACTTTGTGAAGCTGTGAATAGAACTGTTGTATGCAAGAATAGCGTATGTCATTAAATTTATTACAGATTCTTCTCGGCGCTCTAATTTCAGAATACGTAGATGTTCAAGCAGTGTGGAATGTAAGCGTTCCACCATTCCATTTTCATTTGGTGTATTCGGGCATGTTTTATGATGGTGAATCTTATGCAATCTAGTGAATTCCATAAAAAGTTGATTAGCGAATTCCGGTCCGTTGTCAGTGACAAAGGTTAGCGCTACACCGTGATGTGAGAAGAATTTTAACAAGGCTTGAATGACACTTACGGCAGTGGCATCTCTCAAGAAGTAAGCCTGGGCATACTTAGAGAACGCGTCAACTATCGTAAGGTATTTATTAGAGTCTACGCTAAGTAGGTCTAAATGCACAACTTCAAAAGGTTTTGTAGGTGGTGGTACAATTTGGAATCGCGGTCTTATGGGATTACGGTCGTATTTGGCTTGGCCACAGATGTGACATTCATTGATGTACTTTGTAACGTCTTGTTTCATAAGGGGCCAGAAGTACCTATGGGATAGAGCTAGGTAGCTTTCATTAATTCCTCTATGATTTGTTTTGCCCTCATGGTACTTTTTTAAAATATCTTGTTGTTTAAAATAGTCTTTGACGTTTTCTATTTCCGTTTTTGTAAGAACTAGCTTCATTGCTGAACTTTTGAAATTTTTTTGAATAATTGGTACTATGGAATACATTTCTGACCGGGGATTGATTAGAATACAAGTTTTAACTTTTGGATTCACGTACTCCTTTATAGCGTTTACAACATCCAGTTCAAGATTAGATTTGGAAACTTGGATGCAAGTCCTTGTGTGATTTTCAAAAGGCTTGGATACGCTAGGTCTACTTTTTATATCTCCTACTACAGAAAATATTATTTGCTTCTGGAATTTATTAAGCGGATCATCTGTTATGGGCACATCTATAATAGGACTCTCCGCATCGGTATGTACGCTATCGGTTCTAGAGTCTACACTTTCCGTGCGAGAGCCTACACTTTCAGTTCGAGAGTCAGAGTCTGTTCTTTCTGAGGTATTAACTGCGATGGAACTAGATTCTTCGTTGTGGATTTCAATACGCGAAAGAGCGTCAGCATTGGTATTAATTTTGCCTGGTTTGTACATGACAGTGTAGTCATATTCGCTAAGGCGTAGTCTCCAGCGTGTTAAACGAGAATTGGGTTCCTTAATGTTCATTACCCATTGCAAAGGACGATGGTCGGTAACTATTTTAAATTTTCTGCCAAATAAGTAGGGCCTGAAATATTTGGTTGCCCACACGATAGCCAGCAATTCCTTTTCTATCGTGCTATAATTGATCTCACTTGAATTGAGAGTTCGAGACGCGTAAGCTATAGGCTTGTCGGAACCTATGGGACCTTGTGAAAGAACGGCTCCAATTGCTAATTTAGAGGCATCTGTAGTTAAGACAAATTCCTTTGTAAAATCTGGGTATTGAAGAATTGGGTCATTAATGAGCAATACTTTGCATTTTTCAAAACATTCTATGTAATTACGGTCAAGAGTGATTTTAGAACCTTTCTTTAAACATTGGGTCATTGGCTTGGTTATTTTAGCAAAATCTGGTATGAATTTCCTATAATAACCAAGTAATCCTAAAAATCTTTTAATTTCAGTGGGAGTCTTTGGCAAAGGGTAGTTTTTAATTGCCGATATTTTATCTGGGTTAGGTTTAATGCCATCCTTGCTAATGACATGTCCCAGGTACGCAGTCTCAAGTTTAAGAAATTCCGACTTGTCCATCTGTATTTTGAAGTTGGACTCGCGTAATTTTTCGAAGACTTTGGACAAATTGCTGACGTGTTCCTGAAGGGATGTACTGAATACTATTATGTCATCTAAATAGACAAGGCAAATAGTATTCTGTAGCTCGCGTAGCACGTTGTCCATTACCCTTTGAAAAGTAGATGGACTATTTTTCAAACCCATTGGCATTCTGAGAAACTCAAAATGCCCATGTTCTACGTTGAACGCGGTCTTCGGAATATCTTCTGGCGACATCTCGACTTGGTAAAAACCACTAGCAAGGTCTAGGGTTGTAAAATATTGGCAATTCCCCAATTTGTCTAGGACGTCCGTAATATTTGGAATCGGATATTTGTCATCGACGGTTTTTTCGTTAAGTTTACGGAAATCTATAATGATTCTCCATTTGGTTTTACCCGATGCATCAGCTTTTTTAGCAACCACCCAAATGGGCGAACTCCAAGCGGAATTAGACGGCCTAATTATACCTTGGTCTAACATTTTGCCTATTTGTTCTTGAACTTCCTGTCTATGTATGTATGGATATCTGTAACTTTTTGTATAAACTGGGATCTCGTCTGTGGTTTTAATTGAGTGCTTAATTTTATTTGTAAAAGTTAAAGGCTCGCCCTCTAAATAGAAGACGTCTGCATATTCTGCACAAAGAGATTTTAAATTCGCGCGCTCTTCAGCGTTTAAGTGATCTGTGCGAAGACGCGAGAGTACTTCTTGTACGCGTTGCGACTGGTTTGGATTACGCTCACATTCAATATTGTGTATCTCAGCGGACACAGCCCGATCCATTGAAAATATGACGTCACTACGAGTTGGATTAGTTACTTCTATTATTCCTCTATTTTTAAAGACTGACGTCAGGCATTCACCTATGACACAGTTTGAAATAGTTTGTTCTTTTACATATACATCTCCGTCATGAACATTTATCGGTATTTTAATTAATTTTGAAGTTCCGGCAGGTATTATCTCTTCATATAAGTTGGCATTACGTGAGTCATATACTCTTATGGGATTGGAGGCTGTTTTGGTCTGAAAGACTTTATTTTTATAATCTATGACAGCTTCCCATTTGTCTAACAAGTCAGTACCTATAAGTCCATCGAAAAAGTCATGGAACTTATACACGTAAAAAGTCAAGTCCGTGGAGTCGTTAAACTCGTTGAAACTAGGCAGCGTGATGGAATAGTCGCTTCTAGTTTTAGCGTGAACATTGCACACTTCAAATGGATCATAATTAAGTGGATAGTTGCCAAAATAAGTTTTTACGACCTCGGGACTTAAAAATGACTGGTTCGCTCCCGTGTCTATAAGTAATTTCATTGGTGGAGATGAAATTTGTATATACGGAAGTTGGCGTTGGGTGTGCAAATTTATTTCTATTTTAAGGTGTCGGATTTCGATGTTTTCTGAAAATCCTGTTCAGTAGAATTTGGGGCATCGATTTGGTTTTCATTTTGAGTATTTTCGGAGTATTCAGCACAATCCTGAAGGGATGTGTCGTACTCATACGGATATTCTGGATACTCTGTATAGTCAAAATATGGGTCATAGCATATATCGGTGTAATATTCACCGCTATATGCGTGGTCGTTCACACAATCGTTAAAGTTCATTTCGCGCGTTCTAAAATAGTTACTCGGGGGTGGATTACCTGGCCTACGCCAGTCATGCCCGGTAAGGCCTTGAGGCGTTGGTGGTAACTCTTTCGTAACATAGTGGCTAACGCCACTCATAGGACGCGGTTGCTGGTTTGGTCGCGGGGCTATTTGAAATTTATTTTGCTGTGGGTTGTAACTAGTAGGCAGCGCTCTAAAAATCTGCTGTGTTCGAGTGGGGCCAAATTGCCGAGGTTGGAAATTATTTGGTCTCCATTGAGGTTGAGAATAAGATGGAAACTGTGGTCGCGATGGGCCTGGCGTTCCATAATTAAATGGTCTAGGAGCAGGCATATTATAAAATGGTTGTGCAGGCATGGAAAATTGTGGAGTGGGCATTTTAAAACCACTGGTAAAATGATTAGGTATTGGCATGGAATTTATTGATTTCTTGTCCGGTAAACGTTGGTTCCGATTTTGAATATACATAGTATTTATTTCCTCATGAACGAATTCAAGAGCATTTTCGATAGTCGCGGGGCGCATGCAACGTATACGCGACCCGAGAGGATCGTTTAATCCACGCAAGTATGCTTGTAGCGTCAATTTCTTATATAATTCACGTTTAGATACTATTGTCGTTCCCTCGTTTTCATGGAGGCTTATATATGTCATTATGGTGCTGAATAAATTTTGACAGCGCTCGTAATACTCTTGAGCGGTGCTAGAACCCTGAGTCAATATAGCAAGGTCATTATATAGAGCGGTCTCGTCTCTACTGTCCGCAAAATTGTTAACTAAAGCATTACGAATGCCATTCCAGTCAGAAGGAATTCCGTTGGTGTTTATTAAACGAGCAGCAGGGCCAGTTATTTTATTTAAAATTCCATTAATAAATGCAACTCTTGTTAAATCACTGCTTTGCTCGGTATAATATACACAGACTAATTGTTCACATATATTAATAAATCTGGTCAACACATTGGGATTTCCATCGAAATCCGGGACAAGCCGTAGGGCTTTAAAAATCCCATCTAAATCTGCCATTATTGAAGACGAAGAGCTTTGTCTAGGTTCTATCACACTACAGCTGGGCTCGTCACTAATATATTCTACACTGTTTATATCTATGTTTCTTAGATTATCTAAAAAGGTTTCCCTACTACTGCTACTTAGCCTACGGTCCTTGTATTTTCTTGAAAGAAAAATCTTGGAAAATTATGTTAGTAAGGATCTATGAAACTAGGACGTGGGCAAAACACTAAAAAACCAGTGTACTCACATATGCATTTCTTCGGTCTCTCTGCGCTATCGATGGCTGGATAGGCTACCTCGGAGCAGGGCGACTCGTAGATTCGATGCTCTGTACGCGGCTTAACAGCCACACGGCGATTTCGGCGAAATACGGAAATCTTCGTCGCGAAAACGATAACGGATATCTTCTTTTACGCGAATCCGACCGCGAGCATCCTACCGACTGCGCCAAATACGTACGCCCGCCGTTGAGGATGCAAAAAAAACCGATTAATTTAATAACTTAATTTATTTCAAATAAAATATAACTTTTACAATAAAAGGGACGTGACGATTGCTCGATGCGAGAGCATAAAGTGAGTAATTACAATAAGGTATATTGAATGAAGATTCGCGGAAATGCTTATGTTGCTGTTCTCACGGGACTGCTGCCGTGCGGTCCGTTCCGGGTATCGCTCGATGAAATTGCGCAACTGCATATTCTGGTTAAGTGGTGGATCTGCGTCATGGATATCCGTGGTGGTTGTATATGTGACAAGTGCAATAATACACTGTTATGATTGGCTTACATATAGCAAATGCAATCAGTATCAGCGGACGTGATGCAAGTCGATTGATATAAAAAGCGATTGCTTCCAAGGTCGCCCATGTTCACAGGTCATTTAGAAGAAACAAGTTACCACTAAGGCAGTGACAATATAAGTATGAATTTGGTAGATCACAATAGAAGAAGTCATTCTAAAAGCTATTTATTTAATGTGAGAGGAAAATTTGAGCAATGAAATATGTTTTAAGTTCCTTAGGCGCAACTATTCCCTACAATCTAATTTAATTGTACTCTGCTGCGGGATCATCGTCTTCATCATCATCAGCCGGTGTCAGTGCACTGCTGGACGTAGGCCTCCCCCAACATACGCCACTGAGTCATCTTCGGCTCTTGCTGCAGAATATCACTTCAAAAATAATAATTTACATATTTATTACTTGTACAGGTATATTTTGTTTGAAGAAATATTGAAACCAAACCGAATTGGAATTTATGTTTGTACCCACCAAGAACGGTGATCGGACCCCAGTGACACAATCTTCGGAAAGGGGTTGAGGCCATTATGAGAAAAATATCAATTTAATTTATGAATAGTTAGTATAATAAGAATAAACTGTAAGTTTTTATATTTTATACAAATACAAAAACCACAATCAAAATAACCCTCTAATATACAGTTATCTGTGTAACCCTCTTCCACAGATTACTATATGTGCTCTCTGCTCTATACTATGTTTTTTATTTTTTTATTATGGCTCCACACGATTAGTGTATTTAGCCAGTGTCAACTTTTTAAATTCTTCAAGTTATTGATAATTCAAGTCATAAAGTTGGGTCAAAGTCACATTTCAGGTCAAGTTGCAGTCAAAGTCTGGTCCGAGTCATACCCTCAGTAAAGATATGGACATTACTGAAGATTTTCAGTGGAATTTTGGTGAGAACGCAAATAGCATTTTTTTCAACATTGTGCTGTTTCCCTACACTCGCACACATTCACCGGCACTTAATGGCTAATAATCCACATTTATTACACATTAACTCGCGGAAGAACACAAGTTTTAGGAAAAAATACAATGAGATCACACGCACTTTTCCACGTTTCCGCCAAAACTCCCTCTCTATACTACTCAACCCCCCTCCAGTATAAAAAGTTACTCTATGCCCCCCTCTGTAGTCTGTGATACTACTCGTCTCTTGTGACCTAGCTTGTGACTTTTTAGGGTTCCGTAGCCGAATGGCAAAAAACGGAACCCTTATAGATTCGTCATGTCTGTCTGTCTGTCTGTCTGTCCGTCCGTATGTCACAGCCATTTTATTCCGAAACTGTTAGGACTACAGAATTGAAACTTGGTAGGTCGATGTATTTTGTGAACCGCTTTCCGATTATTATACAAAAGTAAAAAAAATAAAAGTTTAAGGGGGGGTATCCCATACATGGAACTGAAGCAAATAAAAATTGTTTTCTTTAAATCTATACGTCTATGGATAGGTCTTTAAAAATGACATTGAGGTTCCTAAAATCATTCATCAGACAGCAAAATCTTTGCATTTTAGTAGAAAAATTAAGCATGCTGATGATAAAATAAAAACAACATGGAAAATCATCAATACTGAAACTGGAAAAATAAAACAAAGAGACAGTAAGATCATCTTAAAAGTTAACAATAAATTAATCATGGATAGTAATGAGGTTGCCAATACATTTGATGAGTTCTTCTCTCAAGTACCCATTACTACCACTCAGTCCATAAATTGTAGTCCCGCTGATGCTTATTCTATATTATCAAAGTGTGTAAATAAATGTGATACCTTGTTCCAGTTCAAACACGTAACTGCAGACTCAATTGTGAAAACATTTAAAATGCTCAAACAAAAGAAAACCGAGGACCTGTGGGGAATGTCAACCACAGTTCTCAGTTACATTATTACTGTTATTAGCCCATACTTAGCTTTTATTTTTAACAGATGCGTTGATCAAGGTGTCTTCCCGGATTTAATGAAAAAAAGTAAATTGATTCCTTTATTCAAATCAGTAAACAAAAATGATCCATCTAACTATAGACCAATCTCTATACTACCGGCATTGAGTAAAATTTTTGAAAAAGTAATATTAGACCAGCTTTTAACACATTTTAACATGAATGATCTTTTAAATAGCAAACAATTTGGATTTACTAAAGGGCGTTCTACTACTGATGCAGGAATAGGTCTTCTTAAACATATATTTGATGCATGGGAGAAAGCACAAGATGCTATTGGCGTGTTCTGTGACCTATCAAAAGCATTTGATTGTGTCTGTCATGAAACACTAATTTACAAATTAAAATACTACGGTGTTGAAGGTAAGGCACTTGATCTGGTATCATCATACCTCTGTAACAGAACACAGATGGTTGAAGTCAATGGCGTCAGGTCATCTGGATCCCTCATAAAAATGGGAGTCCCGCAGGGATCGATCCTAGGACCTTTTTTATTTCTAGTTTATATCAATGATTTACCGTCATTCGTACAGAACCTATGTGATATTGTTTTGTTCGCAGATGATACTTCCTTGATATTCAAAATAGATAGGACTACACCTAACTTTGACGATGTAAACAAATCAATAACACAGGTTCTGAATTGGTTTACAACCAATAACTTATTGTTAAACGCAAAAAAAACTAAATGTATTAATTTATCTCTACCAAATGTAAAAAAGGGTATCCTAAATAGAAGTATATTAATAAATGATGAACCATTAGAACTTGTTGAATCCATAACATTCTTGGGCATCACCCTGGATTCAAAGCTTCAATGGGGTTCTCAAATATCGGTTCTAGCAGGTAGGTTAAGCTCCGCTGCATACGCAGTACGTAAAATTAGATTTTTAACGGACGAAGCCACTGCAAGATTGGTCTATTTCAGCTACTTCCACAGTATAATGTCTTATGGCATTTTATTGTGGGGGAAAGCCGCTGAAATCCAGTCAATATTTGTTTTGCAGAAACGAGCTATTCGCTCTATATATAGTATGAGGTCGCGAGATTCACTTCGTGAAAAATTTAAGGAAATTAAAATTCTAACAGTGGCATGTCAATACATTTATGAAAATATTTTGTTCATACGCAAGAATATAAATGATTATAAGAAAAGGTCTGATGTACATAATTTTAATACAAGACATAAAAATAGATTAATTATACCTAATTTCAGACTGCAGAAAGTTAGTGGTTCATTCATGGGGAACTGTGTACGCTTTTACAATAAGCTACCTAAAGATATTGATCAATTGCCTATGAGCAAATTTAAAATCTATGTAAAATCCAATTTGATGAAAAAATCATACTATACAATAGGTGACTATATGGATGACAAAAATGCATGGCCTGAATGCCCCAAGTTCCAAGAACAAATATAAATTGTATTATAATTAATAATATATTGTTAAAATTTTAAAGCTGACATGTACAATTAATAAAAAAAAAAGATAAAATGACAAGACAAGCCCCATAGAGTTTCTTGGTGTTTCTTCTCTGATGGGAGTATTTCCGAAACACCGGTAGATTCAACAGCCATTCAGTTTTCCCCTTTTGTCCGCAGATTTTCTTTCTAGGCTTGCCATTTTTATTTTTATTTAAACTATATTATGCAGCTGACAGACGGACTTTCAGTTCCATTTGGATCATGATATGTACTGTGATCGGTATGCGTTTCTCTATGTTGTGTTTCACTATTTCACTTTTTTATTTTTTTTATATAAAAATTGTCTGAAGTACTGAAACACACAGTTACATGTATGGTTGGTTTTAACCTACTTTAATTTTTTTTTAATATTCTGACGTAAACGATTGGATGACAGCTGAATGGTTAATTACTTTTTTTTTCTAATTCAAAGCGTTAAATTCTGCTTTTGCTATGTTTACTTGATAATTGGTTATGATTTATTTTATGATTTATGATTTTGACGTGTATATGTGCGTATATTTATACTGCCTACATACTGAATAAATGCTTTGATTCTTGATTCTTGATTCTTTGATTCTTCTTCTCACTTACCCTTCCCCCCTCCCCTCTCATCCACCTCCCCTTCCTTTCCCCCTCCCCTCCCCCTCCCCTTCACCTCCCCTCCCCTTCCTCTCATTTACCCTGATAATAAAGATTTTCAGTGATATTTAGGTGTGAACGCAAATAGCATATTTTTCAACATTGTGCTGTTTTCCAACGCTCGCACACATTCACCGGTACTAAATGGTTAATAATGCACATTAATTACACATTGACTCGCGGCAGTATACAAGTTTTAGGAAAAAATCATAGAGAAAGTATATATATATAGAGAACATTAGCGAATGCGAATGAAATAGCTATAGAGATATAACCCGACTAAAATGATGAACCCGTGGTACATATGCCAGCTATAAGATAAAATGAACAACGTAATTTGGTTAGGTCATATATGACAGCGGGTGAGAGCCAATGGGTGCTCTAGAACTTGGTGCCAGTGCTGGAGCCAGTTTGTAAAATCGCATACGCAGAGAAGGATAAAAAATTTTGGTCATCTCGCTCTCTCATACTAGTGATGGTATAGTTTTATCCTTCTCTTGTTATTATTATTTTAAGGACAAGTCTATTTTAATATACTTAGTCAATGGAAAAAAATACATTGATAGCACATACACAGTACACTGTTTCACGTTCCCGCCAAAACCCCTCCTATTGAGTTGACCTAGGATGATGGATTATAATGGATGGAGCCATGTCAGCCATGTGACGTTGTCACATCGACTTTCATTCTATCAACACATTGTCCTACCCTTTCTATTACAGGGATCGCGAGATAAGAGTAAACGAGAAAGCTAATATCAAATTGACAACCTCGCGCATGGGTGAGCGTGTCCATTTTTGACCGGCTAGCACACCATAATATAGCGACGCATCATACTTATAAATTAAAAATTTATTAGAAACATAGCTATAAAGACTGAAACCCTGTTACATGGTTAAATTATGTCGTGTGGTGCTGTGTTTTATCCATCAAGAACAACTAAAGGAGGCGTAAAAGATCCAGAATTATCATTTCACACGTAAGTGTTTGTGGGCATTTATTCTCATATATAACCACTTTTTACATCAAAATATTTATTTTGCTTACATTATATACATCTTTTTCGTCATATAACTACCGAGGTGGTAAATGGTTATCATTTTAAAGCTTTAATTTATGTAAATAACAAACATTATTTTACGCCACCCGGCTAGTGATTGTACGAGAACCCTCCAAAACTTTGTCGATAAATATAGTTGATACCCTTATAAAAAGGAATATATAAATTCCTTTAAGTGTAATATTACATTATATAAATATATAAATCGTTTATATACATTTTACACTTATTCTATACATATAAAAAAAATTGAAGTGTCTGTTTGTAATTCCAGATTAACAGCTTTTCACTAAATGCATATGAAAGAATATACGGTACTTACATAAAAAACAAAATTTATATTTTGTCTGTCTGTCTGTTTGTTCCGGTTTATCTCTGAAATGACTGGACCAATTTAACGGGACTTTCACTAGTAAAATGCTGATGTTAAAATATTAACTACCAAGTAACTTGGCTACTTTTATTTTAGAAAAAAATAAAGTTCCTCGAAATCAAAATTGAAGCGAATGAAATAGGGAACAATATCTGATTCAAATAGGGAAGGTTAATGTGAAAATTAAGCAGTGTTTTCTACCGCGCACAGCCCACGCGCATGTTGCCGCTGTCATTAAACGCGGACAAAGCCGCGGGACCCAGCTAGTTGATTTATAATATGAAGATTTTTTTAAGGATGGAACGGTTAGCTTAGGGCCTCGATTAGAACGAAATTTGAACATTTTTAACCGACTTCACAATAAAAAGATGAGGTTCTCAGTTCGCCTTTTTTATGTTTGTTATCTCATAACTCCGCAAGTTCTTAACCGGATTGGAAATATTTTTTTTCGATAGATTATTCTGCCCGTTTGGTCCCATTGTACATTTTCTGAAATCTGATAAGTATCTCCAGAGATATGGACATAAACACCTCCAACTTTATACTGAAATTGGATAGCGTGGCATTTGAAGTTGGTTTTTTCGTTTTGTGAACGATCTTAAAATATTATAAAAAGTGATCAAAGTAATTATGCGCAAAATTTGTAGTAACTAGGTACCTAATTATATTATCAGCACTGATACTTACTCGTATTCAATCTATTATTACTTATGATAATGCCATTATATATATTTTTATGAAAAATGTGTCACAGTTTATTTATTTATTTATTTATTCATTTATTTGCAAAAACAATGTACAATGTCTAAAACTAATCTAATTATGACTACTGAGCGTTTACCACATTAATATATTATATCATTTTGTTGTAGGTTTCCAAAATGTCCGAAAATCCAATCAAGTGGATAAAGGCAGTAAGGCATGAAAATTAGGATCCAACTAAACACTTCAAACTTTGTTCTAAACATTTTGAAAAATCAATTTTGTACCTACTAGATTATCAATCAAGCTGGAACTGACACCGAGGAAACGGAAAAGAATAGAAGCTAGTGGAGTCAAGATAGAAAGTCTTCCTATAAGTCTTCCTCTGCGAGCAATGAAGGATGATGAAACGGTTTTGAAAGTGTTTTAATCGAAAGTGTTATAAGCTCTAATACATAAAAATCTGTTTAGCCGTTGTAAAAGTATGAGCATTTTTCTAGTTGATGGCGCTATGAAATCAACTTTCATAGTGATTAATTCGAAATTCGGTATCCTTTTCTTCAACGACAAAGGACACTGAAGCATTGACATGATGCTGGGACATCTTCTGGAATCTGCTAAATTCTCAACTCCTCGCCAACTTACAGCTGAGATGTCGTATTCAGACTCATTGGAATATTTTTAATTTTCATTATAGATTATACATAGATCAGTCGGGGTGATTTCAAATTTTGAGTATTGGAGAGTGGAGATCGCGAAACGGCAAACGTAGCGTAGGACGTCCTGTGACCAGGTGGAGCGACGGCATACGCAATGCGGTGGGCAGTGATTGGAAAAGAAGATCTGAAAATCGGGCTCAGTGGCGCATCTTGGGAGAGGCCTACAGTCCGCAGTGGACTGACACTGGCTGATGATGATGACGATACAATAGATCATACTATATTGACATCAAATTACTTTATATCGTTAGCATTTACAAAAGAGATGTGCTAATTTTTCTGTAGTGGTAGAACTTCTGCTAGTCCGCCTGGACCGGTACCACCACTTTGCCAATTAATTTTCATAGGAATGTTTTTCGGTTGAAATGGCAAGGTATCCAGTGAAATTACAGGGCATGTGAAACTTAACATCTTTATGTCTCAAGGTAACAGGTGCAGTGGAGTGACGTGCAAAATTCTGGACTGCCAGAATTTTCCTGTATCGCTGTATCTGTAATAGGTAGACGTCATCGCTTACCATCAAGTGAGAGTCGTGCTTGTCCTGTTACCTTTTACAATAAAAAAGCTGATTAATGTTTACAAAGTAAGTATGGCCTAATTTGTGGTTTCACTGCATTTTTTTTATTATTTGCGATGCGCGTAGTTTTATACGATAATTTATCTAATACTATAAGAATCTTTGTCCTGACATACTGACTGACTGACAGACAACGCACAGCCTAAACCGCTGGTCGTAGAGACTTGAAATTTAAAGAGTATATTTGTCTTAGTACGCAAGGGTGTACTAAGAAAGGATTTTTCAAAATTCACCCCGTTAGGGGGTGAATTGGAAGTTCAAAGTTTGTATAAATAAACAAGATTAGATAGTCTTTTCTATTCGAAACTTCATACAAGTGCTTCAGTAAAAAAATAAGTAAAAACGTGTTTCAAGTTTTTTCAAAATTCCACCCCTAAAAGAGTGAAATGAGGTAACAAAGTCTGAAAACCAATATTGTTTCGGGTTGCGCTGAAACTTGGCATGCAGATAGTTGTTTTAACATAAGTATCCGTGAAGAAAAGATTTTTCAAAATTCACTCTTTAAGGGGATGAAACGGGGGTTCAAAGTTTGGATAGTCATTTTATTCGACATTTCACACAAACCGTACTTCTGTAAATAAATAAGTAAATACGAGTTTCAGGCTTTTTCAAAATGCCACCCTAAGAGGGTGCAGTGGGGTAACAAATTCTGAAAATCAATACTGTTTTGGATTGCGCTGAAATTTAAAATGCAGATAGTTGATATGACGTAGGTTGCCGCTGAGAAAGCATTTTCTAAAAATTCCCCGCGGATATTACTTATTATTTATAATTATATATATAAAAACTTATAGATTTACGTAAGTACTTCTATAAATAAATAAGTATTTACTTATTTATTTATAGAAGTACTTACGTACGAAATACGTGTTGCAAAAATCTTGCAACACGTATTTACGTGTTGCAAGATTTTTGCATGGGGTTGGTAAAAAAGTCTGACAGTCAATATGGTTTTTTGGGTTTTATAAATATGAATCCCTATTTCCCTTAGTCACGCAATAACTTGAAAACCGGTGAACCGATTTGGCTTTTACTTCTTTGATGTCTTTTATGATAGAAAGGTTTCAGAAAATAAAAGTTTTAAGTAAATAAAAGAAGTCTTTAACGTGACCGAAGCCGCGGGGCTCTTCTAGTATTTTCATATAAATTATATACTGTAAAGGACAATTTTAATTTATGATATTGGGCTAAGATAATTAGCGTAATTATTCAAATAAGGATTAATACTGCATTGAAGAAAATAGCCTTGAAAGTTCTGTAACATTTTTTTATTAAAAAATAAAGATTAAAATAGTTACTGTGAGTCTGTGCGATAGACATATGTTATCGCGGACTTTTTGTAGGTCTTATTATGTTGTACCACTCTTCGATACATACTTTCTTACATCTTTTTCAGATTAATCATCTTTCGTAAAAAACGTGTTTTCTCGACCGTTTTATTGGCGACTTAAGTTCCAAAATAGGTCTTCACGAATATACCTATCTTTTAAACAGGATAATATATAGCCTATGTTCATTCTAAAAGACCATATATAGATTTATATATGAGAGAAAAAAATAATAGTCCTGTAGTCCAGTAGTTTTTGAGCTAACTCAATACAAACATACATGTTACCTCTTCATAATATTAGTATAGAAGTATATATAGCTTTGTAGCTCAAATTTGTAATATTTAATTGACGTATTGAAAAGGCAAAAACATTTAAGATTTGTGTTTAAGAAAAGCTAAGAAATCTATACCGCCAGATTTAAGGTGGCCTAATTACAGTTAAGTACTGTAGCATTTTTTATCAATAACTAATTTCCATAAGTTCAATAAAGTAACTACGTATTTTATCACATAAATTGTTTTCTTTTTACATAAGTTTTAGTTTTCTATATTTTTCACCTTTTTATCGATATGTTCTACACTAGTGATCACTTCCCTACTCAGGCACACTCTAGCAGTTCTAGACACTAACACAAACAGAAAATGGACATGCTGCCAAAGTTTTGACGCCATCCATTATAATCCATCATCCTAGGAGTTGACCGTCAGACCCCGATATGACAATGACGTACAGATAAACCAAGTGTTCGTTTAGGTTAAAATATGACAAAATATAAAAGAAAGTACATAAAAATAATTTACAATGTACAAAACATTGCTATAATAAATAATATAATAATAATAATTAGGACAAGGTTATATTTTTGCTCGTAAATTCGATACTTTAAAAAAAATATTAACTTATTTACATATTTACCTGAATCTGAACGTAGCCTATGGTATTGTTGTTACCAGTGTACAAAAATAATTAGTAATAGTAGCGTTTTAAATAATACTGTATACTATACAGGGACGGGGAGTTCCTATACACTGTATAGCAAGTCCCCGTGATTTTAAGGGCATACTGTGATTTATTTATTTATTTCAGAATATAGTTAACTTACAGCATTGCCAAAATGCTAACTATTTAAGTTATTACAAGTAACTAATTAGTTTAAAATATTCTTAAGTTATCTATACTAATATTATAAAGAGAGAACATTTGTATTTTTGTATTTTTGTATTTTTGTATGTTTGTAATGATTTGGCTCAAAAACTACTGAACCGATTTAAAAAATTCTTTCACTGATACATAGAATGGACTTTCGAAATGAAAATAGGCTATATATTATCCCGTTTAAATCAAAGGTACATTCGTGGAGACCTAATTTGCAATCTAAGTCGGCAAAAAAACGATCGAAAAAACACGTTTCTTACGAACGCTGCTCAATTGATAATAGATAGAAGAATATTTTCTATCGAAGAGTTGTACAACTTAATTAGACCTACAAAAAAATCCGCAATAGCATATGTCTATCTCTTAAGGTTGACTCACAGTAACCATTTTAATCTTAACATTTTTGTTAAAAAATATTACATAACTTCCAAGGCTATTTTCAAGTATATAGTATTAATCCTTATCCGAATAATTACGTTATTTAGCTTGGCCACATATTATAGTAAAAAATTTTCGTTTACAGTATATTATTCAAATGAAAACTCTAGAAGAAATCACGAATTTCACAAACACGCATCGCAAAATTAATAAAATATTTGCAGTGAAACCACAGATTAGGTCATAGTTACTTCGAAAATATTATTATAAGCTTAGCTATGCTGTAGATCCCCACCGATCACAATCAATTTGAAGTCAATATAGTATAATAATAAGATCTATTGTATAAAATAATATTCATCTATTTATATAATATTTAAAACCACCCCGACTGATCTATGTATAATCTTTTCATTAAAAGCATTCCAATGACTCTAAACACGACATTTAACATCTGAGCTGTAAGTTGGTGAGGATTTGAGTATTCTGTAGAGTCCAGGAGATGTCCCAGCATCAGGTCAATGCTTCCATGTTCTTAAAATATCGTTGAAGAAGTAGATTTTCGAATTGATCAGACCTATGAAAGTTGATTTCATAGCGCAATTAACTAGAAAAAAGCTCATAGTTTTATAACGATTGAACGAATTTTCATGAATCAAAGCTAAGAAAACTCTCGATGAAGACATCTATCAAACAAAAAAAACTATCAATAATAAAAACAAAATCGGTTCATCCGGTTAGGTGCTAAGATGCTACAGACAGACACACAGATACACACGTTAAACGTATAATACCCCTTCTTTGATCCCAAGATTTGATTGATTTTGATTCAATGATCCCACTACCTCTGTACGAAAACCCATGATTCATGAATGCACATAAAAGTTTCATTGGTAGGTATATAGCTAGGATTAGAACCAACGACCGTCGGGTCAGAATCAGGGTAACTATCCATTACGCCAAAGGGCCGTCCAATATCACTACGTAAGTATTATAAAACAAAGTCCATCACTGCGTCTGTCTGTCTGTTCGCAATAATCTCAATAGCTACTGAACGGATTATCATGCGGTTTTTACCAATAGCCAGAGTGTTTATGAGGAAGGTTTAGGTGCATAATTCGTTAAGGGTTTGTGTAAATTGAATGAAATATGACGATGATTGTTAAATATGTTCATATTTTATATTCGATGCAACAAATTGATGCAAATTTTGTAGGCATATATGTTCTACCCGTGCGAAGCCGGGGCGGGCTGCTTGTCCATAATAATCCGAAAAATAAACGCGAGTGAAGGCCGGTTAGTACAAAAACTAAATTACTCGCTTAAGTTACGGGATTATCGTTTGGAGGAATTCAGTAGATGTTGAATAAACATTTATTCTACAAAAAACGTCCCTTACATAGAACTTATAGAATAAAGGAAACTGATTCTCTCAGAAATGTATTTGGTAACAATTTCTTTACCTTGACTTGTATATTATATCTAAGAAATTTGTACATATGTAAAGTATAATGATAAAGCCGATTTCAACGAACAACCCTGTAGAGTCGATAAAAATGAGTAATATAATATATTATATTGAGATACCTAACCAAGGAGTAACTAACTATAACTGATCGATAACCTGCGTAGTAAATATACTAAATACAGACATAACATGTACAGTATTCCACAGGTTAACAATACTATGTATCATAAAAGTGCTTTTATATCTGACATAAAAATATCAGTTTAATAATTTACCAGTACACATTAAAGCTTTGAATTGTTATCTGAGGGCACGGCAGTGCCCCCGCCAAGCCGAGCAATAAGAAGAGGTACGGCCGTACCATCCTTTTCTCGAAGCCATTCAGGCCATTTTCAACGTCCTGTTATTTTGTACTGGCTTAAGTTAGAACCCTGAAATTTCAGTAAAATATAGGGTATAATATGACTTAGATATATTCTCAATAACATTCAATTTATACGTTTAGTTAAAGAACTATTACTCGTCAAAGTTCATTAATTTTGTCACTGACTGACTGATTGATATGGTCAACATATTTTTAAAGTACTTCTAGCAGACCTACCAGCTCCAAATTTTAAACATAATTAGTTATTAGTCTATCAATTCGTAAAAAATCTAAAAATATTGCAATTTAGTCACGTTTTAGAGATACAGAAACTGCATTAGTAAATTTGTAATCCTATACAAATAAATGCGATTACAAAGTCTTTGTAGTTCCTGGAATTCGTAACAAGGAAGGTACAGTGCACTACGATGTACTCGTAAGTAGGAAGACTTACAAAAAGAGATGAGATCCCATGAAAAACATTACCTACATGTAAAAAGTTGCAGGTTTCGCGGCTAAGTTGTACATTACCTGACATCGAGTTTGTGGTCACGATTTTTTTCACGGAAAGGTCTTAATGCTCGAAAGCTTCGTGTGAAGTTTTAACTTGCGGAAACTTATACTTTCCGAGATATATATATTTAAAAATCGGAAAATTCGCTTTACATCTTTAACATTTCATATCACAACCACAGATTACTTATATGTGTATAGCTAATCACAGTCTTCTAATCTGCCCCTCCACCCCCCCACTTCCACCCTTTTTTTCCACTAAAATAGAATTATTGATACATTACATACCTCAAAATGTTATAATATTGATATCTCTTAATGAGGGCTTCCACAACTTTTCCTTCAAGGGGGGAGTTCTAACCCTCCCCCTCTCCCATACGGCTATATAAACTTCGAAGTGTCAACTATAATATAACTGCATTTGTTTACACAGCCAACTGACGTCATGACCACAGAGCAATATGGCGTCCACTGCGTCCAGCGTTTTCGTCAAATTATACGCGAAATTTGGAAATGCAAAATTTAAATGTATTTTTATGGCTTTTAACGATTGAATAAACATTTTGTGAATTTTGTAGTGGTTCATTAGCACTATATAATCAAATTGAGACACTTTTCCAAAATGGGTGTAATACCCTGCTA
This sequence comes from Cabera pusaria, assembly GCA_954871355.1. Classification (NCBI taxonomy): domain Eukaryota; kingdom Metazoa; phylum Arthropoda; class Insecta; order Lepidoptera; family Geometridae; genus Cabera; species Cabera pusaria. The sequence goes on from OX940894.1 coordinate 27,035,952, forward strand.
GAGGCAGACGCGGGTATAGCAGTGGGACACACTATTCTAGGCCTAACATGTACACCATCTTCGACACACATCCTCATTACAGTACCATCAGGTGAGATAGTGGTCAAACGCTAGCCTTTAGTATGCATAATTATATTTAAAAACAGCATAATACATACTTATATACACTTAATAGATGAGGCCTATGTTCAGCAGTGGACAGAGATAGACTGATGATGATGACGATGATACATTTAGTACTATAGGCATATAAACTAATATAGGTATATATAGTATTACAAAGTTAAGGCTTATTGAAATGACTATGAAAACATATTAATCACGTATTCATATCATAACAAGCATTAGAAAAAATGAAACACGGAAAGCACCAAATCGCTCCTATTTGGTTGGTAGATTTTTATTATGTTGAGGTGTGTTAACCCTAGCTACCACGTCACGCAAGCAGTTGTCATGTCACATCTCGATATTTTTGTGGCTGGAGGGTGTGTGCGTTCTTTATGAGTGTTGTGCTACTTATGTGGATTTTAAGGTGATAAACTTCTTTTTACCGGGTAAGTCTTACATAAAACACATTTTTCTATTTCATAGAAATGCCCGCTATGTGAAAACAACTGCAAATGTTGTATCCTACAATTGCAATCATCGTTTTCTGCGCCTAGGCGAGTGGCCGGTGCCCATAACTTTATTGTGATCTCAATAATATACTTAATTATTGACTTAACACGTAGAGCTACTCATAAAGCAGTGTATAGTTGACATTTTGAGCGCGGAAGACCGGTAGTGCCGTTGGGTGGAAACTAGTGTTACACGGCATCGGAGACCATGTATATCGCTGGAATTGGTATGACAAATCCTCACACGTAGTGTTGTGTCGTTGCAGATTGTGATCCCGAGCCGCCACCATGCCGAAATCAGTAAGTATTACATGTGAACAGTTTGTTTACTCAATACATTCTTGTTAGAGCCTGTGGAGGTAGCCACACGCGACATTCCACCGATTTCTCCGCCGCGTTGTGATCTGGCGACACATTTAACAATTGTCACATTACATTTAATAGAATTGATTATGACTAAGATAAGTGCTGTGAAGCTGTGGTCAGTTTACTCTTACAAACACTCTCTCTTACAACTTGTTGCATGTAAACTAACAAAAATCGCTCATAATAATGCAGACTGTAGTTGGAAAAGTGAGAAATAATATTATTTTAGTATGAGTGTATGATAATGGGTGTTGCAACACCTCAGTTCATGTTATCTATAAGGTAAAGAAAGATAAGGTGATATGGATATAGTATCATATTATTAGGCCAAAATTTGAAACACTATTTGTTATAATTTGTTCTGATAATAATAATTGGTGTGTATTGAAAGCGTTAACTAAAATAGTAAATTATTCATAACTACTAATTACAATAAACAAGTATTCTCTTTTCTTAACTTTTGAGCAAGGATCGTGGAGGTACTCCATGACGGGGGGGAGCAAACATGTTTGTTCACCCTCTGCCTTCAATCGCCTTCCTCTGATCTGTTTACATGTAGTGGAATTGGGAACGGGGAGAACCCCCAACCCCGTTTGATTTTAGGGGGTGCATTTGACCCCCCCCTGCACCCCTCTTCCGCGCCTGCTGCTGAGACTTTATATGTCAACACAACAATGATTTATCACTTTCAACTCTGCATTCAATTGGCTACTTAAAACTAAATGAAAATAAATTGTAGCAACATTGCTTGACATATTCTATTCTATTAGAAATGCTTTTTGGTTCGTGGAATATTTGAATATTGTCTATGTATTGCTACAATAAGCTTTTGACATCATTTACCTACACTTGCTGTACTGTCAACAAGCCGTTTTAATTTACTCTATATGTAATTTTTAAATGGATACTGGATTACATAACTGCATTTCTACTGCTGGCTCTGAAATATGCTTTTTGAAACTTACTATGGCAGTGACAGAGGGAGATGAGATGTTACCATGTAGGTATCTCTTTCTACTGCATATATTTTGCAGATGCTCCTAGCTTATCTACTAACTTTAGCTAAGAACACAGTTGTCAAAAATCTGTTATATCTGAGTGACCTATGCAAATAGGGCCAATAACTAGCGTAGTTTTGGATAACGGCCTCGCACCCAGTTCCGAGTGTCCTGAACAGTGCTGGGTTGATAGTATGTACTTTTATTTGTATAATCAACACCAATATTATAAATGCGAAAGTCAGTTTGTATATTTGTTTGTGTCTTCTTCACAGTCAAACGGCTGAACCGATTTAGTTATAATTTTGCACAGGGATAGCTAGTATTATGGATAAGGCCATAGGATACTTTTTAATGCAAGCGAAGCCACAGAGCTAGCTCGTGACTAATAAATAGAAGACATGATGCAGGTACAAGACTTAGATAGGCACTCATTTTTATTCGAGGAATTCTCGTAGACAAATTAGTAGTTACATAGAAATAGAATATTTAATTAACATTGTATGTGACTTCAACACATATAACTTTAGTGCTAAATGTTACTAATTATGCCTTTTTGCCAGTATTGTGACATCATTCTGGTTCGGGATATTCCAATGAATCATAATAAGTATGTATGCAGAGATGTGCACTAACTAATCATTGAAATTTCAATGAAATAACCTCATACATGAGTAAATGCCTCTCTTTGCTGGAATGTGAATCCTCATAAGACCAAATACAATGTTATTGTGTCTGGAACCCCACATATGAGATGTTATAAGTGACCTGTTCATTAAAACTAGTTTAAACTATTCACTTAAAACTTACTTACTTTAAACCACAGTGGTTGGTTCATGTTCAAACAAACTAAGACCAAAACATTTTATGTACTTAAAGTTATGTTATCTTCATATATTCTCATCTGTATAATAAAATTATTTGAAGAATAAATTACCAAATATTATTGTTATTTTTGTAAATAGTGTTAGTGTGTAATAGTGTTGTGAAAATAGGTAGAGCTTGACCACTGTCTCACCTGATGTTAAGTGATGATGCAGTTGATGATATACGCACTTACCCATAAAATAAAGTTTTATCTTACCGACAGGATTACTTTACATCTACTAGATACTAGATATATGATCCTAAGAGTAATGATCATTTTTGTCACTACACCACTACTTCTGTACACAACTACATAATAGTTATATTTTAAGCATGGTTTTAATATATGCATTTTTAACATGCTATTTAATATCATTTATTACAGATACTCGATTATATTAGCAACGCTTTAGACATAGGTGCAAATGATAGCATACTGGTTAGTCAAACTTTTGTGTGGAGTGTTGCCCTATTTGAATTTACCCTGTTTTGCCAACCCTTAAATTTCCTTGCCAGTTACACCTATTTTCAAACCCTGAAGTGTTGCATGTTTTATAAAGCTAGGAAGTATTGCCATGCTCATCCCTATTTGCCAATCCTAGTAATTAAGTGTTGCCACTGATGTCAAATTATATACCCTATTGTATGGTATTGCCAGTTATGACCCTAAGCTCCATTTATTTCATTCCCTGTGGTGTGAATGATCCCTTTATCTAAGCTACTCAATTCTTGTAATATTTTATTACTATCTGCGCCCCGTGGCTTTGCTCGCGTTTAATCAGGGTTTTAAACCTTCCTCTTGAACCACCATCTATGGCTGAAAACTGCATTTAAATACATTGCTTAGTTTAAAATATCTAACCGTACCACAGATTATATAACAGTTACTACGTAAACCGTACACAAACAGCGAGAGCGACTTTGTTTTATACTAAGAGGTGTTTGGAATACTAAAATATGAATGCTAACTAAATTAAATTAATTTGCATGTTGTAAAAAAAATTGTTTTTCGATTTTAAATGGGTCTCTAGTGCATGTTGTTCCTTGATTTTAATTAAGATATTTTTTGTAAGTAATCTTGTGATAAGTATAAGTAATGTAGTGATAAATAAGTTGAAAAAGTAATAATTATTGACATAAGTACCACGTGATAAAAGGTCACCAACATGTTTTGACCCATATCGGCCATATCTAACTTATTATTTTATTACCAAGTGCCAAAACTCTGCCCCTGCCCCTGAATTATTATCCTTAACCACCCTTTTTAACCGACTTCAAAAAAAGGAGGAGGTTTCTCAATTCGACCGTATATTTTTTTTTTTTTTTTTTTTTTTTTTAATGTTTGTTCGGAGATATCTTCGTCATTTATGCACCGATTTTGATTATTCTTTTTTTGTTCGAAAGGAGATATCCCAAGTGTGGTACCATGGTAATTTTATCGAGGTCTGATAAGTATCTCCAGAGATATTGAGATAAACATCTCAAAATTGGTACTGAAAATGAACATTGAAGTCGGTTCTTTTTTAGTTTTTAAACGATATTATGTCTGCCAAATTCATCCCAACATAAATGCTAATAAAAACATGATGTATGCTGATACTGATGTCACGCGAATGATCCATTTTCAATTTCGATCCATAAAGATGTCTGATCTGATTGATAATTACACTGTTCGATTTTCGCTGCATGATCAATGTCGTATGGCAAAAATCTACCATGAAAATAAACCGAATGAACCGATCACCAGAGCATTTTGAAAGCCCGTTGGCGTAAAGGCTAGATGGCTAGATTTCTAAGCGAGAGGTCGCTGTTTCAATCCTAGTACGGGTGCTCTTCCACAAGTGGCTGGAGCATTATATCGATGTTCCGCCTGACTTGCTACCAAAAAGTAACATACTACCATCAAGAAGAGACTCTGCCGCAATAACCTTATGGTGTTCCGGCTCACAGCCCTTGAGAGTCATAAGTCAGTCAAGGCCTAGCCTAGCGTGTTCATGTATCTTCGACCACATCATCGCTTACCACCAATCGAGATAGTGGTCAAACGCTAGCCTATAAGATATAAAAATCTTTTAATTTATGTTACAATTATAAAATGTGTACGGTAGTACCGGTACGGAACCCTTCTTGTACGAGTCCGATTGTTTTTATTGAACATTTGCTCCGTCGATTATTTGATTGCGTCTATGCGGAGCGGAAATAAACCCATAAAAAAACAACTAATAATAATAATATCTCTCTAATCACCAGTTTTCCCCAGTAACTTAAGCATATTGGCAATAAACAGTACCTACTAAGTAAACGGCGTCGCAATGTCGAGAGCCAACTATGCCGTAGGAAGGAAGCGGGAAAGTGGGACGCGCGTTATCTGGTTAGTGGACACTGCACTCTGCTAATGTCAGCTTAGACACACCTGTGTGTGAGGCGAGCTCGGTCATGTACTAACTACCACCTTAATCTGTGTGCAGTGTGTGACATACCTCGGCGTTTGTATGGCACGCGACAGACAGGTTTCGATGGTCACCTACTTGCCTCTCGTATCATCTAAAATCAGTGCAACGATTCTAATGAACTGGTATCTCTCTCAGATCAGAGCTTTAACTTATGAAGCAGTAAGCACTGTTCTCAAAGCAGTTTTGATGCTGTAGATAGATTCTAGCTAGCTAGAACTTCATGAATGTACATGGTACCTTAAACTGAAGCATTAAAGTAAAACGCCGTCTTAACTCATAATAAAACATTGAAGAATCACATAAACATTTGAAATAAGAACAGACACTCCACTATATTTATCGTGCAATAAAACCGTGCAAACGTGTGATCGGCGCCGATTTAATTGCCTTATCAGCATGTGAATGAGACTAGCCACTCTCTCTAATATCTGTGTACGACAGACGGCTGCGACGGCTCAGTACGTACTACTGAGTGAACTTTGTTGCTATTCGATCACAGGCGGATTTTAGAACTTGAGCAAAAAACTGCCTAAGTACGAACACAATTGTAGGACGAAAATGCCTCAATACAAATAATGGAACCGTCCCGTCGTTAATTGCCTTATCAACATATCAAATAGCTCTCTATTATGCTCACGTAGCTACATGGCCATGTCCACGGAGCGTACAATGGACTCATCGATGTCATTGGGTAACTCATCGCATTTCGTTTGTTTCGATCATATATCTGCTCGAAAATCTGACGAGTACGAGGGAGATCAAAGTTGAAGTTACTTAGATTTGTAAGGAATTAAGAATAGAATCTACAACTTTGATCGACGACCTTGAAGGTCTGTTTTTTATGCATCATAAATATGATGCATAAAAACTAGAAGGTCGTTATGATAAGGAAGGTCGAGATAAATATTAAGTACTACTAACCTAACCTAACCTATGATGCAAAATGACCATGGCGTACCTGTTCACCTTTAAAATGATATGAAATTGAAAGGCTTGTAATATATCCAATCCATCAACAAAACTGAAGAGGGAACTCGAGTTGTACGAACATCAAAATGAAGAAATCGTCCCAACTACCCCCAATTCCGTAAATGCAAACCTAAATAAGCTCCTAATCAGTAATCAAACGATGAGAAAGGCGAAGGCTTCTCTCAACGATGGTAGGGAACCCCAAAGGCTCGGGCGCGCTGAACCGTGGGCGGTTCGAGCGTGCGACTGAGGTAAGCGCGGCCGGCGGCGCCCGCGCGGCCTTGAGTTCGGGGCGCGGGCGCATCTTTACCCCAGCGCAGCGCCAGTCCTCACTCAACCGCCGCGACCGGCTGACGCGGCCTCACTGCCGCCACCCTGCACCCCTAAATACCACCTCTATTATAATATCACCAGTGTCTGTGTTACCAGTGCGAGTGATCCCAAGCCGACACCATGGTTGCCGGCGGCAAACAGGTACCTACCTGCGTTACGTAACTTGCGTGTCAAAGGACATCTCGTGACTTTGACGTTTTGATCTTGCTGAAATGATTCGCCTATGTATAATGTCTTTGTAATTCGAAATTTATATTTTTGAGATTTTGGTCTTAAACGTGAAGTTAGAGTCTTCCTTGAGATCGTTTGAACAATCTTGAATAAATCAATTTGCCAGCATACGAGAAAGGTAGGACAGGACCTACTCGGACAAAATTATATTTTAAATTGATGTTCATCATTTCATTAACAAATCTTGATAATGACCTACTGCATCAGTAAACATAACACATTTGAGGATTCTGATTATCGTGTTATTTGTAATTGCAATGTTGCGAATACTACTTGGCAACAAGCGCCAAGGCTCCGTCGACACAACATATTAGTTTTATAGATTTGCGAGCGTGATGTTGACTCAAATCATAAGTTACGGTGATGTCATCGCGGCGTAAACCCAACAGTATACAAGATGGAGTCGCCTTTAGCTTTATTATTTATTTTGCATCGCGCAAACGGTCGTAACCGTCGTTTTGCCGGTGTCCCTTTCCTCCCCGCTACGAAGAACGAGACGGAATACTTATCCTGTTTCGCCGAAGACCCTACCATGGCTTGCGCCTTTGTCCAATATAAAAAAAATAGCGAATCCAGGCTAGACTAATTCGAATGGAATTTGTACCTTATCTCATTTAGGGCCTCAATTTTAAGTCTAATCTACATTCGCACTATATTCGATTAGGAATGCCTTATCGGTCTCTGTGTTACTACTACCATGTAAAAAGACGTATTTTTATCAATTATCGTGAGTTATAATTACCTTATTATCATCCGATAACGATGTTGTAATCTTACACAAGATACCTATCATGGTTTTAAAATTTTGAATCCACAGCTTTTTGGGAGTTGTTACGATACGACAGTATTTCGTGCTATGTATGGAATATCGTCAATATTTTGTAGAATCAGAAATAGCAATTAGAAAATTAATACCATATAAAGTAACGCTCGTCCATAATAAGAGCCTAATCATCATCACTTACGTAAACTACAAACGATTCAAGGTTTTTCCTGGTCTGCCTGAAAGCTGGTTTGACGTGACAAAAAGTGCTAATCTCAACTTTGCCCTCAGCCACAGAATAAATAACAGTACTCAGCTAAACTATTGTCTTAAAATGTTTAATTATTATTTTATACACCTTTTGAATTTAAATAACCCAAGGTGAATAATTATTCATTAAATGGTAAAATTCCACGTATGTGTAACGTATACTGTTGCCTTTATACAGAATCGTTTATAAGCTATGATATCAGCATGCAACTTTTCCCTGTACCATTTTCCTGTGTCCATTGGTATGGGTATAATGTCATGTCATACGATGGTATCCAGTAACCTCAGTCGTCACTAATTATTGCTGTACTTGAATTTAATTTGACGGTCGATATGCTCCATGCCCATTTGGCGTTTCACTTCGTTTCACTCGCACACTGTTGCGATTTCTACACAACATGATGAATTTCTTTTTCCTATCACCTTTCGAAGCTTTTCGAGGTCCCAAGCTTTCATTCGAAAATTCGCGATGCTGGTGCCATTCATTCCTCGTTAAATTATTAGTTGCTCTTTAAGTTGTGTCTATTTCGAATATTATCTTGTCCGTAGCAATTTTTATCGCACCAATCTAATTGGGGATCTTAACCTATGCTACTGATTACATTGAATGCGAAAGTTTGTAACTCGGTGACGCCAGAAATGCCGATCATAAATGCAGAAATTGTATTCACTTTCAAATGTAGACAAAGATAACATTCTCTTAACTTAACGTATACAAAGTACGAGGATCTTTGAAATAAATACAATGAATACAAAATAAGATATCGAGTGTTTGTTCACATAATAAATTAATGAATCCGCAGGCTCCCGAACTAGTATAACTATGTTTCAAAAGCCAATGGCATGCAATAAAGAACATTCTATTCTATTGTCTCTTCCTGTCCTGGCATAGACATTACTCTAAGCAGGTGGAATACCTGTAGGCGCTAATGTTGGATATTGTACCACATCTGTATAAGCCACGTGTCGTACTCACCTGTTGGTATGCACCTGTCCGGACACCCTGTTATCATCTACCCTCAGATCACATCCCTTCAAATATATTCAAGTATTTCAATCATAAATCGAGGGTGTTAAGTCCATTCTTGCATGGATTGTTACTTGTGGCATCTGTTACGTCATAAGTAGGATGTTCACTTGAAACTAGATATGTTTCCTGTGTAACACGATATTTTCAACATCACTGTTGTGTTTCAGTCTGATAGACTCTTATTTATTCACAGTGTATTAGATCATCAGCTACTAATTTGTCTCTTAGCTTATCATTATTGCCGCTATCAACGTGATGGGCAACTGAATAACACTCGTCGTATATTTTATTGCATACAATTTCATACGGCATTTGCAAATCACTTAGTACCAACAAGGTAACTGCACTTTGAGATATCTTAATGTTTGTAGCGTGGATACAGAGGAGCTTATTTAAGAAATCGTCAGTAGAGCAGTAATTGCTACCATGTCTACGAGTCAAAGTTCAAAAGTAATAATTGTATCATTAACGGAGCGGTTATTACAAGAAATTCAATGTTCTTTGTAGTAATTACTCGCATTACCTTGGACCGGCTCGACGTCGTTTCCTGCTCGTCTCTTGCGAGGACACATATCACCATATTAAAGATAAACATTAAATTCTCGTAAAACAATTGATGCGGGAACTTGACTAGCGTATTGTTGTCCTCGGTTCGCCGTTCTCAGAATATTTATTAAAAATGGCAAATGTCTATAAATAGATGAGAAGCATGGTTGCCAAGTAATGTTTATCTCGCTTATGTTGGACATAGTCGTACAGTGGTAGCTGATGTCACCGACATAATATCTCCTTAGTTTGCGCTTCGCTGCCGAGATGCACACTACAAACACGGTGACCGAATATTTGACTTCGTGAATGTTATACGACCGCTGTTATGACGAGATTTATTAGTCACTTTAGTGCCACATTATAGATACATTTTTATTCTTCACCAAACGCTGTCCTTGACTATATCTCCCAGTATATCGGAGACGAACTATTGATATATCAATGGAGACAGTTTAACATAGATCGTTGAACAATTGTTCGTCACCGAAGGATTCACATCCGGCGAATCAACCTGTATCGAATGACTCACCTCTCCGCCAAAACCGCCAGACCTTGAAATTGTGCGAAGTGCGTTCCCCTTTTAGAATAATAACGGATTATAGGAATGAACCTCTTGACTGGGTAAAGGATAATGGGGCATTTGTTAAGATCTTTTGATGAAATTGAATTAGGTCGGCTCGGTTTTTAGTTTACTATCTTCTAGACAATATGCAATATGCGCATCTTATGACCATTTTAGCTGTATATGTAACCCAACGCCGCTAAGCGTTATCACTCACTGTTATCAGATAATATTTACTAAACCTGTTATAGAAGTTTGTTTTCTGCATTCAGTTTAGAGCTTTGCAAACGTCCAAATCTGCACTCCTGTACGTGTAACGTGCAAGCAAATACAACAAATTGCGCCAGCCTGTACAAACATCCGCCGTTTACCCGCGATAACATAGCGACTGTTGCCGTCTCCTTATCTATTGGGACACCGATCTCTTCTGATTCATCGCTGGCGTCGCTTCAAAGATGCGCCAGACTCATTAAAATTCCGTCCTTGAAGTTTGCTAAATCAGCGGAACGCACTTTCGTTATTCAAAAGCTTTTACCGTCGGTTCTACTGCTGCCTACTACCGACTACGTCCATGTGATATCGTCCGCTGCGATCTCTTCAAAGATCTCAGATTGCAGTTTCAGTACGCTATAACGTTGCTATCTTAGAATCGATAAGAAGATTATGACATGTGTACAATTTGGTCTAGAGATATTTGGCACGATGACCCGATAACAGATACATGTTGACATAAAAAAAATAAACTGCATCGAAAAGAAGAAGATCTATTGACCCGATTTCAAGAAGAATTGAGACAATAGATACAGTTTTGCACCTATGTTAACTGCAGTGGTAAAGCCACCAACCATATCATAACCCATTCGCACTAATTACCATGATGCATGTCAACAGAATCATTATCGCCACTTATTCTATGAACTGATGCGGGCTCCGCTCCATTCATGGTCTGCATTGGAATCATGTGGGCTATTAGCTGGAAATACATTACTTACATTATTGGATTAACCATTGTGGAACAGTTAATCTTAACAGCCTTGATATCATGGCTAGTGCTACATTTGCACTACACATGTTACTGCTGGTGTCGACATTTTGCCTTAGTTATCCATATGTGGTAAGAACATATTATATCGATGTTCCGCCTGACTTGCTACTAAATAGTAGCTAACCACCATCCAGGAGAAAATCTGCCTCTATAACCTTACGGTGTTCCGTCAGCACACAACAGCCCTTAGGCCTAGCGTTTTCACCATCTTCAACCACATCATCGCTTACCACCATGCGATATAGTGGTCAAACGCTTGCCTATAAGATATTATTAAAAAGAAGTTGACGTACTTGAACAATTAAATGACGTATTCTTCTTAATTAGGAGAAGTAATCTGAAAAAACCAATGAAAGCCCTCCCACAGAACTATAATAGGTGGAGTATTAAACCCATTATGATGAAAGTGAAAGAAAATACAACAAAGCTGCTAATCACTCCCATGTTGTAAAAGGATACACCGAGCGATGACCTCAGTCAAGTCTCAGAGCCATGAATGAAAACGGATCATCCACCAACGATTGTGTTGGACAGAATCCTAAAGATAAAATCGCACTGGACAACCAGTCCATTGTTGATGACGATACAATCGTTCAGGGTACTGAAGGATGCAAATCGATTAGAAATTTATGCTGAATACACATAATTCTTATTTGCTATTATCTAAATAGAAATAGAGACGTAATGAGTGGATTTCATTAAAATAAAAACTGGCCAAGTGCAAGTCGGACTCGCACTAGTAGGGTTCCGTACCACACTACAGTATTTTATAAGATCGAGCAAAAAATACCACTATCATTTTTCGTCAGCAAAAAATAATAATAAACATTTTATTTCTTATAACGCCATCTAACGTCTAACAAAGGTGTTAGGGATCGCCATTTCAATATAACGCCATCTATGGGACGTTTACCTAACTAAGCGTTCATAGATGGCGTGAAATGCTGAAAAAACACGTTTCTTGTATGGGGAACCTCTATTATTTTTAACTTTATTCTGTTTTTAGTATTTGTTGCTATAGCGGCAACAGAAATACATCATCTGTGAAAATTTTAACTGTCTAACTATCACGGTTCATGAGATACAGCCTGGTGATAGACGGACAGACAGACAGACGGACAGACAGACAGACAGACGGACGGACAGACAGACAGACAGACGGACAGCGGAGTCTTAGTAATAGGGTCCCGTTTTACCCTCTGGGTACGGAACCCTAAAAAATGATCAACAGCTCTCTGCTAGGTGGCTTTTCATGCGAACCGTAGACGTTTTAATATACTCCGTCTACAATGCGAACTTTCTCAGATGTCACTGTCAAAAGCTTAAAAGAGAATCTTTGTTTATTATAGCAAAGGTCGTCGAAAATTAAAATGTTAGAAATATAAGGAATAAAAGTATCAATCGACAACGAATGAAAAGAAAATATAAGGTTCGTCAGATTTACCCAGCATGACAGCGTGAGAAGAGAACATTTCCACAGAATAAATAATAGTACAAATACCATTGCGTTCATTTTGAAAGCTAACTGCTGAGTCTCCAGGAATTAATATGATTTTTTAAGCAATCGCCCATTGACGTACAATCTAATTAATCGAAGCAATCGCCTCATTTTAGTAAAATAGCCATAGATATTTGAGAAAGCACTTTATATCTATTAAATTGTATTCTATCATCGTTTTAAAGCACGAAAGCGATTACCAATTTTCCTCGTATTGCAGTACTGCTGATAAACTAATAAAATGAATCGTGTAGGGCACTCGTCCAACGAACTGTCATTGCAAGGCACAACGAGAGGTCAATGGAAAACACATATTATTTTGCATCTTGGATAGCGTAGTTGCACTAAAGAATAACAAAAGCAGGAAGAATGGACGTAGTTTAGTAGACAAAGGCAATCTTGTACAGCAACGATAAATAATACCAGTGACATAATCGCACCCGGAACATCACATCCGGCCTGGCACCGAGCCAACTGAATCTAGCAATGGATAACATGATTTACTATCCGTTATTCGTGTCTCCCTTTCTATTTCTGTTGCATCTCCCACTTTCCATCAATGAAACTAGTTTGTCGCTCGCGCCGAATCGACTCGTTTTTGTGTTTACGTCTCCACTATAAATAGATGAACGAGAATAATTGACATCGGAGTACCTGCATCAATGTCACAGGCCGTCTTTGCCTGCAGCTTATTAACTTAATAGATGCAGTATCACGGAATGTAATAACGTGAATCATGTACAGCGTAGTTTGCGTCATCGCTCAGGTTTTCTTCGCCATATTCGATCCTATGGATGTCTCCTTTCGTTCCTTTGCGGTCGCGTGCAAGGGCATCATAAATAAATTTACTTAGCCTGCATAATAGAGCAATAAAAATATTGAGTGATTTAAAATACTGTTGAATGTAATGGTCAGCGGTCACAGTAGGAAAGATCAGTATTAAACGAAATTATGATGATGATGATGATGATAATATTAATAGCGAGGACAAGGTCGTGGCCAGTAATATAAACACTTATTGCAGCACAGTTTACACAGATGTTCAATGTGCCTTTGACTTTAAACAACAACTAATTAGAAAACATATGTCTTTTAAAAACAACAATGTACGTTAAATGTTCTGTAATTGATATATCAATTACATATTCGTTAATTGTTTTCATTGACTCATTGGCTCCCGAAACCGAATATTTGTGATAATTTTAATATATTATTCATCAAAAACAAAAAATGAGATGTTTGATAAGATAACTTCTGTTGACATTATCATCAATAAATAAAATATTCATTGTCAGGATCTAACTTGCATGGATATAATGATTAATAATGAGGTTAAACTAAAACAACGGTAAAAGGCGTGATTCGTTTCTGCATTCAATGATATAAAGATTGTAACGAATACTATATTCTGAATCAACCTAACCTTCCAAGGCTCTCTCTCTCATACTAAAAACACGATTCCCATTCACGAAGGAAGCTGAATGCATCACAAGACCTATACAAGCCTAATTGTTCTTTGTATTAACTAGAATGTTATCTCTAGATGAACGTCCGTGTGACGACGATGGACGCGGAGCTGGAGTTCGCGATCCAGCAGACGACCACGGGCAAGCAGCTCTTTGACCAGGTGGTGAAGACCATCGGCCTGCGAGAAGTATGGTTCTTCGGCCTCCAGTACACCGACTCCAAAGGTGACCTCACTTGGATCAAGCTATACAAGAAGGTTAGTTCTAATTCAGATCGTCCCGTAATCGTAGCTTATTTTTGCAGATATTATTATATATTCCTACATTCTACAGATCTTACGGAAAAACGACATTTACATATATTAGGAAATTAAATAGCTGGATTGCTTATGTGAACGTATCGGCCTTAAACTTAAAATAGAGTTTAATAATCCCATTAACATATGAAACACATTTAGGTTGCAAAAGCATCGACAGCTCGGCATTAGCGATATGGATGCTCGTGTTATCGGATTTGTCGATGTTTATAGCGCGGAGGCGGCTAGTGCCGGCCTAAATGCTGATTATTTTTAGCGTGACCGCCCAAGTTCAAGTTTGTTTTGGTTCTGTGCCCGCGCTCGCCAACCCCACATGTTGCACTATATGAGTTATTGCCCGGTTTTCTCCACACACGGAATGTTTACTTGTATCTTTCGCTGGTTATCTCGACACGCGATAAATTCGATGCCGTTTGGATAATACTTTAGTATTCTCGATTGCATCGACTAACGCGTGAGTGCTGACAGCGTTTTCCTTCAACATTGTTTCTCCTTGAGATTTAATAAGCCCGCAGTTCTCATTCGATCAGCGTGCGTTTCCGCCACTTGTCTCCGTCCATAAATATACAATTCTGTGAAATTGTTTTCCTCCGCTCTTATCCTCTGCAGATGACATTGACCTGGTAATGCAATGTCGACATGTAGCACTTTGCGCTGAATATCATTATCGAAACCCACCAGGCAGTATCTGAGGCCACCGGCTTTAGTGTCTCAAAACATTAATATTCAGAAAGGTCGTCGATGACTTTCTTTCATTTGAAACGAGTTGTCGATCGGCAGTATTCAAATGTTCAATCAGTTTGCTCAGCAGCGATTGTACCGTTTGAGACTGATGTAAAAAAAGTTCATCTGTTTTTTTTTGTCATCGTCGAGCTGAATTCATCTTCTCTCATTGTTGAGATCGATGCAGCTAGTTCGCGGACGAATTATTTTTGCACAATCGCCACAATCCGCCACATGCTAATGCTCGTTGAATAAATCTCAATTGAAATATTTTCTTTGTCGATTATTAATTAACGTCCTTCACTAGATATCGTTAGCATGTTTTTAACATTAGGGCTGAGCCGTGTCGGATACAGGAGTATCCATTATCACTAGTACTATTAACATACGATAAGATATTAAAACAACAGCTTTTTTACCTTTGAATCGAATCTGTATAATATTTCCTGACTTGCTGAGCTACAAAACCGATTAAATTATTGAATTGCTTGATAAATATAATTTAAATATATGTTGTAAGCTGATATGTAAATATTTATTTCGGTGATGTATTCTTTAGGTTAGATAATATTATTCTCAGTAAAATCTCGTTTTTCATTGATATGTGCAATGATGTGATTAGATACTTCATTTGCACGTTCCTCCTAGTAGGGAAAAAGGTTGTTGTTTTAATATTTTATTTTACTGTAAGTATAACATTATAAAAATATAAATACTTCTGAATAGTTAAGCATAGAATAAAATATGAGCTGTTTATAAAGCCACCATATTTTCGCGCTCCATGGTGACGTCAAAACACACACTGCTGTCACCACAGATTAAATCTTTGTCATTGAAATAGTACGTTATATATCGTACAACAGTGCATACTATTTCTATGACAAAGAATTAATCTGTAGTGACAACAGAGTTATATCTTGTGACGTCATTTTCTAATTGAACATAAATGGAGTCTAATTAAAATTTTCCTCGCTCATTTTGCAATTTTCATAGTATATTTTAACTAATTAAAAAGTAATATTAATAAAAACATATCTAACGTTGTCAGAACTAAAACTTTTCGAAAAAAAAGTATATCACATGCATATTCCCTCCCTGTTATTCCGAACTGTTACTTAGATTTAATGCAATAATTCCAATTATCCGTGACTTTTATAGGTTTTCTTCATATTATTTCTATTTATAAGAAACGTCCTATTTTCATAACAACGATATCTAAATACATTTCCATTAAATAAAACGGACGTGCTATTACTTACATCGTTTATGTATTGCAGAGTTATTGTGTACCGATAAAACGTTATACAATAGTGTATGAACAGGTACTTTGACTGCGAACAATCTGGAATTACTTCATCGTTTGAGTCGTGATGATTTCTTTTTTGCTGCAAGGTGGTAAGCTAAATGGTTGCATTTGTATCGGAAACATGTTTTTTGCTACTCATGTCATATCAACACTGGAGTTCTTGGTTGTATCGTTAGGTGTGATGTTGCCGTTTTCAGAGAGAGAGCGAGAGAGACGTTGACAAATTTTCTTTTGCGACAAAGTTCTAAATTGTCGTATGGTGTTGATGAAAAGCCTGGTGACGTGCAGCCTGAGTCACCTCATCGGCCACGGCTGTGGGTGTAGTGTATACATGCTAGACGACCGTTGCAACACCCTTCATATGTATAAGGTCGAAATTAACATTTCCATCAACGTTTGCTTATTGGGAAAGCCGACGTTTTCAATGGTAATTCGATTTAATTGTGAGATAACATTCTTTAGTATCGTCTATGTACTTGGGTCACGCAATTCGAATACAGCTTTGATTGAGGATTGAAGCACAAAGTTTAAAAAAAGGCATAAAAAATATTTTGCAAAATATAATCCACTCGCTGCGCCCCGCAGCTTCGCCTGCGTTAAAATGTATCCTATAGCTGCAAAATTTCACCTAAATCGGTCCATCTGTTAACCCGTGAAGAAGTTCCAAACAAACAAACAAACAAATATACAAACTGACTTTCGCATTTATAATATTGGTGTTGATTGGTGTTGATATCCCTTCTGAATCGGAAAAATATTGGAATATTGCTTGTACCTGTAATTTCAAGTGAGACTGTCCTATCACGGATTCAACCAAGAAAATTGGAGTACTACCATAAACATTATTACAAGCGTATATGCCAAACCAAGATCCGTTTTTTAAACGATCAAAAATTGCACCAATGAACATCCTCGCGTAGAGCAATGTTTCAAGGCACTTCTCGCTATAAACTCGCTTCCAAGAGCTCATTTATATGAAACTGACACTAGCTCTAGAGCTCGATGTGATGTTGATACAGTTCGCAAACTAAACTGCGGACGACGCGAAAAATAACAAGAACTACTCGAGCGCTTTTGATCTTTTTCAGTTTGATAATGTTTGGGAAATGTGAAGTGGGAAATGTGAATACACTTAAAATTTGCCAAGTGAATTAACAAGGCCGTTAATATATAGGCTATAAATTCAGTTATCATAATAATAAAAAATAGGTTGACCATTCCACATGACGAGAACCTCGTGAAGGCCGAGAAGGAAAGCTCAGCAAGTACCTTGACTTGGCTCACGAGGTTACCGCCATGTGGGATGTTGACTCGACTAGCATTGTCCCGATAGTCGTTTCTGCAAACGGCCTAATATCTCGCTAGATGGCTGTGTTAAGGGCCAGGCACGCATTGTCAGGAGTTCCTCTCTCTGCAGCCCTAACCACACCACCATCAGCATGTGCCCCAAGTTGCAGCGCCCTAACTCTAGATTTTTGTAACGTTTTATGTTCATAAATAGTAATTTTAGTAAATTGTTAAACACAATCCAAAACATCATCGTACCGACGGGACTCGAACCCGCACCCCCCGGATTACACGTCCAGGTGCTCTGCCAATTAAGCCACGGTTCGATCCATCGATACGACGAAATTAGTGGATTGCATTTGTTAACCGAATTATGCATTGGTGGCGCCATCTATGACTACTTATTACGTAAGTTAATCATTCGGAAGAAATCATTACAGTTTTCAAATCCTTCGAGAGATGTTGCACTGCGTAAATCAAATATTATGTTTCTTTGAAGTGTCACACACTTTATATTTTTGTAATTGTTGTGTTTAACAATTTACAAAAATATAAAGTGTGTGACACTTCAAAGAAACATAATAATAGTAATTTTGTTTATTATATTTATATAAGTACTACTTATATTGCAAAGAGCCTAGACCTAAGTTAAGAAAGCAAATATTTAAATAAAAATGTTTATTGGTAGCATTTTACAGTCTTCGTATAAAAAGGTACAGGCACTATGTAGGTTTATCATCAACCTTTGCAAGGTACCCCTTACATTTGTGAACACTTTCGCCTTGTACTAGGCATATTGAGCCTGTATTACTGGGTCAAGTAGCCTCCCTTTAGTCAATCTTAGCCTCAAATTGTAAACAATCGGAGTGCAAAGAAGCAATGTGTTTACTTAATTGAAGAAAAGTGTTTCAGTTATGTATGAACGACTATTCAACTGTCCACAGTCCAGCATGTTAAGTCAGACATGATCCTTGCTACTTCAGATCTCATTGTGAGTTACCTTCAATTAGGCTTAATGAGTCAATAGGGAATATGCATGTAGTATACATTTACTTGAAATCATTTATTTTTGAATCATTATTGTTCTGGTGTTGTTTGTTAAACATTTTTTTATGTATAAAATACTCTTAAATGTGTTAAAATATTATATGAAAAATGCAAAATAAGCGTGGGAAATTTTAATTTGCAAAACACATCACCTCTTTTAAATTAGAAAGTGATGTCACAGGGCACCACACGTTCTCCAGAGATTAAATCTTTGTCATTGAAATACTATGCACTGTTGTACGAATACGTATTATTTATAGTAAAAAGATTTAATCTGTGGAGACCGTGTGGTGCACTGTGACGTCACAAAGGCGCGCGAAAACTTGGCGGCGTTTTAGATATCTCATATTTTTTCAATGCTAAAACTATTTTTTTTAGCTTAATTTGAACACTTTCAGTATTATTTCATTTTTTTGCTGTGTTAAATGGATGTAATCAGCGAATTAAAAATATTTAAAAAAATCATGCATATTCTCTATTGCTGTTCTCTTAGTTAAAGAATTACATAAAGTAGTTCGGCGACATTACCTACAGTCTAATGTAGTTTATCAACAGTGGCCAGTACCGCCTACCGCCTTAGTTTATCAAACACAGGCCTCAATGAGTGTTTACATTCAGGCACGTGGCCAATGGCACTATAGTTAACTGAACATCTATATTGATGCCAATTTGTTCCTTGTACTAGACCTCCCTGAATTTACTTATGTAGGCTTGGAGGCTTCGAGTCTTTTTGAGTCTTCTGGGTATTCAGTAAGCTGAAGGTAAATGGGATCAAGGTGTATATATAAAAGTAGGAAATCTCAACCGCATCAGCACCATAATGGAAAAAAAAAATCCCGATAGAATTACAGATAGCATTATTATTTTAATAACCTAATTCCCATGAGTCAATCAACACCACGTGTAAAGTAAATCCATATTATTATTCAGTCACAGTCAGTGTCGGTATAAGAAAAAGTTTCTTTCACATGATGACATAATAATTGACCACGTATCTAAACTGAAGAGATCCTTAACAAATTGTATGTAGGAATAAGCTCCACAACGACAATCTACTTAATTAAGATAGTTTAAAAACTAAAACAACCGACTTCAATCAAGACGCGAGTCAATTTCAGTAGCAAGTTTGAGACGTTTATCGTCATATCTCTGGAGATACTTATCAGATCTCGATGAAATTACAATGGGACCACTTCGAAAACGTACCCTACCGATTACAAAAAGAATAATTTAAATCGGTTCCCAATTGACGGAGTAATCGCGAAACATACACACACAAAAAAAAGAAAAAAAATCATACAGACGAATTGAGAACCTCCTTCTTTTTGGAAGTCGGTTGAAAAATAAAGGACCGGTCGTCAGAAGTGAAAATTTAAAAATGAAACACGCGTGTTTTAATTGTGTACAACGCTATCTATCGGATTTGTTAGGAGCTTACTCGAAGAAGCGTTAAGGGAATCAGTTTGCCGGACGATAACAGCCTGTCAGGAATCACAACAGGCCACAGTTTCGCTTCAGGTTTCGGACTGACAAACTAGAACCGAGAGTTAGCAGGCTGCCGGCAGGCAATAATCGTTTAAGTGAGTGGGCTATGCAGACTTTGGACGGCAGGCCGCCTGATACGACCAGGGACTGCGGGCGAACTGATAATCTGTGGGGCCCTTTACATAGCCGAGCGTTACGCGAGCGTTACGGATTACAGCTCAATCCCATTCAATACCCATAAATTAAAGTGCTCAGCGCGCCTAAAGAAGTGATCTCTTCAGAAATACAATTTCAAGCAATCAGAGAGATCGTTAACTTTGCGTAGATTTCCTTGACTAGAACCTTGATCCCAGACAAGGAAACTATAAAGATAAAGCGGCTTATTTCAGCAGAAATTATGACGATCGTGCGTTATCTACCGTTGATAAAGCGCTTTAATGCTATATTTGATTTGGCTTCCTGCCTTGTGCCGAATATAGTTTTGCAGATTGCTTTATCCTTAATGGTTTATCTTGATTACAGAAATTCACGTAAATGAATTGGTTATCCCCCTGATTTCCATTCCCCGTTACCTTCGTCTTTTTTAAAAAACATTGCGTGTAAATACAATGACTGGATGTAATTTGAAAAAAAAATAATGCCTCCATACTCACTAAGTGATCCTTTTTTTTATGCGAACCTACGAAGGTATCACTGTCTAAAGCGTTTTTTTATATTATAGCAAATGTCGTAAAACATTACAAATGATAAATTTAAGGAATTAAAGGTGTATAGACACCATCGACAACGAATAAAGAGGTTTGACAGATTTCTGAGGCATACTCTCTCAAACAAAAAAATAATGTTAAGGAGTTCTGAGGTAACAGCTCACGCCCGCACCGCCCCCCGCGAGTGTCCGTGTGTGTCTCACCTCGTGACGTGTCCCCCGTGGTGTGTATGCCTCGCCTCTATATTATCGAATATGATGAAAAACGAGCTCTGTGGTTTCATGGTGAGCCATAGGAGAGTTGAGGAGAGTCCGTTCACTTTCCATTTGTGTTGAATCTCTAGGAACTAATGTTTCTTTCTTTTTTAAGAGATCGCATGTTAAAATTATTAGATGTTTACATCGATCAGGCTATCCATCAGTATCGTTGAAACATGATCTACGACTTTATTGATTGATTTCTCATAGTGCTAATCTGAGGTCATGATGACTCACTAATCGGAAGCTTAACTCTCATGTACTGACTGTGTACGATACATACGGTTATGCATGTGTGTGCGCTTATCAGTTCCCAACCGTTAACGGCCATATTTTAATTACGTCCAATCGGTGTGGTCTATTTATAATGATGATGCAAACTTTACGAACAAATGTTTTGGTATCATCAAATACAGTTCTTGGGTCTTCTTCTTCTTTCATGTTGTTCGTGAAGCTTCGTAAGAATTGTCACTAATTATATATTAAGACCAACATTGATTTGGCAACATTATACAAACTCTCATTAATCAGGCTTCTATTCGACTTGTCGAGGGCATAAGAGCTACATCTTAGATTCGCATTTCTTCATTAGAAAGACTATTGTCTATTTGCACTTATAATAATGAGATTCGAAGTTCCGATGTATTTGTTAATGTTTCAAACTCTACAAGCGAATTAAAAAAAAAAATACACCAAAATTTAGAACGGATAGGGTGGACACAGAGTCGTGTTCATATAAAATATCTTTTCGCGAAGATATTTAACAAAGTAGGTACGTTAGACGATTAAAACGGTCTAGCGGATGTAAGTGGTATACATTTCTCCCGTGCAAAGTTGACCTTGTATATTTTGTCTTTAAAAATAAATAGTCGCTGAACAGTCATTACTTTTCGCACATAAATTATTAACAGTATTCAAATCGAACATCATATTAATATTTCCTAAATTCACAACAATAATTGGTTTTCACAATAATGAGAAAACTAGTTATTCAAATATGTGACTATTTGATAGGTAAGCTATTCTCTAATTAAAATGTTGCAGGGGCAAGTATTTTAAGTAAAATGTATTGTAGGATAGGAACTAATATATGAACTATCTCGAAATGAAATAACTCTCACTCAGGTCATCTATGTTTCTCAAGATGTTAATTTTTTGAACTAATTATTCGAATGGTTTGCTTTTTTAACGGCTTCGTTTCTCAGTTAATACGCATTAGTGACGCGTTGAAACCTTCTTTTCCTGTCATTGGTTTGAATTCCAGCCAGGTTCTGTGTGATGAACATGCTTTCTGCTCTTGGATGTTACAGTTCGCCAGGGAATCCAAATGCGAGATGTCTGTTCTTGTACGTAGCTATAACTTTATTACCTGCTTCATCAATATCATCAAATCGTCGCAAATCAACTGTTATTGCCACTCCTATAATATTCTTGGCTTATTATAGGTCTATAATATAGCGAAACTATATAGACTCTATATAGTTTTGCTATATTAGTACGAGTACGCTGGCGGGTATGGTGTTTGGTTCACCTACGTAATCTTCACTCTGTGTTATCTACACGAGGCAAGATGTCACGATTCTAGCGAATAATGGCTGACCACAATTTGCTGTAACCCTAACGATTATATACAAAGTACTGTTTGTATTGTACCAAAAGCATCTAACTATGTTGATGACTGCTTTTTGTTTGTGGTATATTTCGTCATCTTGATATGATCAGTAATTATTTTCTTCTACATTTGTGGTAACCCCCGTTTGAGCTGTGACGTTAATAATCTTTCAGATTTTTCGCTGTATAGATATTTGTTTGGTCTCTAGCATATTTTCGCTCGTAAAATTATTTATGATTTGGTTCATAAATGAACTTAAGAGCTGACTCGTAATGACAACTAATATGTGTAGTCGCAGAATTAATTCTTACTTGTCATTCATGAGAATTATATTTATCTCCAGCCTTGTCATTATGGAGATGTCATTTGAAGGTTATTCATATAATTTTTATCTACTACATGGACTACAACTTTTACAATATGCTTTGCGTTTATGGTTTGTGATATTCATTTGATGCTTTGGTATTCTACTGCTTATAATTTTGAATTAAGTAAATAACCTTTATTTAATGCCACAGGATAGATGTGTGTATTACATATTTAAGGTCGGTAATTTTGGTTTTTTATTATTTCTACTTCTATAAAAGTCGTTCAACTTCCAAGTAATAGAACTAAAAAGTCAAGCAATAGATCATTACTCTATGGTTATCTTAATTTGTCTCTTCAAAAGCCTCAGTGTTCAATAGTTTATCTTCAACAATTAAATTACTGTCGTTATCTGTATGCATTGACCTAAAAATGTGTATATTTTTAATAACTTTTACAAGCGTAGGAGTCATTTTAAGTTGATTCATGTTTGCGTCCGCAGTGACTAATCGTGTGACGTCTGACAAGCCTCAATTATGTACCAATTCAATAATATGCTATTGCTGAACTTTAATTACTTTGAATTCCTTATCTTTTAGTCATATTTATACGCTACTAGTACAGCTGCACGTAGAATTATAGAAGGATCACTTCTATTTATACCATTTTTCTCATGAATGAGGCAGCTTATTAAATCATCGTCGCTGTAGGTTTACAATAATTCTGAATAGTCTATTAGAATACCAATCATACCATAGAAGGTAAAGATAACTCTCATTCAGTGAGATTTCTCAATCCGTTTGCACAAGTGTCCTCTGTTAACTCGTCCTACTGGATAAATAACTATTACTCGCCGCAATCAAGTTATTTTATTGATGGCTATTCAGTATTCACGTGCAAATGGAAATTTATTCAAACGGTTTCATAAAGGAGTCTTTCATTTTAAATAGACAAACGTGTATGGATGGATGTTTTAGCTTTCGAAGTTTTCGTATCTATTGCTTGAAGAGAAGACGTGAACTCTGGTAGGCTTCGACAAAGACAGTGGCAAATGACAAACCAATCAGAAGTTCCATGATGACGATGATCGGTGCTAGCCAGCTCGGAAGACGGATTGAGATAAATGATGTAGTAGATTAGATCAAAAATCGACTATTGTCCTGCTACTTGCGTCACTGCAGTCTTCCATTTTCTGACAAGCACGATTCCATCTCAGACCACATCGTCACTTAACATCATGTGAAATAGTTGTCAAGTGCTTATCTGTCAGTCAGTCAGCGTCTTGTATGTATAGTGAGGTGTGTTTGTGAGTTATATCATCTACCCGTGTCGTGTTTGCCGTACTCATTCATATCTCGGATTCCGGTTCTGGTAGGTATAACGCCACGGTCGGACGCTCCTCGTAGCAGATACCTGTTTAATACTTTCATGTTTAGCCATTATGGCGGCGATGGAATATCTCTTGGTATTCAAATATGATTTGTCAATGTGCTGAGTTGTGGTGTTTCAATTACTCATACCTATATATGTGTAGCATAACTTTGATATAATTTGCGAAATGTTTACACTTTATTGGTAGGTCTACCTACACTACACTATAGGACTTCTGCCTTAGGAGACCCCTAGGGCGGCGGTACCAGTTATTCTCCACCATTCTGTCAGTCATTATGCAATGAAAAAGAAATGTTCTTTGGGGTTTATAGTTAAGATTCCAGTGAAATCACAGTGCATGTGAGAGTCAACATCTAGATGTCAATGTAACTGGTGCAGTACAATGACCCAAAATTCTGATAATCCATAGTTCTGCGTGCAACATATCTGTTATAGGTAGACGCCGTCGCTTACCATCAGGCTTCCGTCGTGCTTGCTCTAATGCCGCACATACCTAAAAACAACATAATGAAATAACACTGATTGCTAAAGGAAAACCTAAACCTGTCAATGACAAATTACACAGAGTTTTCGTATTTCCCCAACTTGGTTTTGTATGTAATGTCCACATTTAGTCGTGAATCTGAATCACGTGTTATTGTTAATATAACTTCATGGAAACTTGGAAGGTTTATTCTGTTTACATTGAGACACTTGGGTGCGGATGATTTAGACTACGAGAGTCTAGCCCACATGTGTATGAGATCATGCTTGCGCAAAAAATGCCCCCACGGGCAAACTGTTACAAATACTTTTGTGTGAATCAGATTTTTAATGTTAGCAGTTCGTTAACCATTTACAACATCAAATTAGAATTAATTAAATTGAATTGTTGGATAGTCTTACCAAGTGTCAATAAGCCATAACTACCTAACTATATTGTTACTTATCCTGACTGTCATACCTATTTATGAAATCTTTCAACTTTTGATACTTTCTTATCTACCCTTAGCGTGCATCAAGGTATACCTATTTCTAGTTCTAGATATACTCTTGAAATACTTAATGCTTTGAATCTTGAACCTCACTCAATGTTTATTCTGATGTAAACTAGCATAATTAAAACCTCACTCTGCACGAAATTATTTCACAGTCATTATGAGACGTCCATTCCGAGCAGACTTTCCAAGAGACAAACCGCTTACAAACACAATTATGCATCATTAGAACAAACTGCTGATAGTTAGTTTGCGTTATTACGTACACTGTTTCCAGAAATACGTGTTTTATTCACTTTTCATGTTTCTTGGTGGAAATTATGAATAACAAACAGTCTTATCTGTCGATAAGCAACATTGGAATTTACAATACATAGTTAGGTTGTTTAAAGTCTAGTATTGCGAGTAGCCATCACAAATCTGTCGCTGCATACGGAGTTTGTTTACGAAAGTGTGGATTAGCCAGAAAAGATCAATGAAAAGTGCAATATGTCGCAAGAAGATTAATATCCCTCAACGGCATAGTTATGTGCGCACACGCATCGGTGGGTGCGCGCACGCGATCTCATTCTCCCAGCGGTGGAGGAATGCTGCGTTTTTGTCGCAGATAATTACGATGAGCGTCGCGTACGGCCCCGATACCTGCCCGTACATCGGTGACGTTGCGTCACCACGTCGCCTTATCTGCCTCGGAGATAGTGAATTCGGCGCCTAATCGCTCCTTGATAGTACGCTGGCCTTGAAACGAAGCGCAACGCTTTACTAGGAAGTATAATATCACATACACACATGTGCTCGCTAACTCGCTAAATTGTCGAGAAAATAAACCGCTTCTAGGTCAAGTGGTAGAAATTCCAATGTTCATAACGATGTTTTTCTTAATACATTTTTGCATGTATCAATTCTTACCGTATTGTCGTAGCGTTATCTACTTTTGTTGCATGTCAATATTGAATGTCATGATCACCTTGAGAACAACCGCAATAACTCGCAATGTAGAGAGAGAAAGAGCATCTTATCTTTACCTACGGTCCCTTCCCTAACATTAAAGTTTACATAGTAAGGTGAAAACGGGCACGGTGTGTTCGTACGCGGCAGGTTAGGAATCGACACATAGTAGTCGTGGCCAGCCAAGCGAGACATGACGGCCGCCTGACCTCGTTCCCACGGCTGCCATCACCACCAGGTGTGAGCATCACGACCTCATCTCTACAAACAATGTGACGACCTTGAATCTCTGATGCCAATCACGAATCCGCTCTATAGAACTATTCAAATCTATTTTACGACGGAAACAGTTTCTGGTCAATTTTGTCACATTCAACAGTTGATACTCATCATCTGTTCCGAGAGGGGCCGTTGCGTCACATCAAGTAATCTGCGTATGTCAATCACTACCTCCCAACATGTCGAAGAATATCCACTCCCAACAAGATATCGCCACTAATCGACCTGTACCCAAAACGGTCAGCATTAACGGTAGTTGAACATTAATCAGGTAGGCTGTTATTAATTCGGCTCCATTTGTTGGTATAACGGCCGCACTCACAAACCGACAGGTTGACATTGGACGGTAGTTAGTGGAATGGTCATCGTTACCACAACTCGGGTCCATATAATCATACTGCCAATTGATTTGTGACAGTACTTACCGATCCGTTTGATAATTGACGTCATCAATAAAACCACCTCGGAAGATCCTTTCCACTCGAAAGGCGGCATGTACTGATGTTTGCTACGTGACGTCAGCCTTGCGTCAAACGCGAATATCATATCTTGACATGACCGCATCGTTTCATTTCGTTTCACTTGTAAACAACGATACGCGATTTAAAAGCGCATTTGAACATTGCAGAACGTAGTAGAACTGCTTTGAGGAATGAAAGTTAATGGTTTTTCCGCGCTCACGTGTCGGTGTTCTGATAGCCGCATCTCACATGATGATTGTCGTTAAAACTTGTTCACGAAATGAGCTATGCGACAAAATGCTCGACGAATACAGCGATAGCCTCGGTCTTAATGGTCGCTTCAGTTTTATGTCGCCGCTGTGAACATTACACGACGCACGATTATATACTCGGTCATGATGAGCCGCTGGCAAAGTAATAGTATGTTAGTGTTGCATAATTAGTCGACAACGGTTGATCGAGGTAACGAGTGAGGTGATTCGAGAGATGACTCGGCGATAGCGTCCTCGCAGCTGGCCCGTCGACGACATCAAACGGCGTACTGGGAGCGGCCGCGGGCGCGCAGACAGGTGAAAGTGCCGTGACGAAGTGCCGGCCGCGGCTCGCGCGACCTTGCTCCTCTCCGCTGCACCGCATAGCTGGCTGCGCTCGGATATCCTCGCGAACCTGCTTAGCTAACTACACGTACTTGGAACGAGTTCCTAATATGCAGCACTCGATACATGCTCTACCTAACGGAAGCGTGAGAACCATCGAAGTTTCTCCTTATCTCTAATTCACTATTTCTAATGTTATCCATTGAAGTTAGTTGCTAAATCGAAACCGAACTTACCGGAACCCAGTCGATGTTGTCAGTAGTTGAATACATTATCGCCGGACGCATAAGGTAACATTCCGAATGCCGAATTGAGCTGCGCTGCGGTCGCAATGCACCGTTTTCCTCCTAATGAGTAGGTAGTAATTGTGGCAAATATTCGAGAGAAGGGTCGAGCAAGGTGCCCATGGCGTGGCGTCGGCCGCGATCTAGGTTGTGTTAGAGTGAGCCCGGCTAGCGGTCATCTCTGTCTGCCACCACACCTCGCTGAGAGTGGTGCGTGCGCGAATGTGAATTCACCAGAAACCTTCATTTTGTACTCGTGCAGCCTTCGATTTACCTGAGGTGAACTGAACATAGTTTGACTACATTTACCTTGACGACATATTTCATTTCACGTTACGAGTTTGTTGTGATGTAAGGGCTAGATACCATTATTGGATCCCGCGTCAATATGCCGTATATATGTTTTATTTTCTATTACAAGCTATTTTGTATAGACTACACTTTTACAAGTTGCCCAGTTTCAACTGACCGAGTGACCCAAAACAGAAAAGGACCTCGCGCTGATTTAAAAATACGTAATTTTGCGTGGCTCGATTGTCGATTCGAATCTTGTACGCGCACGTAGTCGACGC
The DNA here is from genome assembly GCA_954871355.1 of Cabera pusaria. Taxonomy (NCBI): domain Eukaryota; kingdom Metazoa; phylum Arthropoda; class Insecta; order Lepidoptera; family Geometridae; genus Cabera; species Cabera pusaria. The sequence goes on from OX940894.1 coordinate 27,064,525, forward strand.
GGCGACCCGATTAAAAACTCGCTCGGCAGCTTTGATTTACTTTTTCCCCGATCGAGGAAAAAGTTTGTTGTGAGAAAGGTGCAACGTGCAGCACGAGTGTCTGACTCCCGCCGGTACGTGCTGTGTCAAAGTAAGCCGCGGTGTTGCGGAGTCTTCGCCATTCGCGCATGAGAACAGCTGATTGTGCAGGTATCGAGCGGGGTCAACGACCGTACTTTCGCCGCTCCCACGACTGCATTGCTCAACGCTCGAGGTGGTTGAGACGCCGCTAGGCTCGCCAAGGGTAACTCGATCTCGGGGAGTCGCTTTAGCGGCCCGGATCCGTTTACCTCCTACGCTCTGCCACCTGCGAGCCACAAACCTCTTGTTTGCTATCAAATTACTCTGCATCTCAACAAACCGTTTGCAAATAAATCTAGTTGGTAGATTTAGATCGCTGTAAATATTCCTGCATGCAGTAGAATGTCAGCAAAGATGTGAATATCCATGCACATCTGAGTTCATCGACTCCGTGACACGGTTCAATCTAGGAGAATGTTAACGCCATTGTAAATCATCCTTTTAAGGTCCTCACGCACCCATAAACCCGCTCGTTAAGCGAATTAAACCGTGATTAAAGGGGTGTATGCCATAATTAAGCTACGACAGCTGCACAAAGATGTAAAACAGAACTTTTATTCGTATAGGTCTAAATCCGCCTAAGTAAACGTATTCAATTTGAAAACTTACAAGTGTTCTAATATCTCATCAATCTTGATAATCATCATTAACAGCCAGTATTCGTCGACTGTTGGACATCTCCTATGGCACGTTATTGATAATATAGTTAATGAAAAGTACAATGCAGAAATCATTTCAATCCAATAAACTAATTAGTACCTATCGTAAAGTTCATGATTAAACGTAATTATGAAGGAACCTTCAATTAGAAAACATTACCAATGAATATTTTACATTGAAGCCTGACAGTCTGGTGGAGAAAACGGGCAAGGTGCTCACTTACATGTCCAGACCTGTGAAGAAGCTCATATCTCCGGTGGAAGACGACGAAGAAGCAGATTATGAGCGAGCTGATGACCTGGTAAAATCTCGAACGATTTGGAACAACTAAGGCTGGTGGAAAAGGCTAGATTATTTAAGGAGTACAAAGCTAGATACTGCTACTATTGCTAAAAGTTTCTATGACATCATTCGTTGTAGTTAGTTCTATTCCTCAATATTGTATTTCGAATTTCTTTAGAACTTTGCTTTTTAGAATGTTTTAATTTCCCAAAACCTAATGGATTGTAGTTCTATCAAAACATAAAAGTGATTAAATTAAATATTTTAAATATCTTTGACACATCTACCTACTCTCTGATTAGCTTCGACAATGTCCTCTGATTTCAAGATGATGGGGTTTATTATTTTTACAGATTAACTATTTTCTTGATACCTTAGTTATTATAATCCTTCATACTTTCTTGCTATGATAATTTTGAAATAGTCCTTTTGACTACTAACTAATGTCGGTTTGCCTATCCTTAAGACCCTCACTTCGTAAAATCGTTATATTAAACCAAATGTTATATGATATTCCTTTACCACAGTTATAAAAATGTGCCTTTATATTGGCATTTATCATTGTCTATAATTTATGGTTTACAAAAATACTTTAAAACGATCAATGGCAAAGCTTTTCAATATGTAGAACAGCCGTGACCGTTCTGGCCGTCTATTGAATCCCGGTGTTTGATATTCTAAAATTCTTGGCCAATCAATCTGGTTTTGTGTGGTTGTTGATTACAATCAAGTTTTGTGAGTTACTGATCTGTGTTAATTAATATACATGAAGTATAGGGCAAAGCTAGCGTATAATGAGTATATCATCACTTGAGCGATGATATACGCGAGCTGGCTGTCACCGGTTAGAAACACATAGCTGAAGATCGAGTTCCATAAGTGAGGCCATGTCCAGCTGTGGACAGAAACTGGCTGATGATGATAGGGCAAAGTTTCGTGAGCCTCGTGCTATATGAATACTGACTTATGTAGGTACTGTAAGCCCCTGACTTATTATCTTAAGATAGATAATAAGTCAGGTTTTATAATCAAAATCTATTAATCAATCACTAAGTCATGATGACTGAAGTAATAGGTTTTATAATCAAAACCTATTACTTCAGTCATCATGGCGTGTTCTTTCGAGATCTGTGTTTTACTAACGGAATACTATGAAATAGGATATGTTTTCTTTGTTATATATATATATATATATATATATATATATATATATATATCTGGGTTACCGAGCAAAGCTCGGTATTGTATGTTTTTTTTTTTTTGCTAAATCGAGTTTTTTTTATTTCTTTTGGCTCCCATTAATAGTTTTACTCATAAAAGAAGGAAATAAAAAATTGAAAACAAAAAAGGGAAAAATAGTAATTTAATCTCGTCTCGAACCAAGGACCTCCCGAACCATCGATCTTCCACCGAGCTATCATAACGTTGTCAAATGAGTCGAAATTACCCTTTGTATTCTAATGATATTGTAGCAGTTTTTCAACGCCTAAAAAGACGAATAAAACAACATTTTCTGAAAATGAATCCTAGCTAGATCGATTTATCGCACCCGAAATCCCCTGTATACTACATTTTGTGAAAATGAAAATCGTTGGAGCCGTTTCCGAGAATCAGATTATATATATATTTATATACAAGAATTGCTCGTTTAAAGGTATTAGATATACTTGTGTTTCTGGTAGATTTGAAGCGATGCTGTCATTAGCATCAACACATCGCTGTCTTGATTTGTATGATTAGAATAAATAGGTACTCCTAAAGATTGAGTTACGTAATTTTACATTTGTATTGAAATCTAAATGTTGTTGTTACGGTCAGAAAACGTTATAGATTGACCCATTAGATAACCACCTTTAATGCTATCGTTTATCAAGGGTCAGTTTCACCGGGTTCTGATAGCCCTATTAGGAACTTGTCTGACAGATGTTTGATAACTTTTATATGGCGTCATCTGTCAGATATCTATCTGACACTTTATCAGAGAGGTGAAACTGGTCCCAAAACTGACATAATGTTGAAATTATTTGGTTTTACTTTATGTATTGTGATGGCAGTTAGCTTACCTTATACTCGTGTAAGAATACCCCGACGTTGATACCTTCTGTCAACAAGATTGATCTTATAGCGATCATCTCAACTCTGTATACTTTACAGAAAAATAAAGATGATGTAGTAGTACTATTTAAAATGGAAGAAGGATTAAAAAAGCTAAAATAAGATGGCTCAAGGGTTCAACTTCATCATCATAATCTTTCTACTGCCGAACGTAGGCATCTCACAAGACAAGGTGAAATCTCATCTGTCAAGATTCTTGCATCTCCATTTTTTTACAGTTCGCGTTGGTAACAAAACGTTGGTTACTATAGTAAATTCAGATGATAAATGACTAGCCTTATCGACTATATATATATATATATATATATATATATATAAATATATATATATTTATGATATAAGGTAACAGGACAAGCATGACGCTCGCCTGATGGTAAGCGAAGACGTCTGCCTATTACAGATACAGAGGCATGCAAAATTCTAGACAGCCAGAATTTTGCCAGAATATATAACGTGTAATTAACCAGACTGCGGTGTACTTAGGTATTAAGTCGCCGTACCGACGATAATCACTTTCATTCGAACCGTTTAAACTGACGTTGAACGAATGCTAAATAAAATACGATTTCACAGCTGTAGAAAAAGCACAAGGCCTCTGTTCATATGCGAGTTGAGGGCACTGTAGTTCGGTTGATATTGACAAGATAGTAACGCATATTAAACAATGACTCTTCTATCTAGATTCAGTACTCACACTCCTAGGTTTTAATTATGTCTGGACTTCTGGAGCAAACATTGGTGTGATGATTGACCACAGAAATATTATCTTACTTAATGTCGAATCTTGGTAGTGTGTCAAGTTCTATGCCATATAAGCAGATCTATTAGTAAAATAATTCATCCCGCCGAAGACTTGCAGTTATGGAGCAAGACAAGAGAATATTTTTATCGCTGCGATCGATTTGTAGGTCAATCACAATTTAAGCATCGATGTAAAAAGCTTCCATATGTTTCTTTATATTCCTCATCGTTAAAAGGTACTAGGGGATCAGAAACGGCTTACAGTAGCAAGCAGCTGTAAGTTTATGTGTAACCATAGCTGTGTACCCGAACCACAATAACTTGAACATACGAAGGTTGAGTCCCACTATTGTAACCCACACTAGCGAACTGTAACTCACACCGCCAGAATGTTCACTGTAGGACGAACGTTGACTCGATTGCAGACAGTTTTTTGGTTTCCATCTATTGTGGAGTAAACAATGATTATAGGAGCCAATCATACCTGTTATAATTATTTAATAGGACCTTGTGTAGTTGCTAGAAACGAATGTGTAATGGATTCCCTGATGATAGATTTGCTACCCTGTATCTGTCAAAGCCATTTTATATATTTACAAGTGTTTATTACCGTCGCTTGTGTTTTTCCCTCTTAGTCACAATTCACAAAGTCCTGTCGAAATAAAACTTCCTTTTTATCGGCTAAGATGAGTCACGGAATAGCAACTCGTTCAGTTTATTACAGTTGTATATTAATGGCTGCTTGCTAGGAAAATATCTTTGATAAGTTTTAGTATTTTTCCGTCTTTTGTGTTAACTTATAAAATGACACTTCGTGTCCTGTGCACGTGATTTGTGAAACAAATTGTTACATCAGGTCGAAGCCACTTACCCATTCCGTCGTTTTCCTAACTTAGCCTAGCAAATTTAGCGAGAACCTTTCCATTTTACCTTTCCATTGCTCTCCTAAATTAAGTCATGGTATCCGAGCTTGAGGTGTATGCCAGAGGCTGACGGTGAATTGTAATTAATTGTTGCCTTTTTAACGCTACCCCTGGATCGTGTGGTGGGCACGCTACGAAGTCAGGGTCTCTACCGTTCTCCAGATGGGTAAGACTCTTTCAACTATCTTAAGTATCGGCTGAACATGTCTTAAGTACTGTAGCTAGAATGTGTGGTTTGCCCTACCAAGTAGTGATGGTTGAATTTAAAATACACCACGAGTTGTATTCATACTTGAAAATTTTATTCCGGCGCTCACTAGTATTTGCTTTTCGGAAACACTCAGGACTCAAACACGAAATAAAGGCGAGTGAATGAGAGTTCATTCAAGTTTGAATGTATATGAGTAGTAGAGTGATTCAGTACTATGTAGTGTATGATATAGTGTGTTTTCTAGCTATAAGGCATGTAGAATGAGACCCTCGGTTCACATTTGGAAAAGGAAAACTTTGATTTTAAAAGGTTGGACTGGATGTGTTTGCCGCCGGATTTTCTCGACAACTCAATTATGTTTCTTACATTCGGCTCTAAGTAACTTTAAAGACATGTAGAAGACGTCAAGGCCTTGACAGGTTGAAAATTATCACTTTTGTTGCTTAGACAAGACTCGAGTCAAGGTGTCAAGGCTCGAGGGCATGTAACGACGTTATGTTTTACAATTGTACTATTCTCTATTTTGTTTATGCTCATTTTTAGTAAAGTACTACTGAAGAGAACCTTATTGTTTCTTAGTGTTGTGTATGTGTATAGGTATAAGTGTCTGTTGGTGCCAAAACCTTTATCATGTCCCTAAATCAGCACATTCACCGTTTGTGTGCATCACTCTTTTCGTAGACAACACACATCTAAGTGCTACTGTAACCGTCAATTGCCGATCCATCAGCAATACTTCATAATACACTCACAAATTGACCGTGAATTATTGGAAGATGTCCTTGAACAAGAACGGAAATCTTCATCCATTCCTGATTTGCTATAGCTTGTGTCCTTATCCATTCCTAATTTGCTATACCTTGTGTCCTTATCCATCCTTATCCAGTCCTTATCCATTTGCTATACCTTGTGTCTTTATCCATTCCTAATTTGCTATACCTTGTCTCCTTATCCATTCCTAATTTGCTATACCTTGTCTCCTTATCCATTCCTAATTTGCTATACCTTGTCTCCTTTCATTCGGTGTCATCCTAAGAACTTAATACGAGGCACCGCCAAACGTTTCCCTTATTCATAGTATTTAAATGACATAGGAGTGTAATAACGTAACGTTTTCTATTGCGCAGGTGATGCAACAGGACGTGAAGAAGGAGAATCCACTTCAGTTCAAGTTCCGCGCTAAATTCTACCCTGAAGATGTAGCGGATGAACTAATCCAGGAGATCACACTCAAGCTGTTCTACCTTCAGGTAACACTTGTTTTTAACCGACTTTACAAAAAAGAGGAGGTTGTAATAAGACGGTTTTTTTTATGTTTGTTACCTCAGAATTCCGTCAAATCTTAAGGGGGAGCCTGCTTTAGAAGCTTCAAAAAATCGTTTTGTTCGAGGATTTTTTTGGGAAGGAAAGAAATATTCGATTGAAACGAAACTTTCAGGTTTTATTGTTATGTATTTCAACAGTCTTCTCAATTTTTTTCATTAAAATATATGTCATATTATGCCTGGTACAAGCATTTCGCCGAGGTGCCTCGAGTGTGCATGTGTCGTGCGGCGGGAAAGATACAGGTCGCAATTTCCATCTGAAATAAAAAACCCAAAATTTGTTTTTATTTTCAATAGTATAGCTTCTAGTTAAACCAAGAAAATTCAACAAAAAGTGAGAATTTCAACACTTTTTCGCTAATTTAAAAAAAAATCATTTTTTTGGGAAAAATAAATTCACTTTAGATTGTATAAAAAGTGGGTTAATCATAACTTTTTTAAGGTTTTTTAGGTTCAACTAGAAGATAATTTAATCCCGAATACAATCAATTTTGTCTCGTTTCGATAGGACGTTTAGTTTTTTTCCTATCTTTCCCGCCGCACGACACAATGCACTACTCGAGGCGCCTCGGCGAAATGCTTGTATTAGGCATAATATGACATATATTTTAATGAAAAAAATTTGAGAAGACTGTTGTAATACATAACAATAAAACCTGAAAGTTTCGTTTCAATCTAATATTTCTTTCCTTCCCAAAAAAATCCTCGAAAAAAAACGATTTTTTGAAGCTTCTAAAGCAGGCTCCCCCCTTAACCGATTAAAAAAATCTTTTTGTTTAAGAGATTATGCTTCCGGTTAGGTCCCATTCAAATTTCTCCGGAGATATGGAGATCAACAATATAAACAAATTTGTATACTTTTATGACATGATACTGGCTACTTTGACTATGCATGTGAAGTTGGTGCTTTCGTTTTGTACGATCATAAATTATTTTTATGATATAAGATAATAAGACAAGCAAGACGCTCCCGATGGCTAGTGATGACGTCGCGTATATTAAGTACTACACTTTCTAAGTAAACTTTATTCCATTTGTGTAGGGTTCCGTACACAAAGAGTACCAATGGGACCCTATTACTGAGACTTCGGTTTCCGTCCGTCTGTTAGAGGGTTATATCTCTTTAACCATTGTTAATAGGTCATTGTAATAGGTCCCTTGAAATGTATATATACATATGTATGGCCTCTATAACAACAATTATGTCCACTATCACCAACAAATAATAAAAAATAAAATGTATTTATAAATATGTGTTCAAAGAAGAATAATAAATTTACTATCGCTAAAAATAATATGACAATTTTTATAATACTCGATTGCAAGCGATTCCATGTGTCTATAAATTTTCCTAATGTTAAGTGATGATGTATACATCACATGATAAGTAAGTAAATGTATCGCTTGCCTAAAAGATACACATACATTTTGATTTCACTAGAGATTCTTTCCACTTACAATATTTACTATATACCTTGTAGTGTCTACATTTGGAAATGCAATGACATAACGGCCAACAAACAGCAAATAAGTACTCAAACTTGCTTGGAAACCAATCTGCCTAATTCCATTATTTAGTGTTGAGTGTTGACACCTGTACAAACATGAATCGATTGAATTACGCACACCATTTAACGATGTTAGTTTTACAAGTGGCCAAAATTACATTTAAAAATTATGTCGTTAAATGTCTTACCAGTAACCAGCTAAAATTAAATGTGAATTAAATATTTTTTTAGTTTAACAGTTTGGCTATGAAGTTTTATTTAAAGATTACTCGCAATATGGGTTGCACATTACTAGTATTCTTGTTAACCCCTCCAACTAAGGTAAATATGCTTGTGTCTGGCTGGAGTGGGTTCACGTCAATAGTGCAATGGGTGGGGTGGGAATCGAACTCACGACCTCTCGATCGCCAGTCCGACACCTTATCCATTGGGCTATTGCCGCCTTAAGATTCTAGATTAATCGTAGAAGGAATATTTGAATAAGCCTTTGTACCAGACTACCAGAGGAGCTTTGTATCATGCCGCTCATAGAGCTAAGTAGGTACTCGTTTCTACAAATAATTGTAAATAAATAATATCGTTTAAAAACTAAAAAACAACCGACTTCAATGCCGCGCTATTCATTTTCAGTACCAATTTTGAGATGTTTATCTCAATATCTCTGGAGATACTTATCATACCTCGATAAAATTACCATGGTACCACACTTGGTATATCTCCTTTCGAACAAAAAAAGAATAATCGAAATTGGTTCATAAACGACGAAGTTATCCGCGAACAAACATTAAAAAAAAAAAAAAAAATATATATACGGTCGAATTGAGAAACCTCCTCCTTTTTTTGAAGTCGGTTAAAAATATATAATTCCAATTAATATTTTAATGATAATTTTTTTTGTCGAAAATACATACATACAATCACGCCTTTTTCCTGTTGGGGTAGGCAGAGACTACTTCTTTCCACATGCTACGATCCTGACATACCTCCTTCGCTTCTTCCACTTTCATGAGCGCCTTCATACATACTCGCCGGTTATAGGTACTTTTGACTTGGCCTTTCTTTAAAACGTCTCCGATCTGGATTTCCGAAAATGATATTCTAATATTATGGCATATCATTAATATTACAATTTAGTCCTAGGACTAGTAAGTAATTTCAATTTGACCTAAATTGCTAATTATTGTTAAACGAAGAATGTGTCCATTGGCACTTTTCTTATTATCTCTATTAAGGCGGAGACGTACGAAACATTATTGAGTATTAGGTAGGCTTAGCGTGCTACCATCCTCAACCGCATCATCACTTACCAACAGGTTAGATAGTGGCCAAACACTAGCCTATATGATATTTAATAAAATAAACTGGCCAAGTGCAAGTCGGACTCGCACTAGTAGGGTTCCGTACCACACTACAGTATTTTATAAGATCGAGCAAAAAATACCACTATCATTTTTCGCCAGCAAAAAATAATAATTAATAAACATTTTATTTCTTATAACGTCATCTAACGGCTAACAAAGGAGTTAGGGATCGACATTTTTTTATTTTATTTTTTTTATACGTTATAGGCTAGCGTTTGACCACTATCTCACCTGTTGGTAAGTGATGATGCGGTCGAAGATGGTAAGCACGCTAGGCCTAGAATGGGAACATTTCAATATAACGCCATCTATGGGACGTTTACCTAACTAAGCGTTCATAGATGACGTGAAATGCCGAAGAAAACACGTTTCTTGTATGGAGACCCTCTATTATTTTTAACTTTATTCTGTTTTTAGTATTTGTTGTTATAGCGGCAACAGAAATAAATCATCTGTAAAAAATTCAACTGTCTACTATCACGGTTCATGAGATACAGCCTGACAGACGGACAGACAGACAGACAGACAGACAGATAGACAGACGGACAGCGGAGTCTTAGTAATAGGGTCCCGTTTTACCCTTTGGGTACGGAACCCTATAAAATGGGAATAAAAACGGAAAGATTATAGGTGGCGCTACTGTTGAGTGTTCCTAAAAGCTGCCATATTGCTATTTTAGTATTGTTTATTCATAAACTTATTTGCATAAAAAGAGATAAATATTATGTTTTCGGCATGAAGTATAAGTCCATTAATGGAAGAACTATGGCAAAGTGTAACGTTTTTATTTAATTTTAGTATATCTAAAATTTAATAAAAAAATATAGTTTACAGAGTAACTCTAACTTCAGCCGGTAACACACGAATATACCCGTGATTTTGCAATTCACAGCTGTTCACAGTGCCTCATTACATAAATATTGTTTTATACATTTATTTGCTTACAAAATTACTCTGCGAAATGACAAATAGCTGTCAGATTGATGGAACACTCAACAGTAGCGCCATCTGAAGTGAGCAAAAGGCAGTTTTGACCCCATTAGCTGATGATGCCGTGCCATCAATATACCCTTACTGAACATTAGTGATGTTCCACCGCAGGTGAAGAATGCGATCCTGTCGGACGAGATCTACTGCCCGCCGGAGACGTCGGTACTACTCGCGTCGTACGCCGTGCAGGCGCGGCACGGAGACCACAACCCGGCGCTGCACGGGCCCGGCTTCCTGGCCAACGACCGCCTGCTGCCGCAGCGAGTCACAGACCAACACAAGGTCAGTACTGACCCTGCCTCACAGGGACTCACCCCTATATTCACAAACAACACTACAGTCTGTGCAAAAAGAGAACCGTCGCGGCTTTTCGATGAACTAACATTCCAAGGTAAGGAACGAAGGTGTATACCTACCTAGTAGCACCCGTACCTACCTAGTTATAAGAGTAGGTACCTACCAAGGTATCAAGCATTTTCAAGTCGTATTGACAATGACAGATCAATCAACGCAACAAAAACAGTAAATTAGAACCACCAACACGCGCGCCCTCAATTTCCACGACAGTTCTCTTTTTGCACAGACTCATTTTGATTTACTATGCCATCGGCCATGTTTAACGTAAATATCACGCGCATCCAAAGGTTCTCTGGAAGAGATCGCTCTTAGCGATAAGACCGCCCATTGTGCCATCAATTTAAGGAATCCAAATGTTGTGTACATTTTTACTTTGTAAGTTGGTGACAATAAATAGTTATTGTATTATTTTATTGTATGAGCTCGTAAACGCATAATGTCACTCAAACCAATACATAATTGATGTTACTAGTGTCAAATCCGCCGCTATGCGTTCGTTAACATCTTCATGAATACGACCGTGAAGCTGTCTATGTTACTACCACCCTACTCATCACCACCATCATCATCAGCTTGTATTAGTCCACTGCTGGACATGGGCCTCTCGTAGCACGCCAATGAGATCAATCTTCAGCTGTTCTTTTGTTTTACCAGCCACCTTGTTCTACTTTATGGTCTAAAACAATGGTGGTAGGACACCGTCTAGTCTCTGCCTGGCAATCTACCCTCAGGCTAGAAAATCTGTCGGTAAACCTGTAATGTGTTCCGGCAGCTGTCCTTGAGAGCCAGTTTCCAATCTAGGCCTCGCTTGCTACCATCCTCGACCATATCGTCACCTTCCAAGAGGTGATATAGTGATTAAACACCAGCCTTTATAGTATAAATGATAATGTGTATGATTGTATATAATTTGAGCTTATATTACCGTGTCTGAGCTGGACCGAGCCAGATGCAGCTACAAATCCGTAGAGCCATGCTTTCTCGTGATGAAACTAAGTATTTAAGATCTTGTAGGCTCCCTGTTGAATTCAATTGAGTCGATGTAGGTAGGTAATCACTCTTAAGCATTATCGACCGTCATTTTCGGATTAGCACGTTATGACGAATAGTCATTTCATTCCAATCTCTATTATTCTTTATCAGATCTCGTTACTACTATAACCAAAAATAGCAAAAAAAAAACCATTTGAAAGTCTCATTTGAAACTCTTCATGTCCTCGTAAGATTGGACTAAAGTCAGTTGTCCAGCACCTCGTCTCCTTGCCGCCTTCCATTTACAGACGAGCACGATTCCATCTTCGACCGCATCATCCCATATAATCAGTGAAATAGGAGTGAAGTACACTTGTCTCTGGAATAAAAACACGAACTGGAATAAGAAAGAGTGTATTCAACTTTCGTGGAGATAAAAAGTACAAACAGTCCTGCGTGCAGACTCTAATAAAGATATTAGGTTAATAAACCTAATTATGACCTTTGTTTAATCTCAATGAATATCTAGGTCAACTGCGCCGGTCGTTTCACTTTGACATTATGTTTGTGTACACTTTGTAGATACGACGCAGAGGCTATCGCGTATTTTTTTAATTATGTACACAGTATGATAACCTCCCTGAAGTTCAGGGCTTTATCACCGGTGTTGGTAAATAAGAAACAAAACAAACGCCCGACTTACAAAATAAAAGCTGTGACAGAAAAAGATAATGTTTTAAAAACATCTTTGTCGTCAGATTTTCTCCGTTCATTCTAGTCTTTCATATGGCATGACCATGACCGGACCATGACATAATTTATTGATATTTTCAAATTCTGAATAATGCAACTTCCTACTTGATCTATCTCATTATCATCACATATTAATAAACCAGGTAATTTCTCAGCGGTTACGTTAAATAAGTCCTGTACTAGATTTCATTCTTCTTGGCTTAGATTCAACTGTATGACAATGAATTAGATTGTCAGTGTAATTTGACCGTGCGAAAAAGAGACACCGCTATACAGCTAATAAAGTTACATCTCAGTCTTTAATAAATAGTCCGTTTCTTGAAATGGAACGGTGCAGCAGGGCCTTCAATCTTATCAAAATCACAGGTCGTACTTGGGCGAGACATGCACGGGAACTAGTCGAGTTGCCTCGTGACAGAGAGTCCTATATCCAGCACTTGGATCAATGATGCGTTAAAAAAAATACATGATATATGTCAGTTACTGTACAGTGACAGATTGACAACCGTCTGTTGAGTCTCCTCAACAGACTGCTGTCACTCTGTCACTGTCATACTCAATAAATCTGTAAAATCTTTTGTTTTCTTTTCGTTGGCTTCTTATCGATATCTATAGGTACCGCTTTCATTATAAATTTAACATTATACATACAATTTTCCTCACATTTATTATATTGACGACCTTTGCAAATTAGCAAAAAAAAATTACAACAATCGGCTTGCTTTTGATAGTGACATCTGAGGCCGTTCGAGTTCGCCTAGTGAGTGTAGTCGAACTACTTCGTTTAATACATGCTGGGTATAGGTGTCGATGATGATGGGAAGGACGTATAGGCTTCACTGTTATCCTTCCGTCAGTCAAGTGCTCTTGTATCAAGTATGTCCCAATCGAGCTAGATGTGAGCACATTTCCAAGTACCCTCGTATTCCGCAGATGTCCCGCGACGAGTGGGAGCAGAGCATCACGAACTGGTGGCAGGAGCACCGCGGCATGCTGCGCGAGGACGCCATGATGGAGTACCTCAAGATTGCGCAGGACCTCGAGATGTACGGAGTCAACTACTTCGAGATACGGAACAAGAAGAACACTGAGCTCTGGCTGGGAGTCGACGCGCTCGGACTTAATATCTATGAGAAGGATGACAAGTTAGTATTGGTTTTCAGTTTTAGAAAAAATATCACGAGAGTGAACGCAGGTTGTGTGTATAAAGTTCAAATACGAGTATTGGTATATTTGATGGAAAGAGTCTTCCCGATTAGGCTGTGTGTTAATTTGATATGGAAAAACATAAGATAAATCAACCTAACTCCGATGATGATTATGGCCTGGCGATCGAGAGGTAGTGAGTTCGATCCATCCCCACTCATTGCACTATTGACGTGAACCCACTCCAGATCCAAGCATATTTAGCTTAGTTGGAGGGGTTAACAAGTCCACCATAGAGTCTGGTTAACAAAAGTAGACACTCGATTTTTTGCGAACTTTTTACATGACAGCATTTAAGTGTACCCACTATCGAGTATTTACCCTTCAAGTTTTAAGTTTCTTTTGCAGTTAGTGCTGCCATACAGATTTTTTTTTTCATTTGCATAGCTTTTTCATTCTCTACTTCTGTTTGCCAAACTCTAGTCATGTGAAACCCACATTGCTGGTAAGCTTTTTATAGAAACAAAAAAACCTCTTCTTCGAAATTGTCTATAACTTAACGATGCGATTCACGACATAATTTCTTGTCTCTGTCGCTGTTCTGTTTCAAATTATATTTTTGCATAAGACCAAAGTCTAACTCAAAAACCAACTGTAAAATTGCAGACTGACCCCAAAGATCGGCTTCCCGTGGTCGGAGATCCGCAACATCTCGTTCAACGACCGCAAGTTCATCATCAAGCCGATCGACAAGAAGGCCCCTGACTTCGTGTTCTTCGCTCCGCGCGTGCGCGTCAACAAGCGCATCCTGGCGCTGTGCATGGGCAACCACGAGCTGTACATGCGCAGACGTAAGCCCGACACCATCGACGTGCAGCAGATGAAGGCGCAGGCCCGGGAGGAGAAGCTGGCTAAACAGGCGCAGAGGTTACTACTGTTCATCCTTATCGTTTAACCCAGGGCTTCCCGAACGTATTATCAGGGGGAATGCTCTGATGAGCTCTTTGATGTGATCCCACCCTCTCGATGTTACCACAGGAACTCGCGTATTCGTGATAGGGCTCACTCTCATATTATAGACACGTGGTCCTCTCACATAACGCGTTTTAAGCGTTTGTTCTTTCCGCGTACCTGCGAGATGTGGAATAAGCTTCCTGACGATGTTTTCCCAGAGAAGGTTGATCAGAGTTGCTTCAAAATGAGAGTTCACAGATTCCTCTTTCAAAAGCAAGCAACGCACCAGTATTGTCCCTGGTATTGCAGGTGTTATTTGGCGGCGGTAACCACTTACCATCAGGCGGGCCGCATGCTTGTTTGCTCCTCTAAATATATTTAAAAAAAAAAAACGTCGGGACGGCCTGGGGCGTCGTGTGTCGATGCGACCGACTCCAGTGAGCACCGCCGAGCGCATTTTGTCGCGGACAAATTGAATGTTGGAGCTCAGTTTTCATGAATATCGTGCCATCAGGCTGCAACATAAAATGTTCCATTTACCATTTGCGACTTCGTACTTGTGCGAAACAGGCTTTTATGCAATAGCAGTAATAGAGAACAAGTACTGAACAAAAAAAAAAAAAAAAATACAGACGAATTGAGAACCTCCTCCTTTTTTTGTGAAGTCGGTTAAATAGACGTCGAGACAGAAATGAGAGTGCAATTTCCAAACTGGAGCCCCGTTTTGAGAAGAAGGTATTTTTAGGGGAAGGGAGGTGGGGTCTGGGGGCGTCGAACAAAAATTGTAAAATCTCGAGGGCGTCACAGTACAAATAATTTTGGGAAGCTCAGGTATAACCTATAATCTCTCGTCGGATTTGAAAACTGTAATGATTTCTTCCGAATGATTAACTTACGTAATAAGTAGTCATAGATGGCGCCACCAATGCATAATTGGGTTAACAAAATGCAATCCACTAATTTCGTCGTATCGATGTATCGAACCGTGGCTTAATTGGCAGAGCACCTGGACGTGTAATCCGGGGGGTGCGGGTTCGAGTCCCGTCGGTACGATGAAATTTTGGATTGTGTTTAACAATTAATAACCTATAGTGTCCCACTTCCTCACAGTGTTCTACGAATCCATTTTATCAAGTCGCCAAATAGATCTGAGTGTAACATCAGATTTGAAGATAATCGTAGTGATAGTAGTTTAGTAGTCTCTGCCTACTCCAACGGGAAAAAGGCGTGATTTTAATTATATATGTTTACATATATCTGGAGCTGTAATCGAGCTCAGTGGCGTGCCATAGGAGAGGCCTATATCCAGCAGTGAACAAATACTGGCTGTTAATGATTATGTTTGCGTGTAACAAAAGTTATGACACATATCAAAAGATCGTCATGTTATGCCGGAATGGAACGGAACTTTGCAGATGGCGCTGCTTTATATAAGTTAACAAAGAACAGCATTCAGTTTGGCTAATATGTAAAATGAACGTTGTCCTCCCGCGCAGAGAGAAGTTGCAGCTGGAGATCGCGGCCCGCGAGCGCGCAGAGAAGAAGCAGCAGGAGTACGAGGACCGCCTGCGCTCCATGCAGGAAGAGATGGAGCGGTCACAGGTGTGTACTGCTTTTAATGCACCAATGTCTATCGAAAAATGTATGTGTGCTTATCACAGTGGCCCCCCGGTGAAGGAAAACATCGTTAAGAAACCAACAACCCCCGCATGGTGGCAGGACACTATCTAGTGTCCGCCTGGCCAGCTACCACCCTCAAGTTAGAAAATCTGTCACCAAACATCTAATGTGCTCCGGCAGCTCTCATTCAGAGCCAGTTCCCATTCTAGGCCTAGCGTGCTTACCATCTTCGACCGCATCATCACTTACCAACAGGTGAGATAGTGGTCAAACGCTAGCCTATAAGATATAAAAAAAAACCAGACCTCGCTAGGCGCCTCGGCACGAGTCTTGGCGATTGGAGGCGGCAGGAGTGTTAGTTATCCACACTCTCGATTGGAGGCGGCAGGAGTGTTAGTTATCCACACTCTCGATTGGAGGCGGCAGGAGTGTTAGTTATCCACACTCTCGATTGGAGGCGGCAGGAGTGTTAGTTATCCACACTCTCGATTGGAGGCGTCAGGAGTGTTAGTTATCCACACTCTCGATTGGAGGCGGCAGGAGTGTTAGTTATCCACACTCTCGATTGGAGGCGGCAGGAGTGTTAGTTATCCACACTCTCGATTGGAGGCGTCAGGAGTGTTAGTTATCCACACTCTCGATTGGAGGCGGCAGGAGTGTTAGTTATCCACACTCTCGATTGGAGGCGGCAGGAGTGTTAGTTATTCACACTCTCGATTGGAGGCGGCAGGAGTGTTAGTTATCCACACTCTCGATTTATTCAGCTGCCCGCTACGTCTACATCAACATGTTCCCTCGCGTCCTTTGAAAAAATTAAGATAGTTTAAAAACTAAAACAACCGACTTCCATGCCGCGCGAGTCAGTTTCAGTAGCAAGTTTGAGACGTTTATCGTCATATCTCTGGAGATCGACATCGTCAAATCAGCAGACAAATTTTAATGATATATTTAACCAAAAAACTACTTAAAAATGTATACATATATATATATAAAAGATTTATATATATATTTATTTAAACAACTTAAATTAATAAAATAAAAAAATAAAAGAAATAAAACATTAACATCATCTTCCTACCCGTATCCCACTAGGGTGGAGTCGGTGTAACATGTCATTCAAAGCGATTGGAATAAAAAAATATATAAAAAAAAAAAATAATGAGTAAATTAATTCTTTCAAATAAATTGTTATATTACACAATCTTAACTTAATACATAAAATATCACGACACACTTAAAATTACAATTCATTATTAATACACAAATTACAAAACATAAATGTACAAAATACATAACACCATCAAATCACATCCAATCAATCACCCTGTATATATAGATCAACAAAACCGGTTCCGCATTTGTCTTGTCCAAGCCTACCGCAGAGTACAAACTACTTAAAAGCGAATAGTTGCTTTTGTGTTTATTTCTTATACTCGTTCATATTTTTACCTTTCATTTGAATACATAAAGTTTTTTTTTGGTTTAGTTAGAAATTAGTGTAGATTTAAGCTATAAATTAGTAGTTGCACGTTGCGGATGTGAGTACCAGCACAAACAAAAAATAGTTCATTGGTACACAATTCTTTGTATAAAATGTATTATGTATTAAAGATTAATAAATTGAAAAAAATAAAATAAAAGATACTAATCAGATCTCGGTGAAATTACAATGGGGACCACCTCGGAAGTATACTTTCCAACTAAAAAATATTTTTTTAAATCGGCTCATAATTGGCGAAAATATCGATTAACAAAATAAAAAAAAATACATACAGGCGAACATAGAACTTCCTCCTTTTTGGAAGTACGGTAAAAAGGAATTATTATAAGACCACTTTGTGGTCCGTCTTTCTCAGGAACGCGTTGAACTTTATATCAAATACTCGGGTCTACGGTATCTATCTATCGGTATCCGTAGTTTATTGAATTCTAGCAATAACATAATTGTTTATCTAAAGATATGTAGTACGGCCGTATCGTCAGTTGGCATCGTCGTTGACGCAAACTATACTTATATTTTCAACATTATTAGATTTTTCAAATAAAACAGGTAACATAACGTGAGATGTTTAGCGCCTGTTTATTTCAAATGACCTTTCAAAGTTTCAAAGGGGTTGCTGAACTATCCAAGGCTCTCCACTTCAAACCACAAACTTACATGACAAAGGAAAATATAGGATTTTTAGAGCATCGCGTGTCTCTTCTAGTGTATTCCAACATGCCATACATACGTTTATTCATCCATACATCCATACGTTTTATACGACAGCCGCCAGGGCTCGTAAACTTGCCATTCGAAGCTCGTTCGAGCTCCTAACCTCTCAAAATATAGTGTGTCGTAAAAAAAAAACGAAAGTTAAAGGCATATTTGTGGCGTAAAAGTAGCAAAGTGTTGTTTTAAAATATGCCATGTGTAAAGTTCTTCTGCGATTTGAAATCGTTGTTGGAATTGACTGTGAGGTCGCAGCTTTTTATAATATTTCATGTGACTAGCGGAGCATTGGCTAGCAGGCTACAGATGGTAACAACGATTGGTCAGGATAAAAATTATCTAAGAACACACCATGGCCTAACATGATGGTGTCTCGTCGAAGTAACTAGCAAATTAGTGACGTGAAAGATATTTATTTTTTGGCGCTAAGTCAACAATGGATACATTTTAGTGAGGAGTTAGTAATCTATGAAATTCCACTCTAGGGAAACTGTGTTTTGGCTATGTCATAGATTGGTTATTGTAGCGTTTCAGTGTTTGTTGTATTTATTGTTTTGTTTTTGTTGAAGTGAGAAAAGCAATTAACCGTCTTACATGATGTTAAGTGAAGATGTAATTAAAATTGAATCGTACTTTTCTATCGGTGGAAGTGGAAAATGGCAGGAGCTAGACAATGGACTTTAGTAGACAGGTTCACTGGAAGTAATCGATAAGTCCGCCTATTTTATTTTACTTAACAGTTTACTATTTCGTATTAATTGTTGTATTGTAAAGTATACTGTATTTTTGTCTAATTCACATTACGCTACAATCTCAAGCTGTTTTCCGATTGTGCCGAACATCTATCTATATGCAGAATTTAAGCGGTAATAGCCTGTCGGTTTGGCGATCGACAGGTCGTGAGTTCAATCCCCACCCATTGCGATATTGACGTGATCCCACTCCAGACACAAACATATTCAGCTTAGTCGGAGGGGTTAACAAGGAATATAGTAATGTGCAAACCACACTGCTAGTAAGCTTTAAAAAAAATGGACAGTGTGTTAAAGTGTATGTGTACTCCAGGCGAACCTGCTAGAAGCTCAGGACATGATCCGGCGGCTGGAAGAGCAGCTGCGACAGCTGCAAGCCGCCAAGGAGGAGCTGGAGCGGCGCCAGAACGAGCTGCAAGCTATGATGCAGCGTCTCGAGGAGACCAAGGTAACCTGCACCTGTAGTAGCAGGGTATCTGCTGGGATCTTGGGGGGACTAACACAATGTCAGTGTCAATGGCTTATTATTATTTCTTTTTCAATTCCAAGCGATAAATTAAGCTTTAAGCCGGCTTTTCACTATGGGATATAATATAATGTATATTATATCATGAGATATAAAATTTTATCGCTCGTCATACATTTTGAATGAGACCGTTTAAGTTATGCTATAATATATATTACATCCCAAGCTATAAATATGTTTTCGACCGACTGAGCGATATTTAAAGTTTTATATTTGACCTCACGTCCCCGGACACCGCGCCTCCCCCTGCCTCGCCCACAGATTTTTTGTTGTTTTTTTATTTTTATTATGGCTCCACACAATTGGTATATTTAGCCAGCGTTTGAATGAAACCATAGACATCCAAAGCTGAACTTTCTATCTTGCAGTGTGAACAGCAATCGCTGGATGTAATATATAGCTCAAGATGTCATTTACATTATATCCCATAGTGAAAAGTTGGCTTTAGATGTGACATCTTTAGGCGCCCTCGGGTAAATGACCGAAGTGACGTAGCGTCACGGTCCGAAGGGAACGGAAGTGACGTAAGCGTCATATTATATTTTATATTTATAAACGCCCTCTGTTGTAGAACGGCGTAACTACAAAGACGTATTCGCTATAGTTCAACAGATGGAGTTGTACAGAAAATAATTATTGATGTTGAGAAATAAATTGAATGAACTCGGAAGTTTCACTTCTAACGAGTAGCTTTTTACGCACCCTCTTTTTTTACATTTAGAATTATTATTGATATAAGACCTATTTAATGTTATTGACGTGTATCTCTGTCCAATCTTAACGAAGAAACGTTAACATCACCGACTGCATAACATGCCCTAAATTGTGGCGCTCTTTTGAGGGCTACACTTATCCATACCCTAACATCCTATTTGTAACTCCACAGAGTAAGTTCAGGTCAAAAGGAAGAGTTTATTTTTATTACATTACCTAACCAATTTCCTTTCGTTAATTTTCAGAATATGGAAGCGGCCGAGCGCGCTAAGCTCGAAGATGAGATCCGCGTTAAACAAGAGGAAGTGTCCCGCATCCAAGAAGAGGTAGAGATCAAGGACACAGAGACGCGCCGTCTTCAAGAGGAAGTCGAGGAGGCGCGTCGTAAGCAGGTCAGTTGATGTGTCGAACTCTAGGCCGGGGGGGATACTTGTGCCAATCCATACGCGCGGCTATGGAATGATGAATAGAATTAGATTGTTTACACGAAGTAAAGAAGATTAAACAAAATATTTCTTAAAGCTTATTTCAATCTCATGTTAAGTCTAATTAGTAGGTATGATAGATTGTCTCATAAATAAAGTATCTTACCTATTCAGTATAGCGTCAATAACATGTTGAGTCGATATAAGCTTCAATTAAAATAAAATGTGGAAAGAAGTAGTCTGCCTACCCCAACGGGAAAAAGGCGTGATTGTATGTATGTATGTAAAATATGATTTCTGAATTCCTGGCTGCGTTACGACTCAAGATCAAACCTTTAAATCGATTACTATACCGCACAGCTATACAATGATACCTGATGATCTAGGGTGGGTTTCTGTATTAGATTGATCCGGATTTCAGGTGGGTAGAGCTACGAGTAAATTAATTTATTCGGAGGAGTAGAGATTTATTTTGACATAAATCTTAATAGAAATAATGTCAAAATGCAATCAGCAGTTGAAATAAATCCGGATCGATTGAATACAGAAACCGGCCGTTATTCAGCAACTTTTACAACCAAGTTATTTACGATCGTTGCAACCATATCGGAATTTAAAATAAATCCTTGTTGGTAATCTGTAGTAAGGTACACAAAGTTACTGCACTGATATCTGTATTCTTTAGCACCTATATTAGGTATAAAAATGGGTAGACAAAGAAATTGGTTGCGTTGTTTTCTCCTTCTCGTAAGTCTTAACCCGTACGACCAGTTGACTCCTACACTGCTAAGTCCACAAGTGACGTCTGTGACACGTGCAGGAGGAAGCCGCGGCGCTGCTGGCGGCGGCGCAGACCCCGCAGCACCACCACGTGGCGGAGGGCGGCGCGGACGGCGACGGCGGCTCCGACGGCGGCTCGGACGCGGGCGGCGGAGAACTTACCAACGCGCCGGACGACCTCGTCGACCCCGTGCAGGACCGCCGCACGCTCGCCGAGAGGAACGAACGCTTGCACAACCAGCTCAAGGTGACTGCACTGTATTCATTATACACACTTAGACGTAACACAAGCCAATGTTCGAGCAATGGCACAGAACAAATATAGTACAAGTACAGAAGATGCACTCTGAAAGAAAAAATGAGAGATCAAACCTATTACAACGTCGGTAACGTTCATTTGCGTCACAGAATAAACTAATAGTAACTAGGAAGCGCGTGTTGCGCACCGTAAGTCCGCGCGGCGAGAGTCTGTATCAGTCGGTCAGCTCGCGGGCCGTCAGCTGTCTCTTACTGTAAGGTTGAGTGTTGTGAGAAAACAGATTGAATAGTAAGTGAAGGCGCGCGTCTGATCGAGAGCGCGCGTGACACTGATAGCTGAACTTGTCACTAGCGAGGTGTCACGGAAGTACTAGCATTTTCATAGCTACAGCGCGGAATGCGACAGGCCTGGCAATGGGGAAGAAAATTGTCAATTAGTTCAGAGTGGAGGGCGCCAAATGATTGTTCCAGAAGAACTGCCAATTAGTGCAGTTAAATAAGTTTCGAAACTTTTTTCACCGGAAAATCCTAAGTGAAAAAAGGTTCGACTAAGCTCGATAGCCAGCCTTCGAAATGTACATTACCGTACGTCAAAATTAAGTTCATGCTCGCATTTTGTTTATAAAATCTCAAGTATTGTTTACAAACGTTTGCGATACGAAACTAAATTTAAATCGTTCGTGCTGCCGAATTTAGTTACTTTTACGCCCGATAGAGGCGCTGTACAAATTTCATACATTATACGTCGCTGACGAATACCAATACTCTTTCGCAAGTAGTTCGTGCTCGAGGCACTGGTTACAGTTATGGTGACCGGTCTAAGTTTACCTTGTCGTTACTATTTCTATCATCATCATCTGGTAGTTAAACTTATCGCATCACGGACTGGTCACATCATATCGTACAACAGTTTGATGTGAACATACATATAAATATTCGCAGAATTTTCCGGCGAGGGCTTAGGATAGTCACGCTGTGAATTGGACTAAAATGTTCTTTTCTTCCCACTTCTCAACTACTAGCACTCCATATAAGATCGTATAGTCCTCTTACATCAGTTAGTAAAGTTATTAATGTGATTGCAATTTAAAAAAAAACAAACCTTTTTTATGACATATAGTCATTTGGCCACTATCTACCTGTTGGTAAGTGATGAGGCTTAGAATGAGAACTGGCTGTCAAGGATAGCTGCCAGAACAATCAAGAATCAAAGCATTTATTCAGTATGTAGGCAGTATAAATATACGCACATATACACGTCAAAATCATAAATCATAAAATAAATCATAACCAATTATCAAGTAAACATAGCAAAAGCAGAATTTAACGCTTTGAATTAGAAAAAAAAAAGTAATGAACCATTCAGCTGTCATCCAATCGTATACGTCAGAATATTTAAAAAAAATTAAAGTAGGTTAAAACCAACCATACATGTAACTGTGTGTTTCAGTACTTCAAACAATTTTTATATAAAAAAAAAAAAAAAATTTAAATAGTGAAACACAACATAGAGAAGCGCATACCGATCACAGTACATATCATGATCCAAATGGAACTGATAGTCCGTAGAACACATTGGTGACAGATTTTTTAACTTGCGGGTGGTAGCTGGCCAGGCGGACACTAGATAGTGTCTTACCACCATGCCTACCACTACCACCATTGGGGGTTTCTCCCAACCCCAGCATGGTGGGTTGGGTTTTTCCTTCACCGGAGGGCCACGCTACTGTAAACTTACCATAATATTCCACTCCACACAAACCTAACCTCGTTATCTCCGACAGGCTCTGAAACAAGACCTGGCCCAGTCCCGCGACGAGACCAAGGAGACTGCCATGGACAAGATCCACCGCGAGAACGTGCGCCAGGGGCGGGACAAGTACAAGACCCTGCGTGAGATCCGCAAGGGGAACACCAAGCGTCGCGTCGACCAGTTCGAGAACATGTAACTTGCAGACACCTCCCACCTCGCCGGGACACCCGCACACTCACTTATGTATTATTACGCTGGAACCACTCCACTCCACTCTCATTCCATTCGACTAGACCGCTCTAACTTTACTTATACATATTTAAATACGGGACGTATAGCGCTGAAACATTAATTTATTGCATTGATTATGATCAAGAGACGACAGAAACATTAAAGAAAATTAATGTTTTATATAAGTCCCATATTTTAATATTTATAACTGTGTTCCAATTGTACAAGTTTAAAGTTTACAATCGCTCAAACTTTGATCTTATTGTTGCTGGGGAGTTATGATCGTGGGCCTAAACGCTGCAAATCATGACTAAATGATAGAGACGCAGCTATACAACCTGAGTAGCTACGTCCCCATCGTTTCGTTCATTTAATTATAACAGTATTTGTAATCACTGATATCCCGCTTGGGGTGTATTGTATATTATCCCTTGCGAGCGATCACTCGACCCATCCTAGCTCCTAAAGCATAGTACGGCCATTTTATTTCACGTTGCATAGGGTACAATTTCCAACTTTGACGGTATGTTAAAGTGGTTTCTTTGGTTGGAAATTGTACGGTTTGTTATTTGAAAGTTGACGTTTGAGTGGTGTGAAAGTGGGGCGTGGTGAGTCCAGCTATAAATTAGTCCGGAGTGGGCGTGTGTTCGATGTGTTGTACGAGCGAGGCCTCACGCGGCATCAGTCGACGTCAGTCGGGCGGACGCTCCGAGTGCCAAAAGACTGCGTATGATGATAATTAGAGGAACGATAAAATCGTGTCAGCGGATATCCGTCCGGTGCGGCGCTCCATGTAAATAGGTTTCGTTGATTACTTCCTAGTAATTATATTTTAGACCGTGTGCTATATATTATAACGTGTATACATTACGACCCCGGATATATTATATTATGTACGATTTATTTTAAGCGTCGAGTTTTTATGTAAGCGATTCGGATCGCATTCGTCGGGTAGCGTAGTGTCAGAGGGGGAGGGGGCGGCCCCTTATTTATTTTTATAATCATTTATATTGTAGCTGTAGGAGTGAAGTAGGGGGAGTGTAAATGTGCGTCCGGGACGTAGTGTAAGCCAGGCATTCCAGCGGGCGGCCGCGCTCTCCGCTCGACTCACCGTGTTGCCTTTTATTCGTTGTACCAACATTTTTTTTCCAATAAAATTGTCTAAGTATATAAATTGTGTTTTATTTTGCTCTGTACATAAATATATCTTTAACGCCACGCGGGCCGTGTGTACATTTTTATAAATTAAATATATTACAAATCAAATGATTCATAGGAATCTATATTCTATACTTATTACATAACTTAACTACTTACAAATGAACATTATTAAGTAAATGAGTGTTGCTTTATATTATACAAAAATAATGTCAATAAATACATCAGGTCATGAATTATACCGATAATACTATGTTTTTATTTCACGGTTATATTATAATTGTGGTGTGTATATGAATGACTCCATTACCTGAACCCGCAGGATTTATACATAATTAAAACCAAAGAGAATATAAATACTACGTAACAAACGTTGATTAAAACATCAAGGGCCAGTTCCAAAAAGCCCAATTATTGTCAAATCATACTAGAGCAGTCGAAGCATCAATTAGAAACTTAACAAAGCAAATTCACCCGTATCTCCACAATATAATACACATATTTCTTCTACGATAAAAATAAGACGCGCATTTAACAGAATTCGCGTGCGCGGAGCGCAACCAACGATGATTGGTGCTTCGCTTTACTTGTGAAGAGTTTGAAGCTTCGATGCACTTCGACTCTGCGCTAGTATGAATTGATCCATAAGTTAAGAACGTATCTGCTAGATCTTTGACAAAATATGACTTCATATGTCACACAATCCGAAACTTTCTCAGGAAACTGAAACTGGCCGAAAATAAGTGATAGATTTTTCTTTCTTCGCCAATTCTGGCGTAAGCCGTATAGAACGATTTTTAGGAGCAGTTGTAAAATAGCTTCATTACACAGGCAGAACACATCACATCGAGGACGCGACTGTTTATCATCTTTTGAGTAACTGGCCAACTACTTTTCAAAGCTTAGTTCAACACGCATTTATCGATTTAGGCCTCAATAATCAAGTACAATTCGGGGTCTTTAAATCGCGAGTGAACAGGTATCTTCTAGGCAAGCGTGCTACATCGTCGACCACATCTTCACTTAACAGCAGGTGAGATAGTGGTCAAAAGCTTGCTTATCTACAATAAAAAATGCGCCTAGTTCTAATGAGTGTATGTAATAATTGTACATAATGTATTTTTTCAAGTAACAAAAGTAAAAAATAAATAGAACTATCTAATGCGTTTGTAATAGAGTCTAGACAAAAATATTATCGCAAAAACGGACAGCCTTATAATATTACAAAGAGAGAACATTTGTATTTTTGTATGTTTGTAATGAGTAAGCTCAAAAAATACTGAACCGATTTAAAAAATTCTTTCACTGATACATAGAATGGACTTTCGGAATGAAAATAGGCTATATATTATCCCGTTTAAATCAAAGGTACATTCGTGGAGACCTAATTTGCAACCTAAGTCGGCAAAGAAACGGTCGAAAAAACACGTTTCTTACGAACGCTGCTTAATTGAAAATAGATAGAAGAATATTTTCTATGCAAGAGTTGTACAACATAATAAGACCTACAAAAAAGTCCGCGACAGCATATGTCTATCTCTTAAGGTTGACTCACAGTAACAATTTTAATCTTAAAATTTTTGTTAAAAAATATTACATCTTCCAAGGCTATTTTCAAGTATATAGTATTAATCCTTATCCAAATAATTACGTTAATTAGCTTGGCCACATATTATAGATTAAAATTGTCCTTTACAGTATATAATTCAAATGAAAACTCTAGAAGATATCACGAATTTCACAAACACGCATCGCAAAATTAATAAAATATTTGCAGTGAAACCACAGATTAGGTCATAGTTATAAATCGTTGAAGAAGAAGATTTTCGAATTGATCAGACCTATGAAAGTTGATTTCATAGCTCAATTAACTAGAAAAAAGCTCATAATTTTATAACTATTGAACGAATTTTCATGAATCAAATCTAAGAAAACTCTCGATGAACACATCTATCAAACAAAAAAAAAACTATCAATAATAAAAACAAAATCGGTTCATCCGGTTAGGTGCTAAGATGCTACAGACAGACACACAGATACACACGTTAAACGTATATTACCCCTACATTTTGCGTCGGGGAACGCCGTAAGGTTACGGCGGCGCAGATGTACTCCTTGGTGGTAAGGTACTTTTTGGTAGATTTAATGATTCCACTACCACTGTACGAAAACTCATGATTCATGAATGCACATAAAACTTTCATTGGTAGGTATATAGCTAGGATTAGAACCAACGACCGTCGGGTCAGAATCAATATCCTTTACGCCAAAGGGCCGTCCAGTTTCAATACGTAAGTATTATAAAACAAAGTTCATCACTGCGTCTGTCTGTCTGTTCGCAATAATCTCAATAGCTACTGAACGGATTATCATGCGGTTTTCACCAATAGCCAGAGTGTGAGGAAGGTTTAGGTGCATAATTCATTAAGGTTTTGTGTAAATTGGATGAAATACGAGTATGACGATGGTTGTTAAATATGTTCATATTTTATATTCGATGCAACAAACTGATGCAAATTTTGTAGGCATATATGTTCTACCCGTGCGAAGCCGGGGCGGGCTGCTAGTGTATAATATAACTATCGGACAGCTGACCTCTCAATAAAACAAGCACGCATGTACACACATTGACCTAAGGCCGCTTTGGCTGTTTCTGACTTGCATTCGTCCATATACAGTCCGTCATTATAATCAGTCTGTACTAGTCCACAGCTGGACATAGGCCAGTCCCAAGACACGCCACTGAGCTCGATGTTCAGCTCTTTTTTCTCAATCCCTGCGCACCGCTCTGCGTATGTGGTCGCTCCAACTGGACAAATGCTACGTCCTACGCTATATTACCTACACTATGTTCTATAGCCTTAGTACGAGTTTTCATCGTAAACGTGTTTGACAGATCTCACATAGTTTTCGACTTATTCTGGTTCCCTGATTGGTCTAAATTTAGTGAAGTGTGAAAACCACTAGAGGCGCTGTACTGTTTTTCATACAAAATTTGTTCGATATACTATATTGAGTTTGGTATTAAAACTCGTACTAAGGTACTGAGTACACTCAATAAATGTTGTAGGGCCAGTCTCATGGGTTTATGATAAAGTGACAGATAATGAATTATCTTAAGCCTCGATCACACTGGGCTAGTTTATGAGCTGCTAGTCGGTAAGTTTAAAAGCTAGCGAGCAAGCGAGTGTCGTTAATACAAAAACTTTCCACTCGCTTAGTAGATAACTAGCTAGCGAGTTGGAACCACATGTGACACGCAAAGATGCTCGTGACTAGTTCACTAGCAGCATGATGACACAGCTGGTTGCACATGTAACACACATGTAACACGCAAAAATGCTCGTGACTAGTTCACCAGCAGCATGATGACACAGCTGGTTGCACATGTAACACGTAACACATGTAACACATGTGACACGCAAAGATGCTCGTGACTAGTTCACCAGCAGCATGATGGCACAGCTGGTTGCACATGTAACACACATGTAACACATGTGACACGCAAAGATGCTCGTGACTAGTTCACCAGCAGCATGCTGACACAGCTGGTTGCACATGTAACACGTAACACATGTAACACATGTGACACGCAAAGATGCTCGTGACTAGTTCACCAGCAGCATGCTGACACAGCTGGTTGCACATGTAACACGTAACACATGTGACACGCAAAGATGCTCGTGACTAGTTCACCAGCAGCATGATGACACAGCTGGTTGCACATGTAACACATGTGACACGCAAAGATGCTCGTGACTAGTTCACCAGCAGCATGATGACACAGCTGGTTGCACATGTAACACACATGTAACACATGTGACACGCAAAGATGCTCGTGACTAGTTCACCAGCAGCATGCTGACACAGCTGGTTGCACATGTAACACATGTGACACGCAAAGATGCTCGTGACTAGTTCACCAGCAGCATGATGACACAGCTGGTTGCACATGTAACACATGTGACACGCAAAGATGCTCGTGACTAGTTCACCAGCAGCATGATGACACAGCTGGTTGCACAGCTTACAGGCCAACACGCCAGCGAATGGTGACTTAATTAGCCCGGCTTTCTATTTTTTAAGCAGCTTTTTAGGGTTCCGTAGCCGAATGGCAAAAAACGGAACCCTTATAAATTAGTCATGTCTGTCTGTCTGTCTGTCCGTCAGTATGTCACAGCCATTTTATTCCGAAACTGTTAGGACTACAGAATTGAAACTTGGTAGGTAGATGTATTCTGTGAACCGCTTTCCGATTTTTATACAAAAATAAAAAATATAAAAGTTTAAGGGGGGGCATCCCATACATGGAACTGAAATAAAAAAAAAGTTTTTCTTCAAACCTATACGTGTGGGGTGTCTATGGATAGGTCTTAAAAAATGACATTGAGGTTCCTAAAATCATTTTTTCTCAAAGTCAATCATTTGAAAGATAGGCGTGTCTAAAGTGGTAAAATGTGTGTTGCTCGCAAACTCGGTGGTTTGTAGCTTGTAAACTAGCCCAGTGTCATTGAGGCTTAACAGATGACGCCATATAAAAGATATCAAAAATATGTCAGATAAGTTTCCAATCTATCAGGAACCGGTCCAATTTCACCGGTTCTTGACAATGTTTCAGATAGCTGAGTGACAGATGGCGCCATACAAAACTTGCCAAAAATCTGACAGACAAGTTCCTAATAAACCGGTGAAACCGACCCAAGTTCTAATGCCAAGTCATAGATAGATACTTCAAGATATTTGATAGACAAATTACCATAATAATAATAATGTATTAATAATGTAGTTTGAAACAATGTTGTAAGTAGTAAATCTGTCCATACATTAAATAGGTCGTATAGTTCTGTAGGCAGTGCGGGGAGAGGTCACGAGTCCTGGGCCGCGGGACGATGGCAGAAGTTGTTGAGATGACGTCGGAGGGAGCTGCGGTCGTTGAACCGCTTGTCGCAGGCCGAGCACTCGTACACTCGCCCCATGTGACTCTTGATGTGACGACTCAAACCTATACAACAACAAATATGGACTTTCAGCGAGAACGTTAAAAAATGCGTGTACTCTCATTGTATTTCTCCTGAGACTTCTGTTTTTTCGTGAGTTAAATTCCGTGTAATGACTGCGGATAATGTTGAAAAACATGCTATTTGCGTTTATACCAAAATTCGACTAAACCGTCCACACCTTTACTGAAGGTATGGACTATGGACTGGACTGTAACTTCAACGTAAACATTACTATGGCACTGGCTAAAAACTGGCTAAAAACATTGATATTGTGGATCTATAATGAAAAGAAAAAAAACAAGATATAACTAAATAAAAATATCAAAAAATGTGAAGGTTTTGTATAAGTATAGAATTCATTGAGACAGTTATCCGACGTATAATTATGACGTCATAAAAAAGGTGTCAAACAAACTTTCAGGTAAGTTCCTAATACAGAAATCAAAAACTGGCCCTTACCAAACGTTTTCACTGCACAGTAAAACATGTTGAAAGACAATTGCCCGCTGTACTATACTCATAGGCTGTTATACAGAGACGTAGATAGTTTTGCCACACGTTTTCTGTGCAGTGAAAATAAACTGTAAGAATGTGAATGTCGTGGACGTGTTTGAAGGAACTCACCGCTGGCATACAGGAAGACCTTATCGCAGTGCAGACAGCGATGTATGGCGAGCGCGCGCGACGCCGCGTGCGTGCGCGCGTGCGACAACAACGCGCCGCGCTGCGTGAAACTCTTCGAGCAGACGCTGCACGCGTGTGGACGGACCTCTGCAAATATACCTACGTATAACTCAAATCACGTAAAAATAACGGTGGAAGCGAGTGGAGGGGTATGTTTGCGCATGCGTACACTCGCGCATGTAGTGGAGGGGTATGTTTGCGCATGCGTACACTCGCGCACGAATGGGTTTACATCGCGGGAAAGCAAAGGTCGACTGACAAACCGCCAGTCTTGTGTCACTCCATGTACTTGCCGCGTTAATTGATATGCTACATCAAACCTAGATACGTCAGTAACGGTAAAAATACGCTAAACTGCTAGGGCCGCTGCGGCTCTTAGCGGTGTAGCGTATTTTGAACGTTACTGACGTGTCTAGGTTTAATCTC
The DNA here is from genome assembly GCA_954871355.1 of Cabera pusaria. Taxonomy (NCBI): domain Eukaryota; kingdom Metazoa; phylum Arthropoda; class Insecta; order Lepidoptera; family Geometridae; genus Cabera; species Cabera pusaria. The sequence goes on from OX940894.1 coordinate 27,095,482, forward strand.
GCATATTTGCTATCATATATCTTCCTTCTTATGTATAATAATAAACTGGCCAAGTGCAAGTCGCACTCGTAGGGTTCCGTAACACAGTAGAGTATTCTATAACTATGATTTTTCGCAACTACAAAAATAACTTTGTTTTTCATAGTATTTGTATGAAAAACAAAGTTATACTTGCGGTCGCTATATCTCAACATCTGCTGACTGTATCTCGTTCAAACCAATTTTCGTTGAAAGTTTTTATTGGGATCTACAGAATATATTTTTTCTAGATTTATCACTCCCTTACTTTAGAAGTTAGAGGGGGGGGGGGGGACACACATTTTACCACTTTAGACGCGCCTATCTTTTAAATGATAGACTTTGAGAAAAAATGATTTTAGGAACCTCAATGTCATTTTTAAAGATCTATCCATAGACACAAAACACGTATAGGTTTGAATAAAAAAAAATTTTTTTGTTCCAGTTCCATGTATGGGATGTCCCTCCTTAAACTTTTATATTTTATTTTTTTGTATAAAAATCGGAAAGCGGTTTACGGAATACATCTACGTACCATGTTTCAATTCTGTAGTCTTAATAGTTTCGGAATAAAATGGCTGTGACATACGGA